>JAWNMN010000357.1:757500-1357500 GCA_035044025.1 Drosophila paracracens
CCCACATAGGCACATAGACAACCGACAGCCGACAGCCCGGCAAGATTGGCAGGCATGGCAGGATGTGCACACAGGATGCATGGGGATGGATGCGGCGAGGGGTTGGGTGATGGTTGGGGCAGACAACTTTTGCGGCTATTGAATTTTCTTTGAAACTTGAAGTAATTTGTAAAGCGTTTAACTTGAGCCTCCTGCCAAAGCTGATCGTGCTCCAGCCAACCCATCCGTTATGGTCCGCCCGAATTCCCCTGGAAAGTTCACTTGCTTGGACAATTTACATTTTCGCCCACATTCGCAAATAATTGCGTTTTCTAAAATTTCAAGTTTGTTAATTTAAAGCGTTGACAAACGCAGATGCGAGGCGCGTCCTTCCCCACGGATTATTATTTTTAATTAACCAACTAAGATCAAATTACTATGTCCCCCATCCAGGCACAATCTTAATATTTATAGAAGATAAGCTAATTAGGACATTTAATCAATTCCAGCTCACTTCAGACTTAAGATTGCTTTCTTTCTCTACTCAAGCATCTTGTGAGAAACACTTTGAGTAGCGTTCAAACCAACAGCTTTAAAAACAATTAAAGGCTTTAAGCTAATGTCAAGCAAGAAAGTAGCTCTTAAGGCTTAAGTTATGTTATAAACTCGATTACCTCTCACTGCACGCTTTTGAGTTCTCTTAACTACTTAGTGCAATGTTATTTGATAAAACCGCATTAAGTGAGAGTTAAAGTATGCTGAATTCTGAAGTTATTTTCGCTCCATTACATATTAGCCACTATCTGGGTCTATATTCAACTTATCTATGATTTAAGTACGTTGTTGTGTGTTTCGTACCCACTTATTACTACTTACATGCTAGATTTTATATATTCAACGATTATATTCAATCGCAATTTATCTGTGGCCATTTTTGCAGGTCACGCAGCGCAAATTAAATGCGCGATAAATCAGGCGGCTCCACCAGAAGTCACCATAAATCAGCGCTGATTTAATACCGCAAATGTTTGAAAATTCATTTAAGGGTACAACAAAAAAAGGATCCCAGTTTGTGGGCTGCTCAAAACTTGAAGCTCACTTAGTGAATGGCAAATGCGGCAAAGACAACTCAGTTGCGGCTGCTGGAATGGTGTGGGTCAATTAACTCGCGGCCAAGTGATAAAGCCACAAAGCAAGGCGCGAAAATAAAATATGAGCCTAAATGTGGGGCAGGGCAATAAACAAGAAATTCCAGAAGGGACCCAAAAGGTGTTGTTCTCTAAACATAATCAATTAATTTACCGAGTGCGCAAAATGTTGTGCGACGACTTTGTCGTGTACTTCATAAACTTGCCCCACACCAACCCCCTCCCTCCCATTCCACCCATCACGCCAAACATTTGTGCGTGGCCCAAAAACCAAATAATTACTTAACGGGTTTTATGCTGCGTTCGCATTATGTAAACATTTACCCCAAAAAACCCGACTGTAGACAAGGGCAAGAAAAATATTGCGGCCAAAGGCTGCTGCTATTGCTGCTACTGCTGCTGCTCGTCAGAAGCCCTTGAGCCACGTGCCACAAATCAGAACAGATGCCCGAACCACGAACCCCGAAACCAGGAACCCGAATCAACTCTTTTATGCGTATCTCGATGCCCTCTGCGAGCAGCGCATATTATTATTTCGTTAGGAAATGTGCAACGCATTCAAGTCGAAATAAAATGTGCTCTTCAAATGAAAGCTGAACTGATTCCATCCGCAGAGTTCTATCGTCTGGAGACTATGTGTTATCTCTCTTGGTAGCGATGACATCCGAAACCACATTGCATAATTCTCGATGTCAACAGATGTTTTAGATTTTGGAATAGAACAAGTAGTAATATAATATAATATAACGCTAAATCATATAATATCGATTGGGTGAGTCGAATCAACTTCTTGTTCTCAGCTTGCACCTTCAAGTAATTTGGAAATTCAAGAATATTTGTAAAGTGACAAGTATATTTGATATAGTCTAGTAGACCGAATGATACTCTAGAATGTGCTCAACTTTTATGTATACATACATACGTACATAAGCGTATTTCATTTCGGTCTTTTATCTAATTTCTTTTTCATTTATGTATATTTCTATTGTTTGTGTGCAAAACATGAGTAGAAAGTTAAGGTTGCGGGGCACGAAGAGCTGGCAAATGCTTAACATTTAATTTCTGTTAATAATTATGTGAAAATGTTGCTACGCAATTCGTATTTGTATTCTGTGTGTTGTTGTATTTGTTGTATTTGTTGTATTTGTTGTTGTCGTGTTGTGCTCTATACGGTTGTAAACTTGTATTACTTATTTCTTGTTGCTCTCCTAAGTAAATTCACACATTTTAATGTTTGACCCAATTAACAATTCTCTTTTTTTTTGCCTGCCATTTCCCATTATTTTCTTCCTTTCTTCTTCCCTACTGAATTGCAGGACGTCTAATTGGTTTTCCGAACAGCGAAAATACCATTTCTATAATTAACTGAATATGTAAATTACAATAATTATAATTTGCTTAGGATTTAAATAAAACTTGCATTTATAAATTGCTCTAAATATAATAACAAATATCTCAAATAGTCACAGTAACTCTTATTTTGTTAACTTAAAAAATTTTAAAAAATTATGAACATTAAACTAATTATTAAATAGAGTAAAATTGGAGCTGTGAACTGTGGAATCTATAGACACCTATAGAGGTGTCTATGGTACAGTTACTGTGACCATCAGTTTGAACAATATTATACACATTCAAATTCGAAAATTAATTCATAATATTTCATTCAAATAAAATCATATTTTGCGAGTAAATTAAATTTGAAGCAGCAACCAAAAATTTCAGCTGCAAAATTGTATACAAAATTGAAGATGTTTACTGTCTGCAACAAAATCGTTTTAATTACACTTCGATTGAGCTTGACAAACTTACGCTCATTGAGAGTGGCTTGTAAACAGTTTAAAAGGTTTGCCTGTATGAGAATCGGTTAGGCTCGGGTTGCTTGGCTTGGAGGCAAAGTGATGCCAAAGTGTTGGAAATTCGAGTAAATGCTTAAAGTGCTGCTGCACAAGTTGCTGGCCATAATCACAGGCGTTGTATGACCCAAACGTGGGATGCCCCCCCACCCCCGGCCCATTACACACACACACACAGAGATACAAACGGGGGACAATTGCTGCTGAGTTTTGGACAACATGTCTGCCATTGTTGGTAGCCCCATTGGCATTGCCCACACCAAAGATGAGGTGGCTCTGCTGTCCTTCCGTCTGTCGACTGCGGACACTGCTTGGTTCAGGTTGTCAGTTTTGGTCGTTTGGTAGTCATGGCCAGGCAGTCAGCCCTTTTTGGCAATGCTACGTGGTGCACTTCTTGGCCAATGAAACAAGAAGAAGACCGAAACAGCATTGCGTGGGCGCACACAAATTGTGGCATTGCCTTTTGTTTATGATTTCACGTAGAGCCCCAAAGCGAGTGTGTGTCTGTGTCTCTCAGTGTGTGTGAGTGTGAGTGTGAGTGTGGGTTTGCGTGGGTGTGTGTGTGTGTAGGTTATCGTGTATGTGACTGTGTGTGTTATGGCTTAATCTCGATACATTGAATTTCCATTATATTTTAATGGAAATCACGCATCTGCTTATGGCTCTATCTATGGCTCTATGCCTGGGCGCCATTCGCCATTCGCCATTCGATGCTGACACACATTTTTGTGTGGTTATTACAAGATATTTGCCGGAACCCACTCAACCACTCAGCTAGACTGGGTCACGTGTCGTGACACGATCAAACATGATTTAATACAGACACTTAATGAAGAGAGCGAAAAATTTATTCAATTTACAACATTTTCTTATCAGTATTATCGGTTTTTTATTTTCAAACTTCCACAAATGATGAAAATCACTATTTTAGATAAAAAAGAAATTATATATATATATATATATATATATATATGTTTAGAGCCGTTTTAAAATCAATATCCTGACACTTCATGTCATATTTATTTATTTTATATGAAATATATTAGTTTATATACATGCAATATCCAAGAACTGGAATGTTCAAATATGTAGGAAAAAAGTCGTGCTAGTAAAATGATGCTTGAAAAACAGAAAGTGTTAGATGAGTTCATCTCTACAGTGAAGCAAAGGTAGGGGTGTCCACATGTTGTGTGTCCCTAATGTGTACACGTTTCGCAATGAGCCCTCGTCGTCTGTGCCGCTTCGACTTGCCGTGACCCGCCTCGGAGCGTATATCAGTGGACTACTTATTCCCAAAATGACGCTATCAGCTCTGGCTACGTGAACGTTCTGGCCATGTCCTGTCATAGCCATGTTTTATCCTATCCTGCCCAGCAGCGACATTAATAGCTTTTGATCTCTAATGGATTTCGTGCTTTATTGTTGCGACTGCAGCCACAAATTGTTACCTCATCATCAAACAGGCGCCGAACTGCAATTGCTACTTGCTCCACTTCAGCTCCCACACTTACATGCTCTCTCTCTCTCTGTCTCTCTCTCTCCATGTCTCTCTCTCTCTCTCTCTCTCTCTCATCAAACAATTCGATGCAAAATCAGCAGACCGAGCTGCCGACAACATACTTGTATTTAATTTACTTACTTTCCCTACTTTTCAAGTCACTCACTTTTCCTACTGTGCGACTTAAACATACCCTGTTATTTAAATTATGACTGCAACAGGAGAGGAGGAGTTCAATTCCATTGGACGACTACCAATTATGATGCAGAAGTTAATTTATTGGTTTCTGAATTTGTCAACTGCTTCAAACAAACATTTAACTATTTGGTACTTTGAAAATGTATCGATTTCATACTTTTGACTACTACAGTTCACCTTTCACCTTTCACATTTCCCATTTCATAATTAATTTTAATGAAGCAAAAGTATCGACAAATTGCCTATAACTCCTAGAGCAATCAATGCTGATCAATGCTGATATTTACATGTATTATTTACTTATTTGATTTGGTATATATATGTATATATTATATGTATATACAGAGTTTTGAGACTAAGGTTATATCATTAAGGTCGAAATACGATCTCAGATAACTATCATCGGAACAATCTTTTGGTTCTTAAATTTATAATAAAATGTAGATTTGAACAGGGGCTGGTCTGCAGGCTGCAAGGCGTGCCAAATGACATATTTCGAGTCATAATTAGAGGAACTACATTGTCTGAAACTAAAAACTGGATCTCGGCATTATTACAAGCCATGTGTGTGTATGCCTCTAAAGGTGTGTGTTTGTGGCACAATTGGATATGCGCCACACGGATGAAAGCGAAAAAGGTGGCTGGCTGATTGTATGTTGAGGTTTACCTTAGACAAAAAACTTGTGTAATTGTCTCAAGTCGGCAAAACGAAGCGAGTTTGGCAGCAAACCCGTTTTTTATCTTTTGGTTTGCGGCTCTGCTTTGTGCGAATGAAGAGCCGCAGTTTTGCGGCTTGCTTGCTCCGGTATTCAAATGAGTTTTTAAACATTTGAATTGCTTTTGACGCCTGATGTTGAATGCAAAATTATTTCCAGTGATTTGTGGGTGTGCACCTATCTGCCCAACCTCCTCCCATGGATAGCGAGCCCCATACCCCTCACACCCCGCATCATAATCTTCATTTAGTTGCGGGCTGGAATGCTGATTTTGTTGCTGATTCGATTTCAATTGTTGAGCTCTGTTTTTACTAGATGCCTTCAAGCTGAGGCGATACGCCTCCAAAAACGTGCGACTATCCCCGCATTATATCTCGACCCGGCTCCCCTCACCCCTACCCACACTCATCCCTCTCCTCATCTGCCTTTCCCTCAATTTGCGGCGCAAGTGAAGTTCGAAATGCAAATTATTTTTATGCAAATGCCGACAAAAGTATTTCAACTAGGCAGTCGCCGCCCCAAATATCTGCCTCACCCACCCCCCCACCTCTCCGCACCCCCCACACTCAGCTCACCACAATGCTGCACGTTTACTATTTGCTAGCTTTCTGCGTAGAGTTTTCCAGATATGGTTTTGGTTTTGGTTTGGGTTTGGGTTTGGGTTTGGGTTTCAGATTCAGATTCATTTCAACATTTTGCACACCCATTGCTTGTTTTTAGAGTGAATGACAGTGCTTGCCGCCTGTCGCTTGTCAATCAACTGAAATAAGCCGCACCCCTCAGAGCACACCAGTCCACCACCCAACCACCCAACCAGCCTCTTAACACTCAACCACTCTGTCTGTCTGCTTACATTCTTTCAGTTCATCTGCTGCTGAATAGTCCTTGCGCTAAAATAGTTTTGGATAATTTCAAGCTGAATTGTCTGCGCTTTGAACTTTAACACAGATCGCTCTCTTATTCCTCTCCTTTTTTCGGGTCAGCCTGGGTCATGGTTACAGTTGAATGCGACTGTCGTTGGTTGTTGCACGTATAACTGTTGCACTTGCCAGTAGAGATTGCAGCATTTATCATGCACCGCACAATAGGCCACGTGCAATGGGCAATGGGCTATAAATGAACTCGCATTTTATACGTGTCATGCAATAGAAAACGGTTTGGGCTAAATGACTGACTGGCTGAACGACTGATTGACTGATTGACTGAATGATTGGTAATCAACCCACTCGAACGCAATGCATGCAAAATGGTAATATGCAATTCGTTGTTTACTTGTTCGCCACAGAGATAAATAAAATTGAAGGTAAAATGTATTTGGTCAATGCCAGAAAATATCTGCTGATTATAAATATTTTATTTCTTAAAAGATTTCCGCGATTGCGCCATAATCAGTTTACAATTGTTACTAGAAATATCACTTTACGTAGTTATGTGTTTGCCGGGAGGTATTTCAAAAGTTATTTTAAGTGTTGCAAGCGGATGTGATTTAAGCGTGTCTGTCTTGAAACATACAATTTGGGAGGCCATATAATTTCAGCATGAGTTTTGGTTTCAGTTTTTACGAGCAGTCCGAACGCAGTCAATTGTACATATTTTATACAACGTGACTGCCTCCCATGAGGTGGCCACGCCCATATATAAAAATCACCAGCAATAAAGTGATATTTAAGCTGTGATTTAATGGCGCGATACGCAGGCCACGCCAAGGGGCTGATTGATTCGACTTGCCCGCTTCCCCTTCCGATCCCCCCCTCTCCAAGGAACCTTTTGGTCAATGCAGACTGGCTATTTGATTGATGGCGCTGGCAGTTGATACCTTAAAGCGTCTGCTCCAACACCCATTTGCCATAAATAAGGGTAGCTGTTACACTACCCCACCCGCTCCTGCTCCCGCTATGACTCTCTATCCCCCTCTCAGAGAATTTATATTACTAGACTTTGTAATACATTTTTAATTTTAAGCCACAAACAAGTCAGGCAGTAAGAAAATCAATTTATTTTCCCATTTTTTTTCCTTTGTAGAGCACAGTTTCCTTTTATCTTTGTCAACTGGCGCATAATTTGAAATTTTCACTTCCATTAATGGATTTAAATTGAAACTGATGTAAATATTTTAAGCTTTGGTTCATCTCACAGATTGATAAGATAATAAAATTGATTGATTTTATGTTGAGCATAAAATAAACATTTAATCGCTTGCATTTGAACAATGGCTAAAATCTCTAAAGGGAACATTTTCAAATCAATTTTCAAATAAATCGAAAGAGTGTATAACTTTTATTAATATATTATACATCTGGATGAATACCTGATTGGGTATAAATAATATTTATATTCATTTGTTAGATGCACTCCCTTTGTTGCAGTTGCAGTCAAAATTTCTTGATTTACCCTTCGCAAATATGCAGAAGTGTTTTTGTAATTTACTGATGTTTTTCTAAATAGCGTGTTTGACGCTTATTTTTCATTGGCTTCGCCCGTCTCAAAATAATAAAAACTTATACTTAAACTAAACAAAGTCAAATGAACTTCACAAATCCTAACCGATACAAGAACGCACTTAATGCGAGGACTTCGCCCTTAGTTCAGATGTGTGTAATACTACTACTTTAAAAGTAACAGAACTGAAAGAACTTTGCAAGAAGCGAAGAGGAAGAGCTAGATCTTCTATACGAGTGTGTGTGTTTGTGGCGTGTGCTGTGTAAGTGTGTGTGTGTGTGTGTGTGTTTGTGGCACATTTGCTGCTTGGTTGCATTTTGTGTGCATGTTTCTCACTTCCGCGAAATGTTGCAACACTTCCTGCAAAGCAATGTGAAAGTTTTGAAGCCCTGATACCCCTATACATATTTGTCGGCACCCACCCATCTGCCATTATCCACACACCACTGAGGTGTTGTGCTTGATGCCGCATGTATGTCGCATGCCTTGGTCACGACTCGAGTCCCGGCCCACGTTGCGTATGTGCAATATTTTTGTTTGGCGCAGCGACGCAATTAAGCAAATTTGCTTCATTACAGGCGGCGCGATGCCGACGCCAATGTTGGCGTCGCTGCCGACGCCACTTTATATATGCATCTGCGTGTGTGCGTGTGTGTGTGTGTGTGTGCGTGCGACCCAGTGTGCGGCTGACGCCTGACAGCCAGGAAGCATTCAGTTGCGTCGCTGCTGCAGTCTGGTGAAAGTGCAAACTATGTTGCATTATACGGCACAATGTTGTGCGTCTTTCTGTGTGTCTGTGTATATGCGGATGTGTGTGTGTATGCATGTGTGTGCGTGTGTGCGTGTATGTGTACTTATGTGGGTCTGTTCGTGCAAAAGAAAAATGTTGTTTGCTTGCAATTATTTTGCACTGTTGCGTTCCAACATTTTCGTCATATGCATGTTGACAGTTTGTTGTCGCTAGAGATGGACGTGCGTGACACGTGAACTATAGCTCAGTTTAATTGGGATCTGCAAGAGCTAAGCTAATCGATAAGCACCGATAACCGATAACCGATAACACTGAAAGAATCTATCAAATCGACAATTTAGATGCCTTGACGCATTGCTTTGGTAATTTGTAAATTTTTCAAGATTTCGAAAGTTAACATTTAACTTTCAATCTTTTGCTATTCTTACAGTTTTTGTTTCACTAACTGAATTTTCGTGATTTTGAGAATCACGCTTGATGTAGGAGTTAATGGCACTCACGACTCTTTTCTGCGAATTTTTGCCTGCTTTGCTCCACACAGTTGCTCCGACTAAGCTTCTGTGTGTGAGTGGGATGTGTGTGTGTGTTTGACTGGTGCGCCTAAATGGCTGCATTTCCATGTCAAACACACACACACACACAAACACACAAACACACAAACACACACACACTAACATACAGAGTGCACGAGTTTATTGCGTTCAACTAACTCATAATTCTTACCACTCGCCCGGCCAACTTTTGTCTCGAAACAAAACGCCCTGCACAAGCACACAAATTCAGCTCATTTATGTGTGCGTGTGTGTGTGCGAGTGTGTGTGCGAGTGTATGTGTCTGTGTCGCAGTAACTTCCTTTCAATTTCATGTTTTCAGAATGCAAACAAAAGTCGATAGCGCAATAACAATTTTTCGCAGCTTGAAAAAAAAAAACTCAACATTAATGCACATAATATACACACTATGTATATGTATATATGTGTTGCTATGTGTGTGTGTGTGTGTGTCTGTGTGCTCAAGTACTACATACAGGCATGGTGTTCTTGGACGCTGCCACCTTATAGTCGATGCCAAAAAGTAAGCAATCAAAAACAACAACAAGAAGACTTGCATACCAATATTTCGTTTGAATCGGCTCGCAGCGAATTTAGGTGTACACTGTAATTTACATATATCCAATATACTCTACAAAATAAGTCAAGAATTCCACGCTTGCAGATTACCAAATTGAATGTACAAAAATGTATTGATTATTTGTTGAGACATTTTTTATACCCTGAACACATTAACGATGGTTAAAAAGGGCATAATGGTTTTGTGCAAATGCATGTAACAGGCTGAAGGAAGCATCTCCGACCCCATAATGTATATATATTCTTGATCAGGATCATCAACCGAGTCGATATAGCCATGTCCGTCTGACCTTCTGTCTGTATAAACACGCGGATCTCAGAGATCATCAGAGCTAGAGTCTTCAAATTTGGAATATAGGTTCTGGTATACCCGGCGCAGATGAAATTTGCTTTATTTGATTGATAACTGCATCCGTTTCTCTAATATCGATACATTTCGATTTACGATGGCAATAAATAACACTAAAACTACTAAGATCTAACTTATTGATCGTAGGAAAACAAGTCCCAAATCAAGTGAATAACACTTGAGCAGCTTATTATGGTAAATAGTACTGTTCTCGGCTGCTTAACTCTTAATGAAGCGTTTATAGAAGCCTTGGGGCGATTAAAGCTGCATGTTGCATGCTGCACGCTGCATGTTGCCACTGAAAATGCATTAAACTGTCAAAAACTTCTCAGCTAGGCAGGTGTTTGGGTTCTGCGACCTTAACTCGTCTCGCCTCGTCTCGTCTGGTCTCGTCTGGTTTGGTCTGGTTTGGTCTGGTCTGGTCTGGTCTGGTCTCGTTTAGTACCTTAACAGGCTGCAGTGAAAGCCAAAAACCGCAGCTGAAAGGATATTAAGTATGTATAATGAAGTCACTGGCTAAGCTCATATGTGATGTGCTCGGTAGGCTTCTGGTTAGGGTATATGTAAAACAAAATTGTTAGCAGCTGCTGAAATTGATGTCATCCTAAGTGCATTCGCCTTTAGCCGAAGACAACTATGCACCGTGAATCTCAATTGAATATTTTGTCGCTTCAAAATATTTACTTAAATAACTTTTTCCACTTTGATTATCATTTTTATAGTGCAAAACGCGTAAAATGTGTTTCGTGTATCTGAGCTTTCTTTAACATAACTAAAATACAAATTTCCGTTGTGTGTAAGTTTTTATCATAAATAAAGGCATAAGTTTTAATATTATATATTAAATTGTATCCACAAATTAATGTTGAAATAACGAAAAAGATAGTTTTTAAGGTACTTTTAGCAAATCATTTTGTTTTATTTGGTTGTTGATAGTTTTGATCTCACTGTGCGACGCCTCAACTGCCAAATGCATCTCTCAAGCACACTAACCCCCAATACGACGACAAACACACACTCACACATCCACACACACATACACAGTCACACCAATACACACACACACACACACACACACACACACACACACACACACATACACATACACATACTTACACTTCCACTCACACCAAGTCGCCATGTTTGGCTGGGCTTCTGTTGTTGTTCCTCAAATGCGTATGCACTTCACCGGTAGCGGAAGACATTCGTTTCTAAACAGCGTATGCATGAAGTGATATCATCCCACCCCATCACCCTTAACCTGCCCCCTTACGCTCCGTTTACAAACTGGCGCAGTCAAACAACAACAACAACAACAACTATAACAACAACTATGACAACAACAACAACTAACACTGAAATTCTCTGGCAGGAAGCAACTGGCTGCCATCGCTGCAGTCGTTGCGCTGCGTCGTTTGTACAAAAAGGGACAGATATATATATATATATATATATATATATATATAGATAGCGAGAGAGGGAGAGGGATGTGGATGCCATTCACCATGGCTCGTAAGGCATTCAGCATCCACACATAATGAATAAACTCTTGGCAAATTAAAGTTTAAATACCCTGTGGCTGGAATCTTCGTAAAACGGGTGGCATTCCGTAAACAGCAAAATAATCCTGCTTGAATTCAATACTTAAAAAAAGAAATGTTCATTAATAATATGATAAATGTATGTCAAGTCAGGATAACTGCATTGGCTGACAGCCTATTGGCTGTTCAACGTATTGGCTAATTCTAGTTTTGCCTATCCGCTTTGACCATGCAACTAATTTGAAAAGTTATTATTAAGTCCGACAACAACAGTATTCACATTGGACACATCGGGTATAGATACTTCAACGAAGTTTGAAGGTTTGCGAATTTTTTGTTAGAATTGCAATTTGTTCATCGTAGCCAGAGCTAAAGTTGAAAAATTGTAAAGTTCTTAATTAAAAATAAACCATTTATAATTTGAATATTGCCTTGATTAAGGTAACTGTTAGCCAAGCACTGCCAACCAGAATTTCCTTAAATTGTATATATTTTTATATACATGTATATATCATAAGATATTTTGTGGAAAAAGTTCAGTGATTTTTGCTGTTGTTACTCTCCCCTTTTTAATGTCTTATTTTTGTGTTTTCTTTTTTTTTTTTTTTTTTTTTTATTATTTTGGCACTTTACTCATTTTGCTTTTACCTGAAATTTCCACTGGGGCACAATTGTGTCTATGTGTGCGTGTGTGTGTTGCCTCTTTCTTAAGGTATGAGTTCAAGTTCTTGATGAAATCTGTGTGAGACGAGAAAAACTATTACAGCGGATTAAGTTGTGTGTACGACCGTAACTTATAAACTGTACACGGCAACTTTCCACCGGCAAGACAAAAGATGCTGCATAATAATTGTCAGTGCTGTCCTTCCTCCTCTCTCCCCTCTCCCCTCTCTCGACCACCATTCTCACCGTCCTCTGTAAGTTATAGGGCTTGTGTGCTTGTGAGCTATATTTTGCGACCTTCTGCCTGAAAGCTTTCCCCAACTTTGTCACGGAGCACAACATTTATGAAGTTGCGTGGAGTTTTGTACTAGATAGGTACATTTGTGTCATTTGGGTGTCATATCATGTTCCGCCATGCTATAGAAAGCATCATTCCGGCTGTAAAATAAGTTATTTATTTATAGACGTTGCTTAGCTTTTGGACATTTATTTTAGTTCTGCTTGAGCACTTGTTAAATCAAAAAGTTACATCAGAGTCAATTTGTGTTTGTGTTAATTAACTCATTAATTATAATGAATTCTTGATAAAAATAGGTATTCAATAATGTGAACTAGTCGTCAACATCAAAATGAAAATGAAAATGAAATAGGATGTTTTTCTTCACCGCTTTCGATTAAGCAACTGAAATATACATTCTGCATTGCTCCCTCCCAGTTGGAATCAACAAGGAGATACGACAATGCCAAACAAAAAGCTGTTAAGCCCAAGAACAATGGTTCAAGTAAACTGTAAAATACACTCTTTTAGTGTGAAGTGATGCACAGAAAGGCAGGCGATAAAAATTAGCTGGCCAAAGTGCCACAAAACTGAATCACGTAGATAAACAAAAAGTGTTGAGTGGCAGGCGGGTGAAGGGCATGGCAAGAGGGTAAACGGACAGCCAGCAAAAGGGACAGGACTGGACGGCATTGAAACGGATGGACGCTCGAGTGGCCAAATCAAGTGACAACAACGATTAATTACAGGCAAGATGCAGCAACAGCAACAGCCACAGCCACAGACACAGCCAGAGCCAAAGAGCTAAAGAACCAACGCCGAAGCTGAAGCCAAAGGAAAACCCAATAATGATGACCAGAGATGAGCGAGTGACGGCTCACATTTTGAAGGGATTATAAATAAGTTAGTATAAGAAAATCTCGAGCTTTAACAGCTCCTTTCTCTAATCTAATCAGTTGCAATGCATTTTTTTTATTTGCTTGGCTAATATTATTTGATGTGTTTTCGAAGCTCGGCCTCAACATAAGAGAGACTTGGTTTTTACAAGTTAAGCTAACCGATTTCTGAGATAATCAAATAAATATATATGTATATCAAATATACATTATTATGTGCAAATTATATATTATAGCTTTCAGAGCTATTAATATATTTTTAGCTTTCCATAAATATTTGCCAGTCGATTAGTAGTTTTATGCAAAGATATTTGATTATTTCGATTTAGTGCAAATAATATAAGTAATATTTTAGCTTTATAGATGGTATAAAGTGCTTTTCAAAGTTCTGTCGAGTATTTCGTGAATCACGCTGCCATTTCTAATGAAAATGACAGCTGAGAGGATAAATGCCAAAAGCCAATATGTGGATATTATCGCAAACAAGTCCAAGCGAGAGCCAAGTTGCCAAGTTGCCAGTGACAAAACCAAACAACAACAAGCAAGCACAACAATAACAATAATATTAACAAGCAACTGTTTTGCATCTTAGCCAAGTTAGCCAAGAGCTGATGCCACATGGCCACTGCCACTGCCACTGCCACTCCCACGGCTGGGTTGCTGTCAGCAACTAAAGTGCATAATTTAAATAGATCCTATTTATCCTATTTTTGTTTTTTTATACTTTGATACCGCAGGTATCATAGTATATTAGTTTTGTGTAATGTCCGTCATGCTGTCTGTCTGTCCGTCTGTATGAACGCAACCTTTTCGACACCCTTAGGATGGAGAGTTGAAACTTGGACAACATACTGGTCTGTGCCCGCGTCAGGCAAAATGATAAAATTGCAGAGATACGTCCACAAGGGGCTAAAAAATCGATAAAATCGATATCCGCAAATCAATAATGCCACATATCTCCCACAATTTTGAGGCTACAGTCCCCTAATTTGGTTGGTCCTTCAAAGATCGCCTACTCCGACTCCCTAGTCCGATAGACCTGTTTGTGTAAATCGATAAGACCATATATCTCACACAATTTGAAAGCTAGAATCACCAAATTTGAAGGGTATATTGCTAGTAACACTCTTCAAAAATCAGGGAAAAAAATTGAGCCACACCCACTCCCGCCCCCAAAAACGATAAAAGCCGAGATATTTGCAATTTAAGAGCTACAGTCACCAAAGGTGGAAGCTAGATTAGTAAGGTCGTTGTCCAAACATTTTTTATATCCACGCCCACTCACGCCTCCAAAATTCCCAGGAGCCTATATCTCACGTTGTTTAATAGCTACAGTTACTTGTAAGGAAGATTACTAGGAACCTTCTCCTTATTAGGAACCTGCTCCATAATTTGTTTCAGCCACAAAATCCCACATCTCCCATAATTTAAGAGCTACAGTTACCAAACTTCTAAGGAAGGTGACCAGCTTATATCTTCAGCAATTTGAAATGCAAATTTGGGTAGCATTTCACCCTGTTTCTTGCTACGTGTTATCAGCTGGCATTACGTATGGTATCAAAGTATTTCGCAGTCGGTAACGCCCGACTGCAACGTTCTCTCTTGGTTTGTTTTAGCCGTGTATCCTATAAACGTTAGAATATTGAGAATGCAGTTTATTTGAATTAGAGAGAGAGAAAGAAAGGAATGGATGGAGAGAAAGAGAGAGAGAGAGAGAGAGAGAGAGAGAGAGAGGGAGAGAGAGAGAGAGAGATAAAATAATTTTTGGATAATTTTAAAAAACTTGTCTATATCCCGTTCGGTTTTCGAATTAAAAATATTTATATTCTGCATTATGGATTGCTTGGATTTGTTATTTACAGAATAATTTCTTTATCGCTAGAATTTGTAGTTTTCTGACAGTCCAGATTTTGTTTTTGACTTCGAAGGTAAGGCCAGTTCGAGTCGGGCAATCACAACTAAGGCATGCTCACTTGTTACGCTAAAGTGGACAAACATCAGATAAGTTCACATCGAGTATTTTCAGTCTGGCTCCTGTTTTTTTGTCGCCTGCTCTGCGGCAAGGGGGGCTGCAGCAAGGTGCCCGAGGTTAGGCTCGCGAAATGACGATGTTTGTTTAGCGGTGCAGTCGGAGCCGGGTGGCTCGTAATGGAGTTGCTTCAACAGTACACTCAAAAAAGAGATCAACTGAAAACCAGAATGTTTTACTGGTTTCTAATGACCATTTCTAAATATATTATTCGATTTAAGGGAAATCAATTTTATTTAATATTACTTGTTTTCAAAATCATTAAAAGTCCGAAAAAGTTGCAAAATTTGTTGGTTGCTGTGATAAAAAAATTCGATCTAAAATTATAGAAAAATGCAACTTGAAATTAAGGAATACAAAACCTTTGTATTTTAGAATGCCTCAATAAGATGAGCTGATATTGGCAACACAAGTATGGCATTTTTGTTCATTAAAACATGGTTTTTTCTGAGTGTAATAGCAACGGCAAACCACAGCGAGAGCTATTGGTATGCATTGTGGTTTTTACCGGCAAAGCAGCTGCATTTATGCACCAGCTCGACGCGAAGTGCTCTCGTCTTCATAATGATGATGATGATGATGATGATGATGATGATGATGATGGTGATGGTGATGGTGTTGATGCTGGTGATGATAAAGATGCGGATGATGGCGCTGCCAATGTCGCACCATTTGCTGCCTTGGTCTTAGGTTTTTCGCTGCCAGCGCGTCACTTGCGGTTGAGCGAACCGTGCGACTGATGTTCCGATTTCAGCAGCAACGCCCCAAAGTACCCCGCCACGCCCCGACTCGCGCCACCTTTTTGGCCTGGCTTCCTGGCACTTAAGCAGATTTTATGCACGGCGTGCGTTTGGTTAGCCCCCCCCCCCACCCTCTCCCTCCCCCTCTCCCCATCCTTCATCTGGTTTGCTTTGTGAGCTGATCTTGATTTTCATAAGCCGCTTGGCGCCCGTGTCGTGGGTGTCGTTTCTGTTGCTTGGCATAAAGCTTTGCGGTTGCCAACAAGCAGCTTAAGTAGCTTCTCCTCTTGCTCCTAATCACTCTTGTCCTGTTCGTCCTTTTAGTCGGGCTGCCACATTATGTATTGCACTGTATTAATGCAAATACCAAAGCATTTTGTGCCAGTTCTTTGAACTCGTGTCACTTTAATTAATATTTGCCTAATTACAATTTAATAGCATAATCTCGCCTTTCAGCCGTACAATCAGCTCAAACATATGAACTGAACGAGAAGTTATTATTTGCACAAACTAATGAATATCCTCACCAAATTTATACACAATTTGTTCCCTTCCATAGGTTTTTAAAAACTGCCACTTTCTACTGAATAATTCTCTGTTCAATTGTTTATCCAGAATCGCGCTTATAAATTTGAATGCCATTGATCTTGGCTAACTTTAAGGGTTGAATATTTGTTTTGTTGAAATGCCAAAAGATTTAACCAATGTCATATTATATTTGTGCGCCAGTTATTTCTTCGAATTCTAGCGACTGTTTTGTGTGCGTTTGGCTGCTGCTTCTAATTGTTTGTCATTGTTGGTTGTTGTTGGTGTCGTGGTTGTTGTCGCAGTTGCTGTTGCTGTTGCGGCAGGCAGAATAGTCTCTAATTAAAACAAGCTTTGCTTAGTTTTGTCACGTAATTTACTGTTGCAAATACAATGCAGATACACGGACACACGAACATACTCATTTAATACACATGTGTGTCTAAGAAACGTACTAATTAGTCCAATGGCCATTACAAATTGTTGTCTCTGCCACTGCTCCAATTACTGTTGCTATTGTCATGGCAACAATTTTTGTGCAAGTGCATTTTGTTGTCTGCATTAGCTGCTTTGATTCATTGTGCCACAAGAGCATTATTCAATTCACACATTCACATACACCGTTAAATATAGTATACGCACACACACACACACACACACACACATATATATATATATGTATATGTATAAATAGTTTAACATTAATTGCCTTGGGCTTGATGTTTATCGCCTGCCTGGCTGTCTAATATTGCCTGCCAATGTATTTGTCTCATTTCTATTGCTGCTAACTATGTCTCTCACACACACACACACACACACACACACACACACACACACACACAACTTCCAATCAAAATCGCTTGCAGAATTACGACAATGTCCAATTATTTTTGCCATGCTGACGTTAATAGGATAAAAATGCGAAAATTATTATGTAATATGTCACACATTTTGTCGCTGCAACAAAATTATTTAATGGACATTCGGAAATGGCCAAGCTCCGCTGAGCGTTGCTGGGGCGACACTGCTCGACTTGAGTATACCATTCTAAGCATCTGTACAACTATCAATTTCCAACTCAACATTCATCTTAACTTTGAATTTTGAACTCTCATCTTTCGCCATATATATATTTTTTTTTTTCGAGATATTTCGAATATATAAAATTTCCAATCCGGAATGTCCGAAGCTCTGAAGTGCTTTTAAAGCCCAGAATAATCGATAATATGTATCGGACCTCAAGAGCGATAAAAGCCTGCTAAGCCCAATTATGCATACTTTTATTAGTTTGCTAGTTTTCCTCAAATGCAATTTTTGCCTGACAATTAAAATGGTTTTTTTAACTTTTACAGATTAAGCTGGACTTTATTTTTTATTTTATTTTTCCACGTACTTATCTTGCTTCCTTTGGTCTATTCAGTATTTATCAAATACCTTTCGGCAAGAAATGCCTTTGTGACTATCGAAATCTGAGTTGAACCGTAGTGGAGCATACCTTAGCCAGTAGATGCACTGCCTTGGTGCGGGTATAAGGAACAAAGTCGTTAGAGCGTTGAGCGCTGCGGGATCAGAGGGTGGAGAGGGGAACCGCAACGACTGGACATAGCCGCTGAATGCGTAAAAATATATATTTACTTGACTGTGTGACATGGCGAACAATTCATTCTGAGATGTTGACTTTACACAGAACAAACTGCCACCCACAGTAAAACGACTACAGTCTGTCAAAAAGAAATTGACACTTTTCAGCGGAAGTGAGGAAAAACTGAGATGGGGATGTATGTGTGTGTGTTTGTGTGTGTGTTTGTGTGTGTGATGACCAGTGTGTGTTATATGTCATCTCTATGCAGAGGCAATTTCACAGCTTTGTTTATGATGCACGATCATTAAGGTTTCATAAAATGCAGTTGGCTGGGAAAGAGAAGGGTGCGCCGAGGAACTGCTGCTTGTCGCTGAGAATTATAGTTGAGGCCATTTGCATTTGACATTTAAATTGGGCATGCACTTTTGTGCAAGTTTTTGAAGAGATTTCTCATATTGCGTACACGCATTTTGTGTGGCCATTGCACGGCCCTCAACCACAACCGACGGGTGTGTTTCTGAGTGTGGGTAACTGTGCGTGTGTGTGTTGAACATGGGCCATCGTTTATCATACGCATGACACTATTATGGCTACTTAAGTGCACAACAGGCTCAGTAATAACGAGCAAGTGTCCCCACTCCAGACAATAAACACCCCCATTAAGGGTCGCAGCACCCAACCCTTAACCAAAAAACTTGCCAGACGAGGCGAATAATTCTGCCGCAATAAACTTAATTAACAAGTGATTTGAACAACATTCTTGCTGCCTTTTCTCTAGCTCTCTCTCTCTCTCTCTATCGCTCTCTCTACCGCTCTCTCTATCGCTCTCTCTATCGCTCTGTCTCAATTGGTGTTGTTTCAAGTTGGGGTCGTTAGCTTTTGGGGAGAGCTTTGTCTTAGGAACTACGTTTAAATAGAATTTAATAACTGCTGCTTCGTTCTCGACCCGTTTCAAGGTGTCCTCAATAAACGAGTTTATGATGATAATTTGCCACAATATGTGGCAAGCTTTGCACTTGGCTTTAAGTTTGTCAACAATTCGGTTACCGTTATCCGGTGCCAGCGTTGCTCCAGACATCGTCAGTAAGCTGCAAAGTGCCGTTAAATGTGAATAAATTCGATTCAATGGGTTTTCCTTCCCAAAACCCAACACCCAACACCAAACACCCAAAACCCAACCGCACCCCGTTCTCCTCCCCCTCTTCCCCTATTAACCGGTAAATGATTTATCGCAGAGCTCAGCAAAAATACAAATATGAGTCTTACATATTTGCATTTTATAGCACTTAAATGTGCAACATAAACACTTAATTGGTTTTTAGTGGAGCAACTTAAGTTACACATTTTAAAGAGCTTCTGCTGACTGATAGACACTTGGTTAAAACCAAGTTGTTATGCTCACTAAAACTTCAGATTAAAGTGCCTATGTATTATGACTTATTCTGAACATTGTTTTTGCAGTTATTATGTATTCTTAGCCCATGTCTGGGAAACAGAAGACAAATGAGTGAATATTCATGAAAAACAGATGTACGACTTGTAATTTCATTGTTCAAAATTTGTGATGTACATAAAGAATCATTATACAAAGTTGATGACAAACGGTATAAGCTTCTTTAGGTGCTCCTAAATGCTTACTAAATAAATGCTGGTAACTAAATAAATGAATAATTATAAGTATATGCCATATATTTACCATTCTCTCATATAATGAACTCTCGATAGCTTGTTTCCCAACTAAAAGTGGGGAAACGAAAAGTTTGATGGTAAATCTTCTGGGAGCTGCAATAAAATAGCAAGCTAATTAATTAATCGTAACTCAGATAGAAGGAGACCTGCTAATGGAAAACTCTTAGCCAACACCAGAGGTTACTAGATAGATAGATAGAGAGACAGATAGATACATAATATTTGAACAACTGTTGTGTATGAAATATAAACCAAATGAAAATCGGACTTTAGATTCAACTCAATTCGCTTGTTATGAAGTTCACTTGTGTATTATCAGTTCCATTAGAAGCGATGCGCTGGTCCACCTGTTGATTGACTGAGGCCTGGGCCAACCCATGGGGGCGGCAGTTTAGGGGTAGATAGAGGAATGATAGCACAGTGACACACATCCAGGCGGGCGGGCGGTCAAAGCCAGACAAATTGTTGGGCCATTTGATGGCAATTATGTTAAAGCCTTGGCATGCTCTCAACTGGCCCAAAACCAAAGTGTTTACCAAGGAAGAAGAGAATGAGCGAGAGCGCAACTGGTTCGAAGCCGCATCAAACCACGTTCGAGTTCGTGCGGCCATGTCCTGCGGCATGTTAACAGGACAACGGTGCGTGGTGAGTGGTTTTGGGGATTGGCGCAACATTTTGTTAAAAAGTAAAGGCCACTGCATACAAGCAAAGCCGCAAGTTGGCACAATTTGTAAATAAATATTTAAATGATTGCATTTGCTGTAGTTGTCGCATATATTGCAAAATGCAAATACATAAATCATAAACAACCCTATCAGAGAAAAGGCAATAAGGACCAGAGCACCTTATATCCTGTAATCGGGCAACAGACAGACGCAGTCAGCTGGAAACATCAAATAAATCTGACTAAACTCTGCTCTCAGCATTCATCAGCAAAAAATTGAGAACTATTATCAATATTATTGGCAGATTTCTCTACTTGTCTGTGACATGTGACAGACTAATGCTTGGATCCATGATAGGCAGGTCATCAGCAAGTTGGGCACGCCTGTCAAAGCACTCAGCACTTATCTGGCTGAGCTGAGGTGGGTTGTTGTTGATTTTCCCATCAAAGAGAGTGCTAAAACATTCAAATCATAGGCCAAAATACATTCTCGAGTTCAATTTCAATCGGAGCTCAATGGAAACAAGCAACCCAGTAAGTCCGAAACCAAATTCCCAAAAACCCACATGAAAAGCCCATTGCATATTTGTGCTCTGCAACTGCAATCCAAATAGCCAAATAGGCAATCCAAATTTGAGGGAAACTCATCAACCAGGTGTCAGTTGCAATCAGACTTTGCAAGTCTTCTTATCTCCACAGGTTTCTTTTATGTTTCTCGTTGTGTGTGTGTCTTTGTGTGTTTGTGTTTGTGTGTGTGTGTGTGTGAGTATAATCTAAATAAATCATTTCTGCTTTGTGTAAACTTTAAGCAATAACTGATGGCAAGTCTGGCTTTGATTTTTGAAGGTTCAAGACATTGCTGCTTTGAAGTTTGGCATGCTGATGACGGGCTCAAATAGGTACACTTACTATGTGATTTTAGGCACACACACACACACACACACACGCAGACAACCAGGAGATAGATGTATCTGTTAGTAGTTGGGAACTTTTCAATGAACCAGCTTTATTTTGAGAGTCACGTTCAAATGTTATCACTTCAAGAATAATTACAGAGCCTTGAATGGAACCAAGTACAACACAAGCTTTATTGATACACATTTCGTTGTGCTCCGGAGCTAATCGCTGAATCTGGCAGTCAGCTTGTCTGGCTGCTCTTTGGGAAGTGGCAAGTGCAGGGATTGCCTTTGCCTTCTGTGGCAGTTTACCTTTTGCCTGCAATTAATCAAGCCGTCGGGGATATTCTTGTAATTGCTGGCCACATTGTAATTATGTCACTCTGACTTTCTCTCTCTCTCTCTCTCTCTCTCTCTCTCTCTCTATCTATCATTCTCTCTTTATCTCTTTCTCTCCATTACAGGCTCTCTCATGAACATGTTTAATGACCAGTTACAAAGCCTTTTTATTATCATTTACATCTGGACTACTGCAGACGTCCCACCCCATCTCTAACAGGGAAGGTGAACCAGTAATATGTTTCAAACCTGCATATACCCTGTATATTATTGGAAAGTTCATCGCATATATATCGTAATATTTAAAGCATATCATAGTTCATGCAATTTAGTCTTGGAAGTAATTCATCAATATATATGTATGTCGACTATTGACTATCGACTGTTTTCTACTCTGTGACGTCGTATATACCATGTAAAGTTCCATTTGCTTTACTACTGACAATAGATTGAGTTGAATATTATGTACAAAATTCAAAAATCCGAAATAGTGTCCCAAATGGTCGCATATATGATGCACTTCTTTGCGACAGGGTATATTAAAAACAAGAAACAAAGTCCGAGGCAAACTGTTCTTTTGGGCCGTGGCTTGGGTCTGGATGGTATGAAGGGTTCTCAATTGGTTGTTTGGGCTTGATTTATATTGTCACATGGTCCTTTACCTAGCAGCCTAAAAGCCAGCGGCTTTGTACTCTTTCACGCCGAGCGATTATGCGGTTAAGGATTTCATAATTGTGGCAACCACTTGCGGTAATTGTGTGGACAACAAGGACTGGCAATTTGTCGTGAAGGAGACACTGAATTTCGTAAACGAAGGTGCTAAAGTGAAATTTCTCTTATTAATAAATTTTAATCCAAGACACTTTGTGTCTACGTTAAAGCTATCTTGCCCCCTGCGTATGTCCTTGCACCTGGGTATAGGCATGAGAAGTGTGTGACATATTTCAGCAACATCATTAGCATCGTATTAGCAACATCATCATCGTTATCATTGTTCTTGCCGTAATTAAAAGCAGGCGCATCAGCACAACCGAATTAGAACCGAATTTCGATGTTGGTTCTGGCCGCAGAAACCATAATTAAGCCACATTTTCACACTGATTTTCTGTTCCTTGGCTTGTGCTCAGTTTCCCACTTATTTTCAGCTTTTGGCCAAAATTAAAAAAAAAAAGGAAAAACAGCAACTAAGTGTATATAAACTTATCTTCGTTTTTGCTGTAGCAACTAAAACCTGATGTTGGGCCCTGTTATTTACAGTTTGGCTGGGCGAAATTCTTGGCCTTTGGGTCCTGCCTCAACACTGTTAACAAGGCAGCCTCGACGAGCGAGCATAAAAGAGCGCCGAGTATGGCCTTAAGAGAGCGGCGCCAAAAAATGTTGCATGCAACAATTTAATTGTTCAGTTCCGTACAAGCATCAATTTCGACTCCAACATGAAACTTACAGAGTTTGCCCGTAAATCAATGGTTTCAATTACCAATTAATATAAATCTGATACTACTTTCTCCACTTCGATTTTGTTCCGAATTGATTTTCTTTTTTTTTATACACATTTCATATATTTATTTATTTGATTTATATAAAGTCGATGAAGATGTGTTCTAATTTATTTTGATCGAAACTTCATAAACATCAAAGAAATAATTGAAAAAGGGAAAATAGTTTTTCAGAATATACTTTTAGATTTACTTGGAATATTTTAATGTTTCCAGATCAGATGTGTGAACGAATTCAAGTTTTGTCGTACCCTGCCTCGATACATTCACATTTTGCTTAGCCATATTTAAAATGATTATTTTTTAGTTGTTTGCAACTGCAGTGTTTGATGAATACGAGACCTAATTAGCTATTAATCAGCAATCGATGCTAGAACTGTTTTAATCCTACTCAGCTTCGTTCTCATTCCCATTAGCTTTTTTAGTGCTATTTTCCTATCAAGATACAGATTTTTAAAAAGTGCCTCCGGAACCTGCGATTTGTTTCCGTTAATCACACGTTTTGTATATGCAACTAAAACAAAGCATACAAAGAACATATATATAGCAACGGAAACAACATGGTCGCTTAGAAATATGAACAATAAATGGCAACTGGCGAGAATAAAAGCCACATTGAAAGAATCAAATCAAATGAGCTTAACTCATTCAAATGTTGCACAAACACAGTAATAACTGGGTTAGACGACAACTAAAAAAAACAAAAAAAAAAAAAGTCCGGACAGAAAACTTTCGATTGACGAAATTAAAATACCCTTGCTAGCAGATGTGCAATTATGGGCTCCAAAATTAGTTATATCTTTTACAGGTTAACCTTACTCAATGTGTGATCAATTACCGATTATGTGTTCCTTAAGTGATTGCTAATTTGTTGTATGTATACATATATATATATATATATATGTGTATATGTATTTGGATGATATCAGTTAGCTGTTGGCCCAAACAAACACACTGAACTGTGTAGGCTGTCTGACAAATATCGAGTAGCCGTTTAGGAAGAGTGTATTAAATTACGCAAGCAACAAACTTGGGTTAAGACACACACACATTCGCACATGTGAATAAATGAACACACACACATACACACACACATATATATATATATATATATTAGTGTGTAGAATCATATACTAACTGACATTTGAGTTCTGCTTATGTATCTCTGGGGATCGGGTTGAGTCGGGCGACTATGGGTCTGGGCACTCGGGGATAGAGGATGGGGGATGGGCGAATCAGGAGAAGGGGTCATGGAAGTTCGCTCGTCAACTTTCTCAACTTTTGGTAATTTTTGGTAGCTCTGTGCTGGCCACAAAAGTAGTTAAACTCTTTTAGCAGTACCATGTTTAGAAGCTAAAATCAGCAAACTTTTTGCCGTATGTCGAGAGAGGGCACGCCTACACTACGCAGGACGATGAAAACTTTTACGCCCAAATCATGGACTGAGCGGAAGAAATTCACTCCCCACCAAAAAAGAAAAAAACAAAACGAAAACAAAAAAAGAAAACACAAAAACTTAACCCCAAACCCAAAGGCAAGCCCAATTGGAATCATGGAACCCTTAGTAACAGAAGAAATGTCCAAGTTTTTCGCCCTAGCGACCCAGTCGAAATACTCTGAAAATGCAATAAAAAATGATGTTCAACATTTTAAGACGATGTCACTTGTTTGTCCTTGTCGCCAAATGTACGAGCCATGGGCCACATGTTCTCATCCAGCACTCACTAGTCCAATATAGCTCACTCTCTCCATTTAACTGATAGAAATATCAAGACATTCCGTGTGTATATATATATATATGTATATACATATGTGTGTGGGTTCCGTGTGTGTGTGTCTGTGTGTTGGGTGAGGCATTTCCTAATGGCCAATTGTGTTCAGTACGTGCTACAGCTAACTCAATACGTTAATTTGTCCTTGTTTGGCGACAAAATAGTCGACATTTGCAGAAAATGCAGCATCTTTTTCTCAGATGTTCTATGTTGTTCTCAGCTTACATTTTCCCATTTCCCATTTCCCATTCCCCATTTCCAGTTTCACATTTTTTTCTCCACTTGATGCTTGATTTGTTGAGAGTTTCCCCTCTTCATTTATCCAGTTAGTAAGTTGAGTTCGAAAACTATAAAATAAATTACTTCGAGTGCATAGCTTTTCATGGGAATCAGATTTCAGTGACGAATGAAATTGTCCAATTTCCACATATCAAAGGTAATCCATGGAACCCGAGAAGTAACTCCATTAGCATTTATGTAATTGCTGCTACCTTGCCAATCTTATCATGGGTCAGCTATGTATTCCAATGGAGTAGGCCCCATCGATTAGCCGAATGTGACTGTATTATCTGATAGGGGATCGGACAATACCTGTAAGTTGTATCAATTAGTTGGATATAATTAGCCGCAATTGTTATGGTTACTGTTGTGGTTGTGGTTGTGGCTGCTGCCTTCGTGCTGTGCGTCCTTTGTTTGAGAGGTCACATCAACAATCGACAACACTTTTGGCACGCCCCGTAACACGCCCACATAAGAGGCGCTTGTGTTGCACATCATTTGCTTCTTTGTGCCACATCCTGTCCTGTCCTGTACTGTCCTGGTTTTTCTGTGTGTGCTCGTTGTCCTATTCCCCACTCAACTACATTTTTTTTGGCGCTTGTTTTTGTTTTGCGCAATTTGTTGAGCCATTTACAACAAATGTTGCCTGCGCCACGCCACGCCTGCCTCCGCCTTGCCGCCCACCCCTCGACTGACCCTGCACAAACAAAGTTGCCACTCGACGCTGGACAACGGAATCCTTTTTGTGCACAACACGAACGAGAGGCGGCTGGGCAAAGGGCAGGCGTGGCGGCTACAAATGGAAATAGCTGCCCAGTGACAAACGAAACGAAACGAAACGCAATCTGAGGAAGGAGGTGAATCAAATGACATTTGTTGCTACTGTTGCCGTTGCCGCTGTTGCTGCTGCTGTTGCTGTTGCAGCAACTTTGTTATCGTTGCTGCAGTTTCATTTTTGGGCCGCGTAACAAAGCTTATTAGTGTTAATTTTAATGAGTTTTCACTGCCTGGCCTTGTTTTCGTTTATTTCTTTCTCTTTTCTCTTTTCTTTTTTTCATTTTTTCCTTTTTTTTCTTTGCCTTGTGTGTGTGCTCCTGTTTCGTTTTTTATTTGCTTACTCTATTTTTTTTCTTTTCAAAATCCTTGCAAACGGACATTGTTATTTTGTCATGGTTTGTGTAACGCATTGAATAATTTAAATTATTTTATTTGTTTCTAATTTGTAAGTAATTAGAATAATATTAAATTAATTAAAAACTGATAAATCGAGATCAAATATGTTTAGTTATAAAATATAATAATAGAGATTCATCTTATTAAATAAGAGCTCGTCAGGCCTTGCCATCTGTTATCTATCTATCTAACTATATATTATCTGTTATCTAACTGCAAGGGTATTTGATCTTCGTCAGTTTGCAGCTTTTCATTTTCATTTTTCTTTGGAAAAGGGGGCGGTGGCGTTGGCTTACGCTGTTTTATGCCCCAAATAATGCTTCTTAAGGTGCTGCTGTTGTTGCTAATATGGTTGGCTGGGATTTTAAGGTGCTTGCCGTAAACTTTTGCTCCAAAGTTCACCACACACACTCACACACACACACACACACACACAGAGGCATACAGGTGGTTATGGTGATGTTTATATGGGTGTTTGTGGGGGACTTTACCATCATCTTGTCATGTGGAAACTAATTGATTTACGTTGTTACCGTCATGCCAATGCCGTTGCATACTTTCTAATCAACACAAGGATTCTGGCACCACACACAGCTGCCACACACACACACGCACACACACACACACACGCACATGGCTTTGTGTGTGTATTGTAGGCCGCGGATTTACTTATTTATTGGACCATCACATGGACACAGCGTGAGTGGCAGACAGCAAAGCGCAGATAGGCAGCCAGGATTGGGCAGGTGCTAAAAAGAAAAGAAAAGAGGGGGCACAGAGTTGGGAGGGGGCAGTGGGGATAAGGAGACGCAGGTGGTGGCAACCGCGTCAACACCAACATGGAACTTTTAAGCATATACATACATATATATATGTATATATATATATATATATGTATATATATTTATGTACTTATATATATTTTTAATATATAGACGTACACATGCATATACATATTTATGTACTCATATATACTCATCTAAATTTGCAGAGCGAAAGTCAAGATTGATTTATCATCGAAAATTATATACCCTAGAGAAACACAGGCAAATCCAAATACATTCTCCTGTTAATAAGATATACATATATAGAAGCCTGCTGAGTATTAAGAATTAATAGAGAGTTATGCACGATTTCAAGGTGTTGGTAACGGGAGCACAGCTATCTAGGATTGCAGCGGCTAGGATTCTAACAATATACTTGAGGTACACATGAAACACAACAGCAAATTGGATCTCCTTACTAGAGCTGGGCGAGGTGCATAAAGAATAGGTTATCCGCCCACCTGATCAGAAGCATTTCTCTTTTTCTATTCATTTTTTGCAGGGCACTCAATAAAAGCTGTGCCATTAATAATAAAAATATAATCAAAAAAAGGATCAAGATAAATTCTTATCTATAGAAAGACAACAAAACTCATAAGAACTCAAAAACAAAACAAAAATAACTATATAATTGAATAAATATATATGTATATGTATATATGTATATATTACATTAAAAATGTCGTTGTGCAAAACTTATATGCCGCCTTAGGGTATAATAGTCAGGTGCAAATTTATGTAACAGGGGAAAGGAAGCATCTTAAAGCCCATAAAGTGTATATATTCTTGATCAGGATGAGCTGCCGAGTCGATATAACCATGGACACGCGGATCAAAGACCCTTCAAATTTGGAATATTAATTATCGTATATCCGATATCGATACAATTTACCAAGATCGGATAATAAACACACAACTTGTAGTCGCAAATATATTATATAGTATACGATTACATGTATGTATATATGTTTATATACACACATATATAGAATAAGGAAAGGAGAGCAGACGTGCTTTAAAAGAAAGATATTTCAATTTTGACTGCCACACAGCTGGGGTCAGGGTATATCGAAGTCGAGCTCGCTCGGCTGCAACATTCCCACTTGTTTTGTTTGTTTTTGATATGGTTGCTTTTGCTGTTGTTGTTGTTGTTGTTGTTGCTGTCTCGAACATTGTTTTGCATTTTATAATCGTGATATTTTATGCCTTAGTGCGCATTTTCAAAAGCCCACAACAAATCGCATTCAGCCACGTGTGGCACCTGAGCGGCGGCTGCGGCATCATTTGCTACAGCCTTCAATATACACTGAATGCGGAATTTATCCTTGTCGAGCTGCCTTGTGCTGCTGCATTGTGCGCAGAGAGTCCAGGGAGTGGAAGGACTGGAGGGAGTGGAGGGAGTGACTGGATTTACGGACTTAGTGTCAACTAATAAGCATGAAAAGCTTGAAACAAAGTTTGCTACTGTGTGTGTGTGTGTGTGTATGTGTGTGTGATTATCAGCTCTGTCCAATGAGCTAGTTGGTGTGCGCTGGGACTCTAAATATTGGATTTATCTTCCATATAAATAAAATAGCACATATCAGCATTGTGTCGCTGAACAACGGATTACAAGTAGATTTATCAACTCTATTTTCACTTACCATTGAATGTGGGCCCAAAAAGCTAATGGGCCAACTAAATGAAGTTAAGTCAGTGTCAAAATGCTAGATGACAATCCAGTTTTGTTGTTTTCTGATAAATTCGAAATAACTCTATGGCTTATGGTAATCCGCTGAGTAGAGTTGTAATTTCGAATTCTGTTGAGTCGAGGTCTACAATCGCAACCTGGGTATGTATCTGGACAGGAAACTTACCTGGCGCAAACACATACAGATCACGGCAGCAGCGTGTAGATCGAAAAGGGCGAAACTCAACTGGTTGCTGAAGCCATCCAGCAAGCTCAGCTTGAGCAACAAGCTGCTGGTGTACAGGAGCATCATTGTGCTGACATGGACACATGGGATTCCATTTTGAGGCACAGCTGCAAAATCGTGGATTAACCAAATTCAAGTTTTGCAGAACAAGGTGCTAAGAGGCATCTCTGGTGCTCCATCCTATGTAAGCAATATGACGCTGCACAATAACTTCGGTGTACCAACTGTCATGAGGCAAATAAATCGCTATACAAGTCGTTATAATGACCGGTTGCATAGCCATGTCAACCCATTGGCTTGCTCACTAGGATCAAACACAACCAGCAGAAGTTTAAAGGCGACCTCTGGACAGTTGGACGTTAATTGTAACGTTAATGTGCAACCAATTTTATATTTGATGTTATGTAATATTGCTACATAAACAAAAAAAAAACAAAATTATTGAGCACCAAATACTTTGTTTGGGAGAGAATGGCTTTAAGCCTAATTTGAGTTCACAATTTCATATTTTCTTCTCTTTGCAATGAAATCGTCGTCATCTTTGTCGATATTCTTGCAATCGGTATGGTTTAGCACTTTTTTAGAATACATACAAAAATTAGAAATAAATTGTTAAATGGCATATCTAGATAATGTGATAATAATATAGATAATTCAATTAATTTGCCTACCTTAAATGACTATGTCTCGAATGCCAACGCCAAACGCTCTTTGAACTGGCTTCAAGGCCTTAATTATCTTAAGTCAAAAACGCAGGTTCTTTTGTCATAAAAATGAATGTTATTTAAGGATGTGTGCATATTTATTATGTACGTAACAATAATGACAGGCATCCAGCTAGGCAAGCACTGAGCAGCGAGAAAGAGACTAGAGACACACAGAGAGAGAGAGAGAGAGGGGGAGAGAGAGAGAGAGCGAGAGGGGAGAGAGCGAGAGAGAGACTAAAAGAGAGAGAAATAGAGACAGAAAGTGAGACGATGATGATGCCGTTTGCAGCTGATGCCGCGTCAACTTTGTCATTATTTTTATGCTCCTTTAAATGTCAGTCGTCGACGACGGAGACGGTGAGGCTTGATGAGAACGTCAACGTCGTCATTTTGGCTGTCCTACTCCACATATGCCTAGTACACAAGTAGACACACACACGCACTCACACACTCACTCACACACACACACACACACACGCAGGCATGCAGACAGTTATGAGTAGGATTTTAAATTCCAGCATAAAACAAGTAAGAACGTTCTAGTCGAGAGCGCTCGACTAGCAGATACTCTGAACCAAAAAAATACACATCTATTTTTATTGTCGGCTATTGATTTTTATTCTGTAGGTTTAAAGACTCGAGCTGTTACACTCTCGGAGATCGTCGAGCTCAATGGTTTAATGGAATTCACTGTTGATGCTAATCAAGAATATATATATATACTTAATGCTGCCTTCTGCCTGCCACATACCATTGTACAACTTCAAAATGCCATTTGTAGCCATTGTCGATGGGCTCAGGCTGGAAATGTGCACAAAAGGTGCGCACAGAGCAACTGTTTTCAATGTGTCAAGCACAAACGTTGGTGCCACGTGTGGTGTGTCGTGTGGCAGTTGCGTATGTCTAAGTTGCACCTGAAGGCGGCGTAAAAACTTTTGCAATTCGAGGCCTTTGGCACACTTGAATAATCGTTATGCATTTAGTCACGTTTTATTTGCCATCGTCACAGAAAACGGAAAGAAGAACCTATTGAAGAGCAGGCCAGCTCCCACTTATGCGTGTGTGTCTGTGTGTGTGTGTGTGTGTGTGTGTGCGTGTACAGCTCTACCCAACCCAAGGGTGTAGTTCTACCCTATCATATGCATTTATCACTCATCTTGTCAAAGGGTGAGCATCAAACTGTAAAGTGAGTGACAAGTTGTCGTCAAGACACAATGCGGCGTATGCGCTATATATGTATGTATATGTATATATATTTGTATATATGACAGGCATATTGCGTAAACGCCGCGTTATACTTTAATATTCAACACACACACACAGACACACGCATTTGCTTTTGTTGTTTTTATATATTTGTAAGCCGTTGGGGCGGCTTCAAACGTTTCGGAACATTTTGGGGTTGGTTGGTGGCTGTAACAAATTTACAGACTTTTCATTCAAGTGGCATATTTTGTGTGTAATATTCATAAAACCCTGTGCGTGTCAGCATGTGTGTGTGTGTGTGTGTGTGTGTGTGTGTGTGTGTGTGTGTGTATGTAAGTGGTTATGGTTAGTAATCGGGTTTTGTTGCCATTGTTGCTGTTCGAAGGTTAGGCGGGAGGTGTGGAGGTGGAGATGGAGGGGTTATGTGTCTCGCTTTGGGGATTAGCAGCAAATGTTGCACGTCGCATATTATTTACATATTTGAGGCTCATCCGAAGCTGGCAGATGAAAGCAACAAGTTGCCAAACAGAACCAAGCACCAGTCAACGCTTTCAATACAAATGAGTTAAGCGACAGGCAACAGCAGCAACAGCAGCAACAACAGCAACACAAATATCCGACATTTTTTATATCATTTGCGGCCTTAAAGCTGCTAAGACTTGCGATGTGGGTTCTGCATCTTTTTCTTGTTGGCTATTTTATGGCGAAAATTCTGTGGAAATTGCTCGTATTTATTCAGAGACTTGTTTTCACACACACAAACACACACACACACATACAATTATAATCCAAGTGCTCGGAATGTTCCTAATCCTCTGACCATGGAGAACACTCAAATGTTAGTAGATTAATGTGATAATGCAAGTGAGTGTGTAAAGAAAGTAACTTCACTGATTCAAGTTGATCAAAAAGGAATGCGGAAATAATAATATGTATTAATAAATAAAATAAATCAACATAAGAAAAAAGTGAAAGCAATATGTATTTGCCAGTTTTGTGATTACTTCAAAGAACTCGTCAAGGGACAAAGGCAACCACACATTGATGTGTTGAAAATATGTCCTTTTTTTGCTTCCGTCAAACGCTGCATTTGTCTTCCAATTAGTATATTAAAAAGAAGAAGAAGAAGAAAACAAAATCATAAAAAATTAGAAGCCAAATGAGAATTTCTTGAGTTGGGCGCCCAAAAGTTTTCGACGATACAGCGCAAATTGAGTGAGCGAGTGGATGAGCTGTGTCTATCTCTCTCTCTCCCTCTACGTTAATATATGTATGTGGGCTCCTCTCATGTGGTTCCCAGACGTACGTATACATATCATAATATCCGAGTGGCTTCATATAATAGATTCTTAACAGCTAAGTAGATTCCGGTTTTTATTGCTTTTGTTTTTGGTCGTGAAGCCCGTGAAGCAAAACAAAAGAACTAAAACAAGGCAAACAAAAGGGGAATTTGGGCAATGGGTAGAAGGGTAGAAAGGGGGCGGAGGTGGGGAGGGAGGACGAAAGAAGCAGAAGATGATTTTCGGAGAACTTTTGATGGAAAAACGCCTGTGAAACGTGGAGGATGGCGATGGCTTTTCGTGTGTCGGTACAAAACTCCATGGCAAAGTTGATCACTGTGCTTGAGGTTCCACTCTTCCGCTTGTGTCACACCAGCAACCATAGCAAATAACAACAACAACTACAACAACAAGAACAACAGCAAACAGCGCAATATGTAAGGAATTAAGCAGGCAGAAACTGCAAGCCTTCGAGCCTTGAAGCGCTCCCAAAACGAAATTTATGAAATGAAATGTTGAGCGCCTTGGCTTGGATTTAGCGATAAGGCGAGCGACAGACAGCTACAGCTTTAGCAACAGCTACAAAGCGATGCGACTCAACAGGACGTGCGACAGGACACACATGCACACACACACACACACATACACACATACACACATACACACATATATATATATATATATATGTATATCTATATACATATTTATGGACAACAACGGGGCATGCTTTATCCATTTCCGCTTGCTGCGATGCCTTGTGGCGCCTCTGCCCGCCCGCACCGCCTCCTCACCTAGCATGTTTGCGTCCCGCAGCGCTCCTCTTGTTTACAGCTGTCCTTTTGGCTTGTGCAAGAAGAGTATAACAAATGTATCTGGAATCCTTAAAGTTATTTACAAACAATTAATAACCAAGCAACAGCTTAGTAATTATAATTGCATGTTACTAAATAATCCTAAATTGAATATGATATATCGCCAAAACATATATTTGAATTTCTTAGTAAGCCTTTGTTTTGCGGAACAAGTTCAAATTTGTACAACTTTGTTAAGCAAAAAACAATTTTAGCATTGTTGGCTTTAACTCATTGCTTACATTTATGTTAATATTATAATATAATTAATAATATACTTTAATATGTGTGCAACAATAGTTAATTTATTTAAAAAATCAAAATACATCAATTAGTAATCATTTGTTCAAAATATTTTCGAGTGAAATAATTCCTTAGACTAAAAATAATACTTAACTCAAGGCATTGCTTCAAATCATTTGAATGTCTTTCTAGAATTGTGTAATTGTTATTAAGTATTGAATAATTTAGCAAACTATAAAGTCGAGTGGGCTATGCAGTTTCGAAAGGGCATTTCGTATTCGTTATTTTGATGGCTCTCAAATCTCATTATTTGGTTTCATTCGAGTTCGTACTTTTTTAATTTTTGCATATCCTGCAGCCATTTTGCTGCTTCTTCGGTAGTTGCTTCGTTGCGCCGCGAATTTTATGCTTTACCATTTTAACTTTTTTAAATGCAACGCCCCCTCCCACTGCCACATCCCTGCTCTCTCTCTGTCCCTCTGTCTGTCTGTCTGTCTGTCTGTAAGTTACTTCGCTGATTGCTGTACGAAGTGAAAACAAATTGTGTGTTAAAAGTGAGAGTTAAATCAAGTGAGATGCAGCAAACTATGAAGAACACTTGAGCTACTGGGATCATTGTCCTTTCATATGTGCCACACTCCTGCCTGATACCCTGTGTGCCTAGAGCATGAGACAGAAGGTATATGCATTCGCACACAATAGAATAATTTGATGACTGATTACAATGATCAATTGTTTTCTTTTTTTTCTATTTTGTTTTATATGATATGCTCTTGTGTACACCCTGTTGAGGAGCTCTTGTAAATACCCTGTAAAAACTGCAATTTACACAAATGCACAAATTTATCTAATATGCAAACTGATGGTTGATGATTATTCCAAAATATAGCTATTTATTTTTATGACTTGATTACAGGTTAAATGCGCGTCGTTTCATATCCTATTTTCAACTCTGCACAGTATAGAAGAGTCGATTTCTGATATGTCTCAATTAAAACAGTTAAGTGCCATGTCCACAGTCACCAACAGCAAACACATTCCCGGCTCACATGTGGCAAGCGTTCTGATTCATTGCAGTTTGCACACAAACATCAATAAAAAAAATGGCTTTAAATTTGGTTTATTCGCACACGTCACAACGACTGCTCGAAGAGGTGTCACAGAGCCGAAAAATAACGTGACTATTTATGGGAACTGGGAGTGGGTGTGGATAAGGGTGTATGTGTGTGTGTGGGAGTGGGAGTGGAGAAGGCGATTTGTTTGCCAAAAGAGAAGAACACTAAAGAATTCTCTTGCACGCCGCAGAAGTTCAACTTGGCGAGTAAATCGTTGACGTCACAGTCGAAGGCGCCAGAGATGCCAATGTCAGCCCCCGCTTGACTCCCCCCTCCCCGCCCCACCATCTCTGCGATACTCTCGCTGCGTGTACAAAATGAGCCAATACGCAAAGCAGCAGCAGCAGCAGCAGCTCCAAAAACAAATTCCAGTTGGCAACTTCCACCCACGTCTGAAAGCAGATAGCTGCATCTGCAGGCTGCAGGCTGCTTGCTCGCCTGCCACATGCCCCAAGTATTCCTTGGGAATGACTGCTCATTCATGTGGAAGCGCCAGCTACAACAACTAGAATGCTGATGATACGGCACACAGAAGCGCAACCAGGCAGTAACAACGATCCCAAAGAAAGAAGGAACGGCTCTCCTGCCTACACCGAATACAACATACCCTTACAGACCTGATTCGCCCTGCTTACGTCTAAAGAGACTCAGAGACGTCTCCTTCATGACAATGAATTCAATATTCTCTGCAAGATTCTATAAACAGTGCCGTGCCAGCAACAGAAGTCTTTCTAGCTGGCGAAATCAGCTCGCGGTGCTCGACATAGAGATACCCTTTATCAAATTTAAAAACCTATAATATATTGAGTCATTTAAGCTTTTCAAGTAATTTTCATTCAATCTTTATTCAATGCTCGACTCTTAGATGTCAAATTCTTCTTATAAACATTGATTAATCAAATGAAAATTGCTTGAAGATTTATATATTGTTTTATGGAATTGATTCTGCATTCCAAGATTATTCTGCAATCTAACCGATTGAGGTAAATATTCGCAGAATGCCCTATTGTAGTCCCCTTATACGTGTAGGATATTAAACAACAAATTATGTGGGCATTGGAGACCAACATTTTTTCCGCTTTTTGTTGCAGGCAACGAGGCAAACAATTTGCAGATAGTTGCCAGCTCTTCGTACAGCATTGACCTTGTCAAATTCCCTGCAAATGCTTGCAACATTTGTGGCATACTCTGAGCCGTCGTAATTGTGTTCACATATGCACTTGTGGCTTGATTGAATTTCAAATAAATACATCTCATCTCTGACCGAAAGTCGAATGATGCATTAACATCCACTGCTTTTGAAAATCGGTACAAACTATAACTTTCTAGGTATACATACATTTATATAAATCCATATAACATGCATACAAGTCTTTTAACTAGTTGCGACTGCTATTCATTTGCTGCTTAGTTAGTTAGATATTTTTGTACTGCCAGCAACTTATAGATAAATGTACTCTTTCATCCTCATGTAGCAGATACATTTTGTTGATAGTTCAAGTTTCCCCCGTGATGAAATTTAAAGGGAAATTGATTTCATGGCTTTCGCATAATATGGCGACTTGTTAAGAGTCTGAAACAAAGCAACACTCAAATATTATTGTTACCACAAGCGAATACCCGAATCGCACTCACAAAACACTCACCCCTCCCCCCACCCTCGATTCTTACTTAGACTCTTGTCCTTAGTTATTGCTGCTTGCTTTGCTCTTTGCTTCCGCTTTGCCATTTCCCATTCCCCATTCGCTGTTTGCCGTTTGCCGTTTGCCATTTGCCATTTGCATGCCGAATCGAAAGCACGCTTTGATAAGTACGATGTTTAAGAGGAACACCCCCCTTGCACCACCCCGCTTGCAACCTCAAGCCACCCCCAGCCCAGCCTGAGGTCTTGATTTCCCCTACACTTTTTTTTCGCATTTGTGGACTTGCGGCTCATTTGCTACTCTCCTTAGCGCATCTTCAAGTGGGTGAAAATAGTTTTTGGCATTGCTGGCGTGTGACGCGACGCGACGCCCGCCAGCAAAGTGTCGCCCCAGCCACTTGTCCCCATCCCCATCCCCATCCCGTTCCGGCTTCATTCCCTTTGGCACAATATCAAGTGTATGCATAATTTGATTGCCTGTGCTAATTCGAGATGCCAGGCAAACTGTGTGCCAGCCAGCCAGCCAGCCAGCCAGCCAGCCAGGCAGGCGTGCAGGCAGGCAGGCGGGCAGGCAGGCAGACGGGGAGACGCCAGTTAATAATTCACACATTTCTGCAAATGCTAACGCGGATCGCATATGACGGTTGCCTACCACGCCCACAAAATACACAAAATACAATGCTTGCCTTCGACTGCCGGTCAAGGCTCCTGCTCAGCCTATCTCTTTGTGTGTTGCTTGTGTTCACCGATGCGTGTGTTGACTGTAAATTGGCGCAATTCGCTTGCTAAAACATTTCACACGCTGCATTTCAATCATCATTGTTTTGCTTAGATACACATGCCAGCTGGGCGACCCTCTCTCTCTCTCTCTCTCTCTGTGTGTGTGTGTGTGTGCTACCAGCATAAAGACATCAATCGCACACACACACAGTCTATGTGGTGCACAGACATCTGATGCCAGGGGCCACAATCCGCGGAAATGGGCACGTCTTTGGCCTTTCAACAAACAAATATTCACAGCTGCTGCCCCAGAACTGAAATCGGCCAACACGATATCCTTCATCTCCTTTTCCTGTACATATGCTGTGAATTTTTCAGAAAGAATCTTGGAATTCAGAAAAAATCCAAATATTTTTAAAAGGTTAATTTCAGTTTCACTTTTCTTTTTTTTCTTGGATTTATATGTGTCGTTAAAGTATGTCTTAGAAATGTTTAGTATTTTCAAAAAAATATATAGACAAATGAGTTGTTGATATTACTGTATATGGGAAGGCGTCTTAGTCAACAGAAATTTCGAAAATGATTTGGGAAAAATGTTATTTATTATTACTGTTTTTTGAGGGTTTCAATCTCTCAAGACTTGTAATTAAAGCCAAAACCTCTTATTTAAATAAACTAGTCTCTTCTGGCATACATGTAGCTAGCAATATATATATTTTAACATAGATACAGACATACATATACAAATATAGGAAGAGATATAATATATATATATATATATAATTATGAAACTTATTAATGTAGTGCAGATGATACCAGTTCGAAAAATATTAAGAATAAAATGATCATAATTTAGTTACAAACTTTGTTATAGTTCCAATTCATAATATTTAGAGTTATTTATATGATCACATGGCTAAAGTACTTATAAAGTACCTATTGTAGTTCCAAGTAATTATATTTAGTCTTTTTCATTTGATCACATAGCTAAAGTACTTTTCCTAGGGCAAGGAATGCATTTATCACTTGATTTGTTGATTCGTCAAGAGGTTGAGTTTTTTTCCTATCGTTTTTTATCGCCATTGCATTGCTCTGAATGCACAGCATGTTTTCATTTGCATTGTCAATCATCTGTGTGCGCAAACATACAATGCCCACATCCCTTGGACACACACAGCACACACAGCTCACACACAACAGTGTGGCATCGAATGGTAAATGGTAAATGGTAAATGGCTTCAGATTATCAGTTTCATTCATAATATTTACTCAATTATGCGGCAATAAACGCGACCCCAACTTGGCCAATAAAAATGATACGTGTACCGCATGGCAAATCAAGCTGCCCCTAAAGAATTATGGGACGCAAAAAACAACAACTGAAAAAACACACCCAATATCTAGTTTAGCAATCCGATACTCTTGGCTTGGCTGGCCTGATGGAAATCTTTTTGGCTATTGTTATTGACCAGCAGTTTGATGACTTTTGCTGAATTAACACTTGATGAAGGTGGAAGATAGAGAGAGAGAGAGAGAGAGAGAGAGAGAGAGAGAGAGAGTGAGAGAGAGAGAGGAGGAAACGTATCAAACCACTTGCTTAATTTCCATGTATGCGTGTGCCTAATAATCGAAAGTCCTTCGTCCAGTGTGCTCAACCAGAAGAATTGTACAATTTATTGTTTCTATAGCTTAGCAGGGAGTATTCTCATTTTGTCGTTCAGCTTGTAAACTATATATGTATATACATATATATTCTTGATCAACATCAGTAGCCGAGTCAGTATGGCCATGTCCTTCTGTCCGCCTATCGGTCTGTCTGTCCCTCATTGCTAAAGATATATAAATGGTACTCTGAATCGGCAGCCCAGCCATAACTGGCCGGCCATATCATATAGTTATTATATTTCAACTATTTCATACAACTTCCATATAACCAATGGTAAATCTGGAAGGGTATGTTATATTCGGGATTACCAAGATAGTTTGGGTTTGTGTTTTGCCTTCTGGTATTTCGTGCATTGTATGCAAATTGTGCAATTATAATCAATTTTGTGCAAAATTAGCAAATATATATTTGAGGCTAATAATTGTGCAAGCGGTGGGTGTGTGTGTGTGGGGGGGGGGGGGGGGTGTGGATGGGGAGGAAGCTCAAAGGACTACAAACTTACACCAAACTCTTTTTGAATTCAGCTGGAGGGCAAGACAGGCGTAGAAGGAAGGGATAAGGGAAAGTTTTCATGAATTAGCAATGAAATCAAATTAAAACTTTAAGTTAGCAAATATTTGCACTTAAATGTGGTTTTGCTGTGTGAAATGGTGAAATGGGGTGTTTTGGTGTTGGGTGTGGGGTGTCTTTCAAACTGGAAGTCGTTAATTTGCTGGCAACAACAAGAACATGCTTGGAAATTACACTCAAGCGTCATTATCATGGCCATCAGTCGTTCGCACGGCGGCAGAAAAGTTTTAACTGTTTCAATATTACGCATACGCCCATGCGTCCCTCATAACCAGCAAGCAGTAACCCCCAAGCGCCTCCTTTGGCACTTTTACGATTGATTTGCAGCAGTCGCTGTCTTGACACTGCCCAAGTTAAGCAGTTTAGTTTTTGATCAGCGGAGATGAGAGTGGCGAATTGGCGGATTGGCGGTGTGTGTGTGGTGTGATGTGCTGAGTGGTGTGATAAGCCAACGTAACAGCCAAACAGACCAAACAACCAAAGAGACCAACAGACAAGACAAACAACACAAGGCCCAACGAAATGGCCAACAAAAAGTTGAGAGCCAAGTCAAAGCCGGAGAGGCGGCCACATTCAGCCTCCGACGGGCAGTCAAGCAAAGTCAAACAGCAGTCAACACACACTCACACACACACACACACACAAAGCAAGAAACACACACTTACACATTGAAGCTGGAGCAATATAAATTGCGCCAAAATACTCATACGCACTGTAGTGCCATGGTGCGTCTCCTGCGTTGTAATATGGTGCACAGCGTGAGGTTTGATTGAGGCCAAAATGTCTGCGACTGCTGCGAGGGCTGCGCAACATGCAGCAATTAACTACTCTTAAGCATCAATTTTAACACAGTTGCTGAAAATAAGAAGAAGAGATATTTGCTAGACAAATCTGAGCAACTGAAGGATCAACGATTTCAATTGAATATTGCAATTGGCTTTATTGTTGTTTCTGACTGTATATATAATAAATCTTCTTTAAATGAATATATTCATTACAGTGCACATTTCAAAGTGAACATTAAGTAAACATTATAATTTATTTTGATCAAAACTTCTAAAATTCGCATTTACTTGCTAAATGCGTTTAAAGAAACTTTTTTTGTTGGCTTCTCGGTAACTAACTTGCGAACTTTTGAAGACGTAAGCTGATCAAAACAACCATGCCAAAAGTTGACTATTTTTGAAGAAGAAAAAATCATTCGAAACGACAAACAGACAAAGTAACTGAAGAGTGTGTAGCCCTGGATTTTAAGCATGATGTGCCTCAAAAGGCGACACCAAGTCAGCAAGAATCCAAGAGTCAGGTTGAACGAGGGGGAGGGTGGGGGAAGGGGTGAGGTGGCATAGAAAAGGAATTGATGTGATCATAAGCACAAACAAGCGCGCTACGCAGCGGGATGGATGCTTCTGAACTGAATGGGTTAAGTGGTATGGGCAGAGTGAGAGGAAGAGAGAGGGGCAGAGGGAAGCTGGAGCGTTGCAGACAGCTAGACGCATAGACGAGGCCAAAACAAAGTTAACGATATGCCAAACGTATGTAGGCCAACAACAATAATAAGTAAGCGACAGAAGAAGAGCAGGAGACAAAGTTGGCAGTTGAAGAAGACAGTCACAGAGACACCAATTCACATAGGGAGGCAGGCTGAAGGACAATGGGACTCAGTGGGTAACTGGGCATCATTATGAGAGTAATGATGATGATGATGACGACGGTTTTTACAGTCGTTAGACGAAATTTGCGAAAGGACAAACAATATGATGTGTGCTTGTTTTGATAACAATATTTGGTAAGTTGCGACTCGAACTCAAAACTTCAACTCAAACTCAAACTCAAACTCAAACTGAAACTGAACTGAAACTGAACCTGACAACGCTTTCCTATAATACTTCTATGATGTGCTATGATGGATGCGAGGCACTTGATTGGTTGGTGTTGCCTATGAATAAACAATTCAAAAGTGTTGCCACAGTGAATTATGCCACAAGATGCTACAAGCAGCTCATCATCTAGTGCCCCGCACGAAAACCCTTTTGTGGCAATAACACAAACAAACAAACGCAAACATATATTGAAAATACAAAACCCTTGTCTGAGCATCGCTCAATATCAGATTGTTGTTATTATGACTATTATTATTATTATTTGTCTGCGTTCGAATTTAATCTTCTACTTCAAATCCCAAAAGCCAAAAGCCCAAATTGCCAACAACTGCAGAGCTCTCTCCTCATTCATCATTGCTATTATCATAATCTAGCGTAATGCTGTCTTTTTCCTTTCCACTAAAAGTACTAAAAGTACGATTAGAAGATTGTTGTTGAAGTCACTTGAAGCTCTACACAGAACACTTAATCCGAATTGAATAATTCAATAAACGAACTTTGCAAATAATTTGTTCTTAAAATATATTAATCGCATGGAAATAAAAGAGGTTCGTTAATGAAATACATTTGCGACAATTTAAAAAGAATTTATGACTGAGAGCAAAGTGAGAATGTTAATTAAGGGCACTCCTAACTAACCCATTTGAATAAGTATTCATGTGAAGTCGAGGGTATGCGATCGGATGATTAGATTTTTGCCCAGCAGGCCATTTTTGGAAGCTGTCGATTGAGTTGAATGCAGAGATTGGGCTAATGTCAAAGCCTGTTCTGGGCCACTGAAGTGGCAACAGTGGCAAGCAGAGCAGCAACAACGTGGCAAATGGATATCAGAGAGAACGAATTTCTCGTTTAGGGATTTAATTAAAATGTCTGCCTGAAAATGGAGCAAACGTGGGCGTTGTGGCGAAGAGCGTTGGAGGAGAGTTCTCCTGCTCGACGCAATGAAACTGCATCAGTGTCTCCGTTGCTCCGGCATGGGGCTGTCCGGGACTGTCACTGCTTGTCCCATACGCTTTTCAGGTTGTGTCTGTGTTTGTTTGTTTTTTTTTTTTTTTTTTTGTTTTTTTGGTCGCTTTTACGTTAGTTGCTTTTTCTGGGCGACACCTGCAGCGCTTTGTCACAAAGCAGTCATTAAATTGTTGGACGTGCCGAGCGCAAAGTAAATACGACTGAGCGGAAGGGAGGGAAACATTTGGGATGGATGAATGTTTTTTTTTTGGGTGTGGTGAGTAGTGAGTGTTTTGTGAGTAGGAGGCGTGTTTGCTGATTGAAAAATAATTAAATTTCAACCGTTGCATTCAAGTAAACTGTTTGTAAGTGGCTTAAGCAAATATTCTGTATCCACCACGCAAGCCTTTTGTTTTACACAAAGATACACAGATGGGCACACACACACACACACACACACACTATATGGCATGTATGTGTATGTGCGTGAGTGCATACCAGCTTATTATGATAATTACGAGGCAATCGATGCCACATTTATGATACTGCCGCACCGAAATCCATTTAACAACGTATAATTCATTTAACCAGCCAAATTTAATACAACAGCCAACAGCCAATATGACGACGAAGCAGCTGCTGATTGCAGATAAGACGAGCAGCGTTTATTGTCTGAATAAATGCAATAAATACAGCAATTATTCCATATCCATATCGACTTCTGCAATCACTTCATGAACCGACCAATCAAACATACAAATTTCTGGTTTAATTGCAATTGGTTTTACAAGTCTTAAAATAATGAAAATACTCAGATTATGCAAAAGGCAGAAACTGATATATAATTGCGGATGGAAAAACGAATATAGAGTGATATCTCAAGATGCTAGAAGAGATTACCAACTCCTCATTTTGTGTGCCTATGCCTCTCTCTCTCTCTCTCTCACTGGCCTTTGAAAGTCAACTTTTGATAGAAAAGCAATTTCAATTTAAAAAATATAAAATTTCATCAGTTTGCATAAGTTTGCACAGACAGAGATGGAATAGTCTTCTCTGCTTATATTTATATATAAATATATATGTTTGTGTTACTCTGAATACAACTATTGGCATCTCCATTTGTGTCTAAGCCTTACTTGCTGCCAAGTAACGTGTTGCAAGCAATAAATGGCGGTGCTGCATGTGGCTGCCAAAAAGTATTTCACTTTTCAAATTGCAGCAGGTAAAAGGTAAGGCAACAACAAAAAGGAGCCTGATACAAAAACAAAAATAAACTGCTTGTTTTTTTTTGTATTTTTCTCAAAGATATTGCGGTTGCTGTTTGTTGTTCGGTTTGCTGACATTAATGTTATTGCAGTTGTTCTTGGTGTTCTTGATGATGTTGTTGTTGTTGTTGTTGTTGCTGCTGCTTGTTTGTCTGGGAGAAGCAGTAGCAACAACAACCTGTGGCAAGCAACTTTTGTCATGATTTCAAGCAATGCCAAAAAGTGGGCAACAAGAAATCAACTGTCACGGCACATGAGCCAGTGTGTGTGTACGTGTGTGTGTGTGTGTGTGTGCGTGTGTGCGTGTATAGTGTCAACTGCTGTTGCAAGCGCACACCATTTGCGGGTATTGTTATAGTTGCTGCTGCTGCTGCTGTTGCCGCTGGCGGCGACGCCAAGCTAAAGCGGAAACGGAAGCGGCCAAGCTGCCAACTTGCACTTTACACACTGCTTCTTTTACAGCATGCCTGCTCTTTCTCTCTCCCTGCTGTTGCTGTGTGCACACAAAAAGTCAAAAACAAAATGCCAACATGCATGCCACATATTGCGCTTATGTCTGTGTGTGTGTGTGTGTGTCACACAAAAGGCGACAAAAAGCAAACAACAATAGAAACATGGCCCGAAAGCTGTTTACACCACATGCCCATTGTATTTTTCACTTTTGTTTTTTCTTTCTTGTTTTTTTTATTCCCTTGTTTTTTGTTCTTTTTTCGTTGTCATTTTTCTCGTGTATTTTCTCGCATTGCCCAATCCTTTTACAATACCCTAGCGAAATGCTCAACTATTGACAACTGTCATCGCAGCTCCTCTAAACAGGCAGCGGCGAAAGCCAAATCAAAAAACGTACAGTATCCGAATAATATTATGTTTGACAGCATCGAAATATTTGTAGTAGGTTTTTCTCATTTTGTACTTTTTATTGCATTATGTCACTTTGTGTTTATTGTATAATTCTTGGACTTATCTTGAACACATTATTTCATTAGGGAATAATGCGATATACATTTTTCACTACTTCTGATTACAGCATATCTAAAATACAAATAATTATTCATATATTGAATATATACCGAGGAGCTAAGCCTTAACAGATAAATATCAATCAATGCGTTCATTTGTATTTCCAAAAAATGTATACCTTTATATTGAGACTTGATTTGTGTTCCGATTGTGCAAAGGTCTAGAAAAATACATTCAATAAATATTTTCGCTTTGAGGAATGAACTTTATGAACTGCGAACAATTATTATTGGTATGTATTGGCAACAATATCGAATTTTGCAATAATGGTGAATTGAAAGTTTAACAAAACAATCAAAGATATTTGATAGTGCTTTGTTTTTTGTAGCTGCAATAGAGTATTCAAAATTCAATGGGACAAAGTGCGAAGAAAATGTGCATTTTGATTTTTATATACACACGGATATAGTTTGGCATACGAAACAATAAGTTGACAAAGTGACATTGAAAACAGTGCGCCAAGCGACAAAACCAAATAAGACAGGCAGAGTGTGAGTCATATAGAGAGAGAGAGAAAGAATATGATGCAGGGGTGTAGTGGTGCCCCCCTGCATTTGTGTGCATTTGCGAACTGTGACAATTGAATGAATGAACGGGCGTAGCAAAGTTGACGCCGGAAAATGACGCCAAGTGGTAACAAGCTCCAGCAAAACACACACAGAGAGAGATAGAGGGAGAGAGACAGAGAGAGAGAGAGAGAGAGAGAGAGAGAGAGAGAGGGAGGGAGATAGAAAAGAAGTTGGGTTTGGGTGGGTTGAGTGGATTTTGGGTGGCTTGAGCTGAACAAACGTCATGAGTTATAGCCTGTGGTCATGTGGCGCCACCAAACATCGGCTCCAATTCAGCGACCAGGCAAAAGCATCAACGCTGGCCACGCCCCTGCTAGGAGCTTGCAGGGGGCTTGGTTGGTCACAATATGAAAAGTGAATGTCACAATACCAATGCGATTGCAATTGTGAAAGTTAAGCTCAATGCTCTGCTGCAATGTTTGGCAGATTGCAATGGACAGCCTTCGGCTTTTTCGGCAACATTTTCTGCCTTTTTGTTGCATCTTCTTTATTGCTGCCCCACTTTTTTTTTTTTGTATTTCGCTTAAGTACTTTGGCAACATGTTAAGTAATTGGAGCGGCAGCAGTCGTAAACGTTGGCATGGGGGTGAGCCTGGTGGCGAAGGATAATCAATGCGAATGTGTGTGCCAAAATAATGTACATTAAATTAAGAGTGAAATTGATGCCAAGCACAGAGGGACGCTCAAAAAAAATAAATCAAAAATTATAAGTTCTAAAAATTGATTAAATAGATTCAAGGAAATCCTCATAATATCGAGCCAAAGAAAATTAGTAAAGAAACAGAAAGAAACAGTTCAAAAACTTACAACTTGAGGCAGAGGCAGACTCTATTCTATTTGATGTTTCAAGTAACTAGTTGCAAAGCGTTGAAAAATGTAAATTTTCTTTTGGCAAGATAATAAGAATATAGATCAGACAGCTCATACAATTTTTATTCCTTTTTATTCATTATTTTTATTTGTTATTTATAATTATATTATATACAAGTATTTATATAGCAATATAGGTATCTCCCTTAGCCTGCTGCGTGTATTTCAGCCATTTCAACTGGTTGTAGAGAATACAAGTTTTTTGATTTAAATAATATTTTGAATGCAAATCGTATTAGAATTAGAGATCCACAATCTTATTATCTGCAGGCTAAAACGAGAAAAAAGCTTAAGTAAAATTGCCAAGAATTGTGCTATTCATAATTATAAATGAGAGACAAAGGAACAAAGGACTCGCACACACACATACACACGTAGGGTGTGTGTGCGGGTGCTGAAATCCATTCCTTTTATAGTGCCTGTATGTGTGTGTGTGTGTGTGTGTGTAAGCTACGAATACGAGTGTTACGATTGTTGAAATCTATTTGGGGAAAGAGCACATGGCGAACAGGAGAGGTGTGTGGAGAGAGAGGGGGTGAGTTGAGGAGGGTAGGTAAATAAAGCATAAACAAGACTAAACAAAAATCCCTGACGAGCTGTTATTTGCATTTTGTTGATTAAGCAAATTTAAAACTTTGCATGCATACGAGACAAAAGACAAAGTGAGTGAGACAAAGAGTAAGAGAGAGGAAGCATCGTAAAATGCCATCTACGAACGACAGGTGGCGCACACAGCCAACGAAGTTTGCCTGTGTGCGTGTGTGTGTGCGTGGGTGTGTGCGTGTGTGTGTGTGTGTGTGCGTACACGTGTTTTTATTTTGTCGGACTTGTATTTTTGGTTGTTACTTTGCAGGTTTTTGCTTGGGTTTAGTTTGGCTTTTGAGTTGTGCGCAGCAAACCGTCGCAGCAAACCGAGCGACCTCCTGCAGCTTAAAGTTATTACGCTCCTGCACAATTGAAAACAGCAACCGACGAAAAAAGGATACAACATACAGCATCGAATTGTCGAAGAACCAACACGCTTGCAAATATTTAACTGAAGTTTTCACAGTGATGTTAATCTTGTGTTATTCCCATATATAATAGAGTAGTAGTAGTAGTCAGGTAAAAGATATATGTTTCCAATTGTTGCACAATTGCTAACAAAATGAGCATTCCCTTAGAAAGGGTATAAGCAGAATAGTAACTACTAACTACCACAACACCCAACCAACTCACAAAACCACCTCACCCACAATAATCCAGGGAGCGCAGCAATGTTTCCTGCGATTTCTGCACTGATTTTGCCCTACGAAACTTTCGTGTGTGTGCTTGCATGTGTGTGTGTGTGTATGAGTGTGTGTAGAGAGACTGTTGTTGGTCAGTCGAAAAGTTGTGGGACTCTCGCTGCGACTGTGTTTGCGTTTGCCACTCAAGTGCAAGTTATTAAGCGAGTTAGTTTTTCGGATTTTCCTATCAAATTTATTTGTTGTTTGCTTTTACCTACATCCACGGACTATCTCCCTCTCTCTCTCACACACACTCTCTCTCTCTCTCTCTCTCTGTCGCCCAGTGCTGCTGTTTGGCTCTCACACTTATGGCTTAAAGCAATTGCTGGCCGTTTTCTGTTCAAGCATTTGGTCCATTCACTGGACTCATCAGCTCATCGCTTGCACTCACAGCATTCATTCACTTCATTCATTTAATTCGTTCGTTTCGAATTTTCAATCGATTATTTCATTTACTTTAGCTTTCAATTTCATAATTTCTTTTCGCCGTTTTGGTTTCAACTTTTTGGTATTGCCACTTTTTACTGGGTCACCTAAAAAAGGTGGCTCAAACGTATCCGGATATTCAAATAACGCTTCCTTTTTTATTTCCTGCTATTTTATAGCAGCTATCTATAAGTATTCAAGAAACTGTGCTTAAGTTTCCTAAATACTTCTCTTAATTTGTTCAATTTAATAATAATAATAATACAAATATTAATATTTATTTCTGTCGATAGAAATGACTGCATTGGATGAAAGGAAAGTTACGCCAATTACGCGACTCTCTTTAAATTGTACATTTTCGTCAATGCAAAGTGCTAAACTGGCAAATGTGTTTTGGGGCTCCGGGGGCTGGGGTTTGGGGCATTTGGGTCCTTTTGGGCCTGACAGATTTTCCGCACAAATGCGGCTTAACAAATTTGCTGCATACTTTTAGCCGTTCGCGTGCCATGCACGGCTTAAAACTTCAGCTGTGGATGTCGGAGAGGGTGTTTGTGTGTTTGCTGATGTGTATGTGTGTGTGTGTGTGTGTGTGTGTGTGTTGTTGCCTCGTGTGTGCTTTGCCGAAGTAATTAAACACACATTCAAGTCGCTGTACAAATATGATGATACGAGCATGCATTATACGATATGTAAATGAATTTAAGCTGCCATTATAAAGGTTGCCAAATGCCGCACGCTGCACGCCTCGCCTCACATCCAAGGTCAACACATTTTACATGCAAAGAACACAGAGTGTCGAGGGGGATGTGCCGCTGGGGCGGGGGTTGCTTTAAATGGGGTGAAGGGCAGCAGAAAGTGACGCAGCAAAGCGAATTAAACACTGGACGCGCTCACTTTATGTTTTTTGCATCAAAATCGTTGGCAAGTGCCGAAATATATTGAATATATGTACATATATATATATATATATATATATCTGAGATAACCCAAAATTGTTGTAAATAACGATTATGCGTGAGTGCGTCTTGACTTGTTGAAGGATTGAGAGCAACTTAACTTTGAAGATTACAATCCGACAGAGAAACAAAACACATGTGTGACCAGAGATTAGATATTAATCGATGTAGCGATACATAAGTATTAATAGTTGGTGTTATATTCAAACATGTTTCAACAGAAGTCAAATCAATTTCAAGAAAATAAATCGAGTGCATGAGCTCAGAGCTGTGCCACACTGTGTGGCAAGCTATGTAAGATTCGTAATTTGCAATGCATGCGTGAAAAATATATAAATAACAATGCATAAAACTAGAGGAACAGGAAGGGGGGCGGGCAGGCAGCGTAGTGCAAGCTCAGCACAGGATAATTAAAATTTATGCAACATGATGAAAATAAAGTCAGCTCTGGAAACACACACACACACACACACAAAATACAACACATGCATTTACACATAAATAAAAACTAAATAAATCGGACAATGAAAAGAAATATATTTAAAAATGTGAAAACATTCAGTGCACATGCGATTTATGAATGTATTTGGTGTCCTTGCAACACTTTAAGCGATAAAGTTGTGGAAAACAGCTCAAATACAAAGTAAACTTTATTCAAATTAGTTTGACATTAACTGCCTTAAACAGCCAAGAACACAAACAGCTGCATGCATGAAAAATCATATCCAGATTCATACTTTGTGATATACAGTGAAAACACTACTCTGATGTTTTTGTCCACACCTTACTCACATTTGTTTATTTTGAACCCCAGTTGTCATGAAGTGCTTTAGAGGCACATAAAACCAGCTGTGCAGTTAAGTCAAATGCATTTGTGGCATGCGATTTCTTGCAATTAAATCTGTAATAATAAAATTGGGCGCAGCTCATGATATCTCCAGCTGAATCGAAAATTAAGAAACTATATTTCCATTTTCATAATTGCCAACTTTTAATCATTACAAAATACTTATAATAAAAATGCAACAATGCAAACCATAAAATATAATCAAACTTGTAAAATTTATTTCAAATATTTATAAAAACAGAGGGAGAGAGAGAGAGAGAGAGAGAGAGAAATAGAGAGAGAGAGAGATGGAATAATGTTTAGCATATCTTAAATAATTTATTTCCGCATTGACAGGCTGTGACCCAATTCTCCTTCTCCTTTTTTATGATTTACATCATTTTGTCAACTCCTGCTCACTATTTTTGCTCATTCTATCTTAGTGTCCTTCTTCGCTATCTATCTCTCTCTCTGTCCCTCTCCATACCTCTGTACATCTGATCCTCTCAATTATTTTTAACTATGACAAACTTCATCAAGAAGCAAAGCTAAAGTTTCAATTCAGAAAACTAGAAATAATTTACTATTTTTATTATTTGTGTGCTTATTTTGTACTTCCTTGAATGGTTGAGGGCGTAATGATGTGATATTTGATATATCTCAATGTTAGACTGAGAATAAGGACACGAACGCAATCCAATTAAATCGCAGATGGTAAAAGTTAACTTCTAGTTTAGTTATTTAATGGTAGTCGCTTTCAAATTTAATATTTAATTCAGCAGCTTTGTTGGTTCTTATAATAAAAATGCATTTCGATATTTCTATTTTTGTACACCCATTTGTATATGTATTTAGTTGTACTCAGATGTGCTTAAATTGTATTTAATATGTGTGTGTGTTTGAACATGGATTTGTTGTATTGTTGACAGCATGTACATATATATATATATTTATATACATATATATACGATACTCGAGGCTTTAACATTAAGTTCATGGCGTGCAAATACTCATGGCAAACCCTTTCTGCCAGATTCACATAAATTTGTGCCTGCATTTCTGTGTGTTTGTGTTGGCAGCCACGAGTTGGCGCCAGTGATATTGAAAAATACAGACATTTGACCTTATTTCTATAAGTGCATGTGTGTATGTGTGTGCTGTGTGGCAACAACTTAATGCTGCAGCTGCACAGAAAGCAAAGGGCAGTAAGCAACACCATCAGCAACAGCAGCAACAGCAGCATCAACAGAAGCTGTCGTTGCCGCCGCATAATGTGCTGCAAAAATAAATTGTGCAAATAAGAAAAATAAACAAAATATGCAACAGCAACAGCAACAGCAAATAGCAAATAGCAAAGAGCAAGGCAGCATCAAGTGCGAAAATACAATTTGCATTTTCCTCATTTGTGGTGCCGAGACTGGTGCGAACAACATGTAAGTATCTGTAGCTGAAACTATAGTATCTTTGTATCTGTGCAACGTATCGATATGAAAATCGCCAAAAATATAAAAAAAAAAATATATATATATAAAACAAAACCACAACAGAAAAGAATGGTGCAAAAGTGGCTTGCTTGAACTTGATAGCCAAGGAAAATTAAGTTAACAATCTGAACAACTTGTGGTAAAAGCACATCAGCAGAAGTCTTCAGGGGTAGTGCTTGGCACTCTTTTTGTGTTCAAAATTATATATTCATTTGCAGCTTTCTTATCACATTCGTAATCGATGGTGGCACCAGTCTTTACATTTGCTTAAAGCCAACTTTTACTCGAAAATGGCACTCTGAACTCTGTTTGAAATCGGTCTCAACTCATTCGCATTTTACTCGACATTTTATATTCTCGCATTGCCTGTGTGAAGTTCGCTCCATCGAGCACCATTTTGAAGATAGGCCTGGATATGTGGAGCAAGATTTAAATTTATGCAAATCAGCCCAAAATATGAGATGTGGCCTAATGGAATTTCAATTATTACAGCAGAATACACATGATTACATTCTTAAAAGAAAAAAAGTAGAAATAAAAACATTCAGCTCCCCAAAGGGCAACTCGCAGGCAGCTCAAAGGGCAGCTTGCTGTTTGGCGTTCCAGTTCCAGTTCCAGTTCTAGTTCCAGTTCCTGTCGCAAGGCGTCTCGTTGATTTTCATATTTTATGACTCTTTTACAGGTCCGGCGATGGTCGCCCCAAAAGGTGGACTCCCTTGATAATTTCTGCCCCCCCTCCGCACAGCCCGTCTTGTTGCTGTTCTGTTGCCACTTTTAACATGTATTTCCAATTGGATGCATGAATCGCTTCAACGCCTACAACGGAAAAGCATTCCATTGCCTAAAAACAGTTCTTGGCCAAGTAATTAGAATCAATTGACCCTGAACGCTTTTTCCAGTTGACCTGTTTTTTGATATCTCAGTCCAACTGTCCTCGACTGGTTCGCCTCCAGTCCCCTGTTGCTTGTAGTTACATACATATATTCCAGTTAGCCAATGGGCCAAGCAGAAAATGAATAAATAAAAATAATAACTGAAGCAACAAAGCAAACAGTGAAATAAAATGAAACTTGTAAAATATATTTAAAATATTTATAACATCTAAATGTCAAGCTGGACAAAAAACGCCCCCAATTGAAAGCCAATTGGGATCACCAAAGAGAGAGAGAGAGAGAGAGAGAGAGAGAGATGGAGTAATGTGTAGCATATCTTAAATAATTTATTTCTGCTTGATTGGAGATAGGTCAAAGGGCCATTATAGTATTGGCAGGCTGTGACCCAGTTCTCTTTTTCCCTCTTTTATGATATGTCCTTCTTCGTTATCTGCCACTGTCTCTCTCGCCCTCTCCATACCTCTGTACATCTGATCCTCTCAATTGTTTTTAACTATGACAAACTTCATCGAGAAGCAAAGCTAAAGTTTCAATTCAGAAAACTAGAAATAATTTACTATTTTTATTATTTGTGTGCTTATTTTGTACTTCCTTGAATGGTTGAGGGCGTAATGATGTGATATTTGATATATCTCATTGTTAGACTGAGAATAAGGAAACGAACGCAATCCAATTAAGTCGCAGATGGTAAAAGTTAACTTCTAGTTTAGTTATTTAATGGTAGTCGCTTTTAAATTTAATATTAAATTCTGCAGTTTTGTAAGGCTCTTACACAGAAATCCAGTGTCATAGAAATATTGAAATACGCTTACCGTTTGGTAATCCTTCACTTTTTTTCATGGGGCTTCATAAAGTCTATGATGAATGGCAACTTTGCGCACATTTTTGTTGTTGCTTTATTCACGTTTTAAAATGAAAGTAACACGAGAAATGGAAATTGTCTGAAATAATAAAGAGAACAGCTGCTGTAGGGGTAATTGCCTTTTCTTTTTTCGTTCAGTGTATTTGTACTTTTGTTTTTTTTTATCATTTCTTGTGTGAAAAAGTTGTTATCGTGAGAGAATCAGACTCGGAGCATTCATAACTGGTACTGCTGGTATGCTGGCAACTGGTTTTATGTATTTTTGTGTGCCCTTTTCGCACTTTCGCACACAAACTCTCTTTCAGCATATATGTATGTCAACATTTTCCTGCGCTCGCAACTCATTGAGCAATTGAGTTGCCAGAATACATAGACAACCCTCCCCAAGCAGCCCCAGTGGCAACCGCTCCCATCAAATGGTTCGCATTGAGGTCCGAGTGTGAATTTTGGTGTCCGAATCCAATGGGGAATTTCGGATGGGGATTCGTAAGGCAGCTGAACAAGGAACGTTCCTTTTCCATTTTCCTGCCACTTTTTATTGTTGTTTTTTTTGTATTCTTTATTTCTGCCTTTTGTTCACATGTTTTGCTGTTTTGTGTTTGCAAACTGTTTATTATTTTGTCGACAAATGTGTGTTTCAGCGTGGTCCAGAGTCCAAACAATCTTAACACAAAGCATAACAATATTGACGTGACGTGTTTCTCCCTCTTTCTCTCTTTCTCTCTCTTTCTGTTTCTCTCTATCTCTTTCTCTCTGTCTGTTTGTCCAGTTTGTCCATTCGGTTCGGTCTGCCAAAGGCACATAAAATTCGCATCATTGATTTCTATTTCGTTCAGAGCTCATTAAACAATCGGATAAACTTTAAGAATCAACAACGATAACAACAACAACAACAACAAACACAACGACAACAAAAACAACAATAACAATAGCGATAGCAATACCAATACCAATACCCATAGCAACAGCGCAGATGGAGTGACAGCATTTAAAGGAGGAGGGCGAGGTTTGTCAAGGGACTGGTGTCGTCTTGGGATCTACAACTAGTACGAGTTTTCGAGTGAGTGCGAGCCCATGTTGATTGTGCGTGAGATACGCCTACACATACACACATACTCACACACACACAAATACACACACACGTAGCTTAACACTGCCTGCAAGAGGTCAAGCCAAAAAGATTTCTCACATTATTATACCCTGCAGCTATCATATAAAGGGTTACTAAAGCGTACTCTATTATACGATCATTTCCATATTATATTTTGTGGGAATATATAGGTGTACTGGGATATGTGTGACCCAAGCAGAGAAGTAAAGCAATACTTCATATAAATAGGAAATTCGTAAGTTCAACCGACTTATTTCTTATTCACATTGTAGTATTAAGATAAGAAAAGTATTGTTGGGGTACAGCAGCTTCAACTTATCACTGGGTATCTCATAGTCCAGAAGTTTCAAGTACATTCTTCTGAAAACTGTATAAAACCATTATTTGAATATTTTTAGTTTTGGCTTGCTTAAAGCTAAGATGCTTGCAGGATATATTCCAGTCGTATTGCTGTATAGTATGTATGCGTAGTAAAGGTCTGCTTACAGGGTGACATTCTGGCATAGACCTGTTTCTGCTTGGTTTTAAGGTCTGCAAATGGCATTCTTCTTCTTCTTTGGACTATGTGTTTTTTGGCAGTCGTAAAGCAACGAGGCCAACTGCTGTTGCGCGTTGACAAAGGGAATGCTTGTGAGAATCGCCGAGAAGGGCGCACCAAAATCATTGAAATTTTCGTGTAATTAGCCGTTATGTTGGCTTCTCTCTCCCTCTCCCTCTCCCTCCCGCTCTCTCGCTCGCTCGCTCGCTCACTCCTTCTCTGTGTGCGACTCTGTCGCAAATGTTGCTGCTTAAGTACGTGTCGTGCCACATTTGCAAATGCGCTTCAAATTGCTCATCCGCAACGTGGCTCTCCCTCGGTGTGTGTGCGTGTGTGTGTGTGCGTGTGTGTGTGTGATTTGCAAAATCATTGAGTTGTAAATGGGATTCGGGGCTTGCACGTTCGTGCATACAAATCGTTGCCTTAAAGCGACCCTCGGCTCGTTGGCTCGTTGGCTCGTTGCCTCGTTGACTTGGCCCAAATCGAAGAAATGAAATTTAAATTTTATGCAAATACCAAGAACACACACACACACACACACATACATATGCCCACCCAGCTGTTTTGACAATGTGCTAAGCATCGCATTTGCCCATTTTTGTTTTGCAATTTGCCGCCCAAGTTTCTTTTTTTTGCATACGCCAAAAAAAAAGATAACACAGAAGCCAAAGTTAATTTTTGGTTGTTGGTTTTTTGCTGTAGTTGTTCTGTGATTAGTTTTTGTGCAATTTCTGTTTGTCCACCCAGTTGCATGTGTGAATAAATAAATAATATTTCGTCAGTGCTATTTTTTCACCCCATTCATTTAAGCATTATTTTGCCGCGAATATTTCGAGCATTTAATGCCTCAGCGACATTTGCGGGTCGCACTCAGAACAGATAATGCCAAAAGTTGGACTCAATACCAAGCTTTGAGTTGTTGTTGTTGTGTTTGTTATTCAAAATCACATAATCTTCTGGGTCCGATTGCAGTCTGATTATTTTTCAACATAGTAAATGAAAATGTATATTAAAGCTTTAATATTTATTTTTTTATATTTTCTAGCTGCATAGACAACAAATATATTCATTCGGGTGCATTGAAATTGTGGCCATTGGCAAAGTTATCATCCTTCTGCATTGTTACCACAAATTAATGGTAAATGCATTTAAAAAGTGTAATCAAAATCAAAAATGGACCGAGTACACATTTGAGTTGAGTTGCATTTGCATTTGCATTTTGTTGCCATTGTTTTTTGTGCAACACAATCGCAAAAATGTGCAACAAATGTTGACAGATAGTATTCGGTAACTAAATGCAGAAAGGGATATGCGATTGTGTGGCATATGTAAACTTCCGGAAGCATCCATTTTTAGCACTATGCATGAATGCCCGCCCAACTGAGAACAACTGAATTCGACACAAATAGATTTGGCTAACTGGAAAACTGGTTGCATCCAGTTAGCCAGTTTGCCTTTGCTTGTCGTGTTGATGAATCACCAGGCAGAACCAACAATAATCCCAAAAACAACTCAACAATTTTGTTCTCTTTTTTCACTTTCTGTCTCTCTGGTATTATTTTATGTAAATTTCATTGAAATGCATACAAAATACACCAGACTGAATTATGGAATATTTTATGTAATATATGTATGTATTATACATACGTATGTGTAAATATACAAATAGACACATATGTACACATGTACATATTATTTTTTCCTATGCTTCTCCCAAATATTGTTGTTGTTGGTCGTCGTCAAAGCATATGCGCATTTATAAATAAACCTAGGATCTGTAGTCCACCCATTTCCACCCATTTCCACCCATTTCCACCCATTTCAACCAGCCTCCCACTCGTTTCTCCATGCTCCCTTCACCAGCTGACTATCTCGAAAAAATGTTGGGTGTGCATTAATATTTTTGCACTTGGCCACAAAAACAGCCGGGGAAACAAAATATTGCATGGACTGACTCTGGCACACACAACAACAACAACAACAACAACAAGGATAACAGGCATAATGCAAAAAACTACGCTTGCAAACGGGTATTAAAATTTGACTGTGAAACAAGCAATCCACAGTGGATACTCTATAGTAGGTAAGCGTACCAAAACAAATGCAAATGCCTCTTAAATTCAACACTTACTGACCGACCCACTCTGCTTTCCAGTTAAAGCATGAAAAACTGTTGAAACTGTTGGCGTGTTTTGCTGGACTGTGGTAGCTGTCATATGCAATCATTAAACCCTTAACGCATTCGCTTGTGATGTGCATCAGAGTAAGTAAAATTAATGCTGTGCTTCATTAAATATAACTATTTACTCTGCAAATGGCAGGGAATAAATTGCTGCACAGTTAAGATTCAGTTGCTGTTTGCTACTTATATTTCGTTAATGAATTGCAAACGATTTACGCGAAGTACCTGGAGTAGATGTGAACAGATGTGCACAAGTACAGACACAGACAGGTATTTTAGTAAATTAAGATGCGACAATACTAATGTAATCCAATACAGATGCATATCACACAAAGAACTATGTGCAAAGATGCCACAGATACGATGGCAAGTGCAGGCAGGTATGGATGCAGATACAACCAAAGATGAATAGATTCAGATCCGACTGATAATACATATTAAAATACAGTTACATGCAAGGCAACTGTGAATGTATATATATATATATATATATATATATATATTATATGTGTATATATATAGTTTTGGGTATTTACAAACACAAATTGCTTGTGCATTAGAGCTTAAGATTTCTGTAATTTTGGTACACATGAGTCCCAAATTTGGCATCACGATTTCCTTTTGCTACGAGATTTATGTGCAACTCTTAGTTGGCTTTCACTTGCAGCACAAACAACTTCAGATGCAACCGCTGCCCACCCCCAAAAACCCCAATCTACACTCTGTATATAACCTGTAGTGCCAGTGTCAGTTCAGCTCTGTGCAACAACAGTCGAATCAACGGCTCTGCTTCGTTGTTGTTGTTGTTCGTTGTTCGTTGTTGCTTTTGGTTGTTGTTGTAGTTGTAGTCGTAGTTACAGTACTTGAACTGCGAAACTGACATCTGATTAAACACTTCTAGCATATTCATCGCGTTGCAGCAACTACTTAAGTCAGACAGAGCAGAGTTTGTGATATAAATTGCTGTTCGTATCTCTGCTACAAGCTCAATATTATATCTACAATAGATTCAAACATATACATCTTATGCCTAATACCATGTTAAAACCAATTCTCATTATTCAAATTAAATTCAATCATTAAGTAAATATCGTGTTCGATAAATTAACATCACAAAATATCAATAATAATCATAGATATGTAAATAGTTTTAACACCTTCTATTTTATTTCTACTATTATTTCAAGAAGGCAACAAATAAATACAATTTTTCTTAAATTGCTTGTTTTTTTTTATTATGCGGATGTTATGTAATTTGTGGCGTGAAAAAGTCATAAGTATATATGCCAAAATGAAGGGTGTACCTAATTACAGATATATAGACTCAATTTAATGGTTGCGGGGCACACAAATCGGAAAGAAATGCAGAAAGTGTAAGTGAAAAGGGCAAAAGCGAAAAGCGAAAAGCGAAAATCACAAAACGAAATTAAATAAAGCGATATTAAACAATGTTGAAAACAAGGACGAAAACTGCCAACAATGAATGAGTCCTAAAAATGCTGGCGACCTCCACCGACGAGTCCGCTGGGAGTGCAGAAATTTTCATAAATTATTTGAAAAATGTTTGAAATGATTTATGCTCATTAATCTTGTCTGTTAGTGTGTGTGTGTGTGTGTGTGTGTGTGTGTGTGCTTGTGTGTATATTCTGCGGCTGGCCTGCGTTTGTTTTGGGCCAACGCATTTCTGACAGCTTTAGTTTTTGGCAATTCAATTAGGCCAAGTTGAAAGCATGTTGAAAAATTGTTTTGCTGCATTAACCCATTGCTGACCCCCAAAAACCCCGCCACAAGGCCAACAGCAACAGCAACAGTCGCCGTCTGATGTGTGTCTAAGCCAACAACAAGTCTTTCTCTCTCAGTTAACACTCTGTAAACACAAAATGTATCCTGAATGTATCGTGCCCCATGCCACGCATTCTTTGAGCAAAATTTACATTTTGTATAAATGTGTTTTCTTATTACAATATTTGAGCAAAACTCGGAAACTCCTCCAGCTGGGCGCAGTTTGACTAACAATTGCAAATAAATATGTGTGGCATTTGCATTTCGTTTTCATGCCAGTTGGCTGGCAAGGAGTATGGCATTGGAGAGGGTATTCAAGTTTCGGTGTACCGAGCTGGCATTTATTGTCTTTTCGATTCGCTTTGTTTTGTTTATGTTGGCCGTCTAACGAGCCGCACAAATGCCGAGCAATTAATCATTTGTGGCGACGACTCTCTTTTGTTTCTTTTGTGTTCTTTTTTGTTGTTTTTGTTTAGTTTTGCTACGTTTTTTCTGTTTGTTTGCTGTCGTTCTTTGTTTCTTGGCGTCTCATTTCACAACTCATTTCCGGTTTGGCGGCGGAAACGCATCTTCGACATTAGGCCATGGCTGCGTCCGGGTCTGCGTGCGTGTGCGGATCCGGATGCGGGGTCCGTCTCCGGGGTCCCAAACTGGAGCCTCGCTCTGACTGTGGCTCCGGGTGCGGTCGTGATTTATGGCATTCAAATTGATGCAAAGGCCGCAAACGCCATGCACAGAAAAAGGTGACAACTTTGTTAGTGGTCAATGGCCAATTTCCAACACATATGTGCGCAATTCAGCTTGTGTATGAGTGTGTGTGTGTGTGTGTGTGTGTCGGGATAAGTCGTACAAAAACTAATTCAATTTGCATATTTGACTTTCGGGGGTCTAAAGTCAATCAAACCAAGCGATTTTCAATCGCAACGGTCATCAGTTCCCGCCCAGCCCTCACCAACCCATCCCAACCCGGCAATGAGTGGCTCTCTCGTTCCACGAAAGGATCAGCAGTTTATCCAGTTAGCCAAATTGAACGGGCCCTGCCTAGCAGCAAAAACGGACTGAAGAATTGTTGCCAAATTTTGTGTATATTCCAAAATCAAATTGAGAAGCTGAATCAATGTGGTGGTGTCCAGGCAAGTCTTTAAAGGGATTTCAAAGCCACAAACACACCAGGTATTTACTGGCCCTCTGATATTATCATTTCCCAGCTGTGCCACAAGGCAAGCAACATATTTCCAGGAATGCTGAGCCAACCACATAACTTTATACAGTTAATCAATGAAAAGCAAATCCGGAAACGGCTTGCTTAAATCCCTATAACTGAATTCTGGAAAATATTACTTGAGTCTTTGCTGAGACATAAAAATCAAAATAAGCCTGATTTTTTTTCCTAAAATACAGATTTGTAACTTACTTTGAGTTGACTTTAACTTTAAATTCAGCGACATACAAACAAAGTCATTTTATGATCAGTTTGAGCTTCCGAAATATTTTTTTAAGATTCCGCTTGAGATTCCGATATTTTTTCAATCTTTTTACGGTATATGGTTATGTATTGGTACCCAGACTTTTCCGATACTCTCGTCTCAAACCTTGGAAAAATAGGTGTGTACATTCCTGACAGGCATAATTGACTGTCCGCCATAAAGCAACCCAGTCGATCCCGTCAGTCTGTGTCTCTGTTTGTATGATCAAACGGAACTCAGAGATTATATTCGGAATATATGTATGCTCTCGTATACTAGCTTGAACGACCATTAAAATGTTTGGCTGTAAGTAATATCAGTTAAGAAAAATTTAGAATTTAGATTCTGATTCTGAAATAAAAATATACTTGCATATTCATAGAGTGAAATCATATTCGTTAAAGATTGTTTCTATGAGTTATATATGTACATATATGATTACGAATATGTACTTCTAAAGATATACATATATGTATATATGTATATATATGCGTGTGTGTGTGTGTGTGTATTCATCAAAAGCTCATAAATGAGTGTTTGAATGTGTTGCACGTGGCATCATAAAATTATAATACTCTCTTCAGACAAGGGTGTATTGAAGCCACTAACGATTTCAAGCAGCTGCTCTGAGTGTGTGTGTGTGTGGGTGTTTGTGCCAGGTGGCAAACAATCGCACACAGTTTGAGCAACAACAACCACAACAACTCGTTGTAGAAATATGCATGCATATGCATTCAAGCGCGCATGCCGCAAAAAGAATAGATTTTTATTTTCTATTTTGTGGCAGTTGCGATTTTTTTTTCACTTCTTTTACTTTTCATATATAATCCTCTTTTTTTTTTATTGGTGGGGGGGGTTGGGCTTTGTGGAGATTTTGAGCAGAGCACAAGTGTATTAGGGTAAATAAGAAAAATGCAGTTGAGTTTGTGTTGAACATTGCATCCAAACAAACAGCCCAAACAGTTGAATGCCGCCTGCAACGTGAGTGGCATCGACTGTCTAGCGTCCGATGTCCGATGTCCGTTCTCCGATGTCCGATGTCCTATTGTCCCGGATTAGAGCCGACATGAAACGAATCCAGCAGATTTATGAAAGCGCCAACGCGCATCCACAAACACAAATGATGCATGTGAGAGTGGAGAAGGTGCACAAAGAAACCCTCAAACAGAGCTGATGATTTGGATGCATTTGAATGGATTTATTGAATTGAATTTGCTATCGAAATATTCAAACTAAAAAAGGATTCCACACAAAGTTATGTGAGTGTTGCACACTTGAGTGGTGTTGCCGAGAGTTGTATCAAAAATGCAATTAGGCCAAAGACTAGGGTAGATTTTGATGCAATTACTCTCGTCAAGTGCTCTTCATTATATAAATTCCAGAAACAGAAGTGGCAATCTTGTGGGCATTTTTCAAGTTGCTTCAGGTGTTCCAACTGATGTAGGACACAGTTTTTCAATATGCGAATCAAAATATGTTGAGTGAAGGATGTGCGAAATATTTGCTCTGGCATTGATGTGGTCGCAGCGAAGTAAATTCTTTTATCCTGTTTTGACTTCGCTTCATAATGCTGCCTAATTCCATCACACTAAATCCGATTAGAGTGGCAGCATTTGAATACACATTGATCAGATGTGTGGCCAAATCGGACAGCAGAAGTCGGAGATCCTTTTTAACCAGCGACTAAATCGAAATCAAAGCAATAAGATTGCATTGGGTTGGACACGGACTGGGTTTGGGTTTGGGCTGCGACTTTGACTTGGAGCTGGGCAAGCAGATGTAAAGCACAAAGTACAAATCACAGATTACAGACAGAGAGAGAGAGAGAGAGAGAGTGGGAGTGGGAGTGGGAGAGGCAGACACAGAGTAAGAGAGGGGAGAGGCAGGTGAGTAGTTTCAGTGTAGGTACATAACTCAAGTGAATACAGCAATTGGCCAATGGCCAGTGGCCAAACCGAGCTACACTGAGCGCAAACAAATATACAAAAAGAAACAAATTGACTTTTATTCAATAAAAATTACAATTTAAAATTAAATAAGCAACATTTATAAGATTTCATAAATGCAAAATTGGGGAAAACCCAGGAAAAATCCAAACATGCCCAAAAGTAATCAGGGAAATAATTCAAAGTACAACGATAAAGAGAAATTAACAAAACTCGAGTTTGAAAAATGATTTTTATTTGAAAATAAGTTCATTTCTTGCTTGTTTCTATAAAATTCGGAATTTATTTATGCTTTGCTTACTTCGGCTATCTGTTTTTTGAGTGTATTATGTCTATGCAAGTCATGCAGAGTTTATGTGTTAGATTTGGCAATGCAGTTGTATGCGTGCCTATATGTATATAAATATATGTATATATATATAAATATGTATATATATATATATATGTGTGTGTGTGTGAGTGTGTGTGCGCTCACATGAATGCCAAGTGCTGCTGTTGCCAATACCGCAAACGCCATCTTTTGTGGCCGTGGTGTATAAAGTGTGTGCACTGATAAGCAGGCACCACCCGAAAAATATATGAATCTGTGTTTGTGTTGCATGTGTGTGTGTGTGTGTGTGTGTATATGTGTGTGTGTGAGTTGAATGGGAATTGGGCGGGGAACACTGAGATTAGGAACGGAGAACGAAAAACTCTTCTTTTTTCGGTGCTAGCCAGGCGATGCTCCGACATAAATAGAATGCTAAACAGCACACGCCTGTGGGCGTGTCACTGAAAGAGACCCATTGGAATGGGCAACAGCAGCAGCAGCAGCGCCAGCAGAAGCCGCAGCAAGTCGCTTTGGCATTGGATACGTTGCTGCGTTTCGCTTTCATGTAAAAGATTCGTGGGGCAGCTAATGGGGGGTTGGTGGCGAGTCGCTTTGCCGGACAATGTTGCATAAATCATGCATAAAACTGAAAATTGAATATAAAAGCAGCATGCCACGTATGTGTATGTGTATACGTGCGTGTGTGTGTGTGTGTTGTGTGGCTTACCAGAGGACTGCAGCGTAAACGCAACAAAGGAAACAAGTCTCGTTTGTATTAAAAATTGTGATTGCCAGTTACGTAACGGTTAAAGGCCTGATGTGTGTGTGTGTGCCTGTGTGTGTGTGTGTGTGAATGTGTGTGTGTAAGTGTGAGTGTGTGTGTGTCCAATCATAATGAATTAATGATAGATTGATCAAATACTTTATAGACTTGTAAACGACTTGTGCATAGAGAAAAGCGATAGAAATGCGATAGCTTTATATATATATATATATATATATATATATATATATATACATGCTTATACTCTATGTGCTATATATAGTATACTCAATTTATAGCATATACAAATGTGTTGATCAAAATTGCTGCTTTTTGTAGTGCCAACTGACTGTGTTGTTGAGTTGTTGAATCACTTGAGTCTTAATCGATGAATATTAATGTTGTTGAAGCAGGAGTGTTAACAAATGTCAAATTAATACAAATCCACTTCAAATAAGCAGTTGAATTTAAAAGCAATGTAAAGGGCAACAATCAGCAGTTAATTAGCTGACTTGGAAGTTTAGTGGTGCTTTACGCTGCAATCATCTGTCTTTGTAGTTTATCTGTCTCTCTCTCTCTCTCCCTCCATCTCTCTCTCTCCCCTCCCTCTCTCTCTATTCCTTTCTCTCTCTTTGTCTCAGTATTCATTAGTGAACCCAAAAGTGGGAAGCAATCACAAAACGCTTAAGGGAAATGCGGGCGAGCTATTTGGGCAGCTAACCAGGCTAACCAGGTACTGGCACGCTAGCGACCAGGTTAAGCTGTTTAGCTCAGCTCACCTGGTTCAGGCCAGGTCGTCAGGTCCCGCGGCGAATTATCGCCAATCACTTGAGCAATAAATGAACCAAAAGTCGTTATGTGACTACGACAATAAGAACAAGAACAATAACAAGGATGATAACCACGGCAACAGCTATGAGCTGAGTTCACTCGAATCGAGTTAAGTGCTGCACTCAAAAAAATAAATAAAGAAGTTCATGAAAATCGGAACAAAATATTTATAGAACGTATTTGCTTGCAAAATATGAGTTTACCACAAATAAACCCAAATAAACATATAATATTTGTGCAACACTTGAAGAATTGACTTGGAAACTTTCTAAAAATCATCGAAATAAATCTATGTACTCAAAGCTGATTGATGGCTATGCACTTTTCAATCAACTATATTTTGATTTCTATAATTTGGTGGATAAATTGTAGCGATTGGCAAGAGTTGTGAGTCATTTGGTTGAGTGTACGAAAGGTGTCCTTGATAAAGTGGCAACCAACAATTTTCGTAGCGCACTTTTTGGGGCTCCTTGCGATTGCTGCAGCAGCATCGGCAAATAATGCTGGGTCATAAGTTGTGCTGCAGGCGTGATGTCTATATAGACAGAGAGCAGCAGACCAGAAAACCTCCAGCCACGTCCCAAGGCCACCAAACGGACAGACAGCCATACAGACAGACAGACAGACAGACAAATAGACAGAGAGGCGAACGCATTTATTCAGTTAACCTTTTACTGCGTTGGAACGACGGTTACGCGTCACAAGTCAAACCAATAAACTTACGCTGTTGCTGTTGATGCTGCCACATGAAAGTTGCAAAGGTGTTGGGGAAGGGGGTGGGGGGAGGGGGGAGTGGAGTGACACTAAGCGATAGCACGTAGCAGCGTAAAGTAAATGGGAAAAGTTCCAGTCAAATTCTGATGAAATGAAATTAGTTTTCGCTTGAGTGTAACTTCCGTCGACTGGACTGGACACAAAAAAAAGCGAAGCCACACACAAAGTCATGCAATATGTGTGTGTGTGTATGAGTGAGTGTATTGGTGCTGATGCAACTTTATCTACCGGCGAGCGTGGCAAACGACGTATATGAATGACGGCAAAGGGACATCAATTCGCCTTCAAAATCGTTATCCCAATAGCTTGCTATATTGCTCACTCTTTGCCGTGTGTGTGTGTGTGTGTGTGTGTGTGTGTGTGTGTGTGTGTGTGTATGGTGTGTGTGGGTGCGCACGCGACAGCAATCAAACCACAAGAAGTCGCTTATAAATGACATACTTTTAACCACCCGCGTTCACCAACAACAACAACAACAACAACGACAACAATGGCAACAACGGCATCATGTTGCTTTTCCCACAATGTTCGCTGTGTGCTTTCAAGTGCGCAAAGGGCTGAGATCAAGTAGTAAATCACATTTAACTTTAATGAGATTGAGAGATAGAGAGAGAGAGGAAGAGAGAGAGAGAGAGAGAGAGAGAGATAGCACGTCAACTAAGTTGATATAAACGCATTTAATTAAATTTTCGCACTTTAAAAACTGTCACAATAATACATTAAAATGCACATAAAATAAATAAATTATACGCAAAATATGAAATAAAAAATGAAATAATTTATAATTAAAAATAAATATATATTTAATAAATATATATTATATGCATAATTATATATAATTAGATACACAAAGACAGCTAAAATGCATGTGCAGAATTCAAGTATTCAAGTAATGCTAAAGGCAGATATCAAATTTGTATTTATCTATATTTATTTTATGTATGTGTATAAATAATTTATTTATTTTAATACTTCTATAAAAAGCAAAATTGATTAATTTTTTTAAATTTTTGCATGGAAAGATATAATGATAATAATAATAATGTGTACAAAAAAAAAGGCTTAAAGTTCCACTGTGCGGTTGTCGGTTTTTGAAGCGGCCCGCATTGATGACTCGGCACACAAACGTAATGACAGGCACACACACAAGCAAACACACACACACACACACACACTGAGACAAACAAGTTTGAGTATCAATCAACGACGGTCAATCAATCAAATATTGGAACAATGAAGTTGACGACGCTGTCGATCGGAGACTGAGAAAGTAGCATCCAATCAAATTTTCCACTTTTGCAGGACGAGCGCGTTTTTGTTTTTGTGTATTGGTGTTGTTGTTATGGTGTGTGTGTGTGTGTGTGTGGGAGTGTGTAGCATGTTTAATTTAGGTCAGGTTTTCAAGTGGTCAGTTTTCAATTTACTGTGGAAGCAACGAGCATATGCAATTTATAAATGTTGTAATTGCCACTTTTGGCAACTGTGTGTGTGTGTGTGTGTGTGTGTGTGTGTGGGTGTGTGCTATATCTAAAATGTTTGAAATGCATCATGCCACACAGATGCCATTGGAAAGTTGACGTCGACTAAAAATGCTGCTGGAGCATTTCGAATTATTTACAACTGGCAAAAGTAGCTGCCAGGGAAACCAGCCAAGAAGAAAACACAACAACACCACAAAGATAACAACAGCAACGAGAACAGCAACAGCAACAGCAACAGCAACAGCAACAACAATTTATGTTATTAGCCCCGTGCACAGTTGGGACACAGTTGCAACATTTGCTACAACACAGCACCCCACGTTGCACCCACCTCGGTTCCAGTAAAATGCACTTCAATGTTTAAATGACAGTCGAGTTTTTTGGGCTTCCACAGAAAATCATTTGGGATGCGGCAACAACAATAAACACAACACAAATAAACACTCCATAACCCAACTAGCAAATACTCTAGCATTGCTAAAGAAGTAAGCATGAGTATAAAGCATGCAAAGCAGCCTAAAAAGGAGTGTAAAAAATGGAAATAAAGTTGATCGGTTTTCCTGGAATAAAAGAACAAAAAATTCTCAGATATCTCAGCAAAATGTATTGTTATGGAAGAAATGAAAAATATTTGATATTATATATATATATATGTGTATGTATGTATCGGTCGATGCTTGTGACTGTTTGATAATACCCATTTTAGTTGTTCATCATTTTCACGAGGGTATCAAAACTTGAGGTACAAAATGAAAATGAGCAACTTTTAGTGCAAGCAGAACGTAAAATGCATAACAACAACAACAAGAATGTAGCTGAAAAATATGATGCAAAAAAAAAGACGAAGCAGAAGCAGAAGCAGAAGCAGAAGCAGTAGCAGAAGAACCATCGCAAATTGGCGAGAACTTGAAGAAGTGCTTAACTAAATGTACGACGTGAACATTATAATACCCGCGGCTATAACTATGTATATACATGGCTACTAAGTGTAAATATACTCTGTATGTATATGTAGATAACGCAAATTTGTTGGACTTGTAAATTTGATGTTGGGAAATACGAACTTATTTGGTTAACAGACGAGTTCTGGTCGAGGTCAGAGCTCAAGCAGGGAAAAAGAAATCACAAATTGCGCTCAAAAGTATGCAATAGCAATGGGAAAATAGTGTGCTTTTGATTGTGGCTCATTTGCAAGCTGGTATTATTTGTTTCGCACGCTGGCAACTCGAGTGCCGCGCTACATAATTACACCGAACACACTGGGGCACAACGTGGAGGGTGGGGTGGTTGGGGGAAGGAGTTGCTCGACTTAATCGTGGCACCTGTCCAGCTGGTCAACTGGTTTGCCGCTGACACGCTACGCTGGGTGGCATAATTAAAAGTTAAGGACCTGACCGGGACACACACACACACACACACACACACACACCGAGCTAAAGGACCCTAGACGCAGTCACAACAAGAATTCGGGTGCGAGTCAAAGGGAGTACAAGAGAAGCTTTAGTTTTACTGCATAGATAAAACTTGACGTTGACTTAGCTGTCGCCATTTTATGAAGCACAGCAGAGAGACTAAGAGAATATGAGAATGAGAGAGAGAGAGAGAGAGAGAGAAAGAGAGAAAGAGAGCGAGTGAGATGAAGGTGGAGAAAGGGAAACAGTGTATCTGGCTAAATGCTTGTCTGTTACATTTTTGACAAAGGAACTCAGTGCAAATATATTTTAATGAGTTGTCGCTTTCGCATTTGCCTTCATATACCCAAAGAAAGGGTATTATTGAGATGCCAAAACATTTTTGAAGCACTTACTATAATTATAATTAGAGCTGAGCATTTATATATATAGATAATTAAATATTTAAGGAAACATTACGTATACGCAATATAATTTCGACTAGATGTGCTTTATGTGAGCTCAAGCCTAGCTATAATATTTGAGCTTTTTGTCTTTAGATAATCTAATCTAAACTGTGTCAGAAAAAGGAAAAGATTCACTGTCAGGAATATTAATTTGTTTATGAGCACCTTTTGCCGACAAGTGCAGCCGGAAATTGGCGACGTCGCTGCATGCCTCACTTAGAGTTTTATGAGGTAGCAGCTATATTAACTATTGAGCAGTGGAAATGGGGAGGGGGTGGGGGTGGATTTGTTTGCAACTGCAACTGGCAACTTGTCGCAAAATGCTAAGCTGCTTTTTTTCCATTAAGCCTCTGCTAATTAGAGGAACCTTGCCAGTTGAGCTGCAACATGCAATATTGAAGACTGACAGTGTTGAACACCAACGGAAAATTAGAGAAAGTTTAATGGAAAAGCAAGAAGAGAAAAGCTGTACAAATATTTCGATCACACACATATTTCGTTAAAGTCTCACTTATCAGAGTAGGCTTGATACTTCAGTTTGATTTTGTTTGTATTTAGTTTAGTTTCTCATTACAATCGTAGAGCTCGCTGCAATACATCGTTTCCGTACAGTTCATTCAAACTCAACGGCTGAAGCAGAACACAAACGAAAAACAAATCACGTGACAATCTATAAACTTTTCAGACTTTTCTCTTTATCATGGCGTTTATGGCCAGGATCGATAAGAACGGCAAGCTGACAACGCGCATAATGCTTTATCCGAATCCCAGATCGACATCCCAAGATTACGGGCGGTAAGTCTTCTCTCTTTCAGTGTGCGTGTGTCTCTCACTCTCTCTCTCTCTCTCTCTCTCGCTCTTTCTCTTATTGAATTGGTTCTGCAGTCCGGGTCGCTTTGATCAACTCAATCGATTTCACTGCTTTGCCTACGACGATCGTTGGCCGGACTTGCGAACGTTCCAGGCACAGCATATGGAACAGCAGGGCAAGCGTCCTAGGAAGCGGCACCTTTTGCAGGTGCACCCGAAGAAGCCGGAGAAGCCTCAGCCGGAGAACGCACAGTCGGAGAAGCTAGAAAGAAGCAAAAGCGTCGAAGCTTCGAAAGACTCGCCTTTTTACACCTGGCTGGCAGCCAAAAAGTAAGGACTTCGTCATCAATAACTACTTGCACATCTGACTTACATACTTTGTGCTTACACAATACCTTCTCATATCATGCTTATTTCTGGCTCACTTGCTAGCTTCTCTCTATTTGATTATAAGATTTCTGCCTAGTTTCGACCTACTCACAACCCATGCCTTACTTAATTCCAATCAACTACGGGTTGAGTCCCATCTACACCTAATTAAGTCTATTTTGTACCTATTTCTTTGTACTTCCTTCATACTGATTATTTACTTAGCTTAGTTCCCTCCTGCGTACGTTCTTCACTCTTACTATGCTGTGTCCTTGCGTGCACTTACTCCTTAATTACTCGCTATTAAATCCCTCTACACACCTACTCCACCAGTGATGCACAGCAGCAGGAGGCGTTTGATCGCCGCTTGATCGCCCAACTGGACGATCAGCTTGTATTGGAACGCGCCAAAATGGCCGAGATGAAATACCGGCTTTGGTATCAGACCAAAGCCAAATTGCGTCGCTCCAAATCCGAGATGAGCTACACGTCGGAATTGATCGACGGGGACACCTCGCGCCAATTCATATCCACAGCAGAGGCACATGGACGCCTGCTCGTCTGGGAGCGTGAGAAGCTGAGCGAGCTGAAAGCGAAGCGCTTGGAACGTGAGGAACGCCAGACGCGACAAGAGCTCATCGAGGAGACTCGACGCGAGCTCAGCTCACGCAACCGGCCGAAGACAGTGGCCATGGGTCGTGGCTTGGACTCGCTGCGCGCCACGAATGCGCCCCACTACACCAATCCCAAGGAGTGGCAGTCGCTGGTGTCCACGTCGGTGCCGGAATGCATTCCCCTGAAATCGATGGAGAAGTCGCAGCGTTCGATCCCAGACTACGAGCGCCTGCTTCGACTGTCGCAGCCGCGTCAGCCCATCCAAGTGGCCAACAAAAATGGGCACAACGATTGCCTGAAGCAGGTGCGTAGTTCTCCAATCAGAATAGTAGGAGCTAAACAGGAGCAGCTGCCGAGTGGGAAGGAGCAGAAGAAGGAGTCAATTCGTAGTACCATTATTGGGAAGAAGAGCAATACTCAGCTAGTGCTCCGAGCTGTCAAATCAGACAAGGATCAGCTCGAGGAGGTGCTCAAGGTGGGCAAGGACTGTATGCAGCAGGATGCATCCAAAACGGAGCTGAAGGAAGAACAGCAAAGTGCGATCAACAATGGAGTAGAAGTAAACGTGAAAGTGAAAGTGGAAGGAAAGGCCAAGTCGAGTCTCCCTGCATGTGTCGAGACGCAGACTCAGTCGGGCCGTAGGATTAACGGAGGCGCCAGCAGGATTAAGGTATGCAACTTCAAGGAATCAAAGAATCAGCAAGCAAAACACTGGCGTTAAATTGAATACGATTTCAGCACAACCAACTTAACATCAGGCAGCATATATACATTAATATATTTTCTTATAGACTGTTAAATTGAAATAATAATAAAAAATAAAAAATAAGTGGCAGAAAATAGCAGAGCTGCAAAATGAACCATCAGCAACACGATAAATCTATATACTAATATTAATTTAAGTAAGCAAACCTTTCCAATCACTGTTTATAGCTGCTGGCAATATCTGGGATAAATGCAAATATTTGATTTACTGGCAACAGCCCGATTGCAGCCTAAACAGCTCTTGTATTTATTGTACTTATTCTAATTGAATATGCTGCAAATCTGGGCTACCTTGCAACACTTGAGGAGAGTAATAATTATACCCTGAATCCACTGTAAATGGTTTCAGGCGAGCGTCAATATGTTTGTGTGTGTGTGATCTGCAGAGCCACGTTACCTTCGATTGTCTGTACATATGTGAATTGCAGCAGGCTGAGCAAGACTGTAACTTAACAGCTGTAAGCTAACATGCAACTGTGTATTGCAGCAGGTTGACCAAGACTGTAACTTAACAGCTGTAAGCTAACATGCAACTGTGTATTGCAGCAGGCTGAGCAAGACTGTAACTTAACAGCTGTAAGCTAACATGCAACTGCGTATTTAACATTAGCATTAACATATCATTATCGATCCATATCAATTCTGTGATCAATACAAAAAGAAGAAGAAGAAGAGTTAGGATCAGTTCGAGCTGTGAATAAAATCATGTGATTAAAAAACTGCATTCGATTTTTTTACTCTTCTCTTTTTCTTCTTCTTGCAGAGCTGCCCACATTTTGGTGGCAAACTTTTTGAGAAGATTAGGAATTTGCTAATGAAACTAGAGTATATTCAACAGCTGGGCGCAGCAGGGTATATCTCAGTCGAGCATTCTTACTTGTTATAATTATACAACAGTGCTCTAAGGATGGCTGCTATTACTGAATACTAATTGAAAGCGTGTCGCAATAGACAATTACCACAAAGGTGGGAGAGGGGGGTTTGGATTTGGATTTGGGGAGTGAATTGCTTTGGCTTGGTTTGGTTTAGTTTGGTTTGGTTTGGTTTCGTGAATCGATACGGCTTAGTCATTGCTGGGGCTTCCGAGCGAGTGGCCAGCTAGTTTGTTGGTTGCCTTTGCCTTTGGCTTTATCTTTGCATTAGTCGTCGGAACGTTGTTTGGTCATCATCAACAGCAACATCAACAGCAACATCAACAGCAATGGAACGTTGGCACAACAAAGTTGCCGTGGTTAGCGGCGCCAGCGCTGGCATTGGCGCTGCCTGTGCCCGGGCCCTGGTCGGTGCCGGTCTGGTGGTTGTCGGCTTGGCGCGGCGCCACCAACGCATCGAGCAGATGCGTTTGCAATTGCCGCACGCGGAACAGAATCGGTTGCATGCTTTGCACTGCGACATAACGTCCGAGTCGCAGGTGCTCGATGCCTTTGAGTGGACGCAGCGGCAATTGGGCGGCGTCCATGTGCTGGTCAGCAATGCGGGCATCATGGCAGCAAGCACAGAGCTGAGCGGCGCCTCGAATACACAGGGTATACGCGACACCATCGACACAAATATCATGGGCAGTGTCTATTGCATACGTGAGGCCTTCCAATCGATGCGCCGGCGGGAGACGGAGGAGGGCCACGTGATCATCGTGAATAGCGTCGCTGGGCAGCAGGTTCCCAATTTGGGGCCGCTGTTGCCATCGCTCAACATCTATCCGGCGAGCAAGTTTGCGTTGCGCGCCATGCAGGAGACCTATCGACAGGAATTTCAGCGCCACAAAACCCGTGTACGGGTCTCGGTGAGTCCTCGAATTTAGTTACATTAAATACACAAAATGCTAGCTTGCCATGTGGGGCAAGTCGTACATTACATACCCTGCAAATGTTGCAACTGTTGCAACCGTTGCAACTGTCCGATTGTCTCCGTACAACTGACATAACTATCGTTCCTATAACAGCTATCTGATATAGTAAACCGATTCCTTGCCTCGTCTGCATCAAAAATATGCTTCAATATTATTCTAGTTTCAAATTGGCGGACTGAAAGACAGACAGGGGAAGAGAAATCACAAGAAATCTGTAAGGTTCTCTGAAAAGAGGTCAATGATTCGCCTTCACCCTGCCTGTTGCTCCTCCTCCTCCTCCGCCACCTCCACCTTCACCTGCCCCGTTGCTGTTGTCACGTGTCACATTTTTTGCTATTGCAGACCATCAGTCCGGGCGTTGTCGACACGGACATCCTGCCCGAGCAGCTGCAAGGCATCATCAAGCAGCAGATGCCGATGCTGAGCTGCAAGGATGTCGCTGATGCCGTACTCTGGACCATCGGCACGCCATCCACTGTGCAAGTGAGACCATTTAATGGACAATGCCTGGCATTCAATACTTACAAACGCCTCTTCTTAATTACGACAGGTGCAGAACATCACCATCAAGCCGCAGGGTGAAAAGTTTTAATCGCATCTCCAAAGAATCAATATGAAATACCACAGTTTAAATGCAACTTATTCTTAAACAAGACTCAACACTTTATTAACTGGGCCAAGAAATGGATTGTAAATGGGCCACAACTATTATTAATTCTAGCCTTCAATTCTGTTCCATCCGCCCAATTCGAAAACCCAACAGACCTGGTTGACTGGCGACGGCGAATGAATCTTGTTTGAGTGCATTCAGATGAGTTTTGAGTGAGTCAGTCAGTTGGCCAAGCTCAAAAGGTTCGTGTACATTGTGTTGGTCTTAATTTGGGGCTTGGTCAATATGATCACAACAACAATTTCCCCATCGATCTGTGGCCATTGTTTGGTCCCTGATGATGAACGAGCATTGTTGCACTCAGCTCAACAAATGAAGCAGGCAGCAAGGAGCTGCAAGCTGCAGCTGAAGTCAGAGCTGGTGCTGAAGCTGCTTCAAGCAGCTCATTGGGCTGGCAAACACAGCCAAACTCGTTGGCCAAAATACCGAAAACAAAAACAAAACAAAACAAAAGAAAAAAGGGGAGAGTGTCGAGGGAAACATTGCAATTTTTGGCTAAAATGTGGGTTCCCTTTTATCCGGCACTCAAATCAGCAGCAGCAGCTGCAATCGTTCGCCCTCTCCCTCTATCCCTCTATCTCTCTCTCTCTCTCTGGGGCATTGAGGCATCGATTCGACACAGGTAGTGTGTTTGGGGCAAGCAGTTTAGGCAAGTTGTGAGTCCTGTTTTGCCAGACCAACAAATCTAACTGAGCGATACAATGAAAATGGATTAAAAGGATAAGTGGGCAAGTGGGCAAGTGGACAGGTGGAACCGGTCTCGTGGATCACACTTAAGCCACCTCCTCATGGTCTGGCCTAGAACTGCGCCTGGGGCTTGCCAGCCAACCAGCCTGCCGACAATGTCAGCGGCTAACATCAACTTGCCTCAGCTTTTGTGTCCCTAATTGAATTAACCAACAAGCAACAAGCAACAACTGGAAGCTGATTTTGGTTACAAAAGCAGGCAACAGCTTCACAAAGCTCCTCACTTTATCTATGGCTGTGTTTGAGCTGAACTCGCACCTGTTCGCCAACATTGTTTTAGTCCAGCTTGCTTAGATATTATCGACTAGCTGCTACACAGCCTGGCAGCCAATAGTCACTGCCCCAAATACTTAATGCCACAAGCTACCTTTTAGACTGAGCCAATTCTTGACTTGGTCCTTAATCATCTTGTGGCACATAATAAATAATAATGAGCAGACACGATAAGCTCAGAGAGGCTGCAACTCAACTATTAATTTAATTAATTTTAATTAATTTAATTTAGTTTAAGCAGCTTAATCTTCCAATTGCGGGACTCAAGTCTCAGCTATCGATCACAGTTGAAATTAATAAGTGAAAAGCCTTAAAAAACAAGTTTAAGTAAGTTAAATGAACTTCAAAGGAAGCTTTACAAAACGCGGAAAGCTCCTCGCTGAGCTTTAAGCAAAAGCTCTCAAATTTTAATGTTAAATGTGAAGCTTTGCGATCAATCGAAGCTTTGTGGCGCTTGCAGCGCACGCTGTGCCGCGGAGAGTGGCATGCGGAAGGTGTTGGTTGCCAGGTGCTGCTGCAGCTTGCGGCGCTGTTGCTGGGTCATTGGCAGCCCAGCTGCTCCTCCAGCTGACGACCTGGTCCTGCCCGGTTGCCCCGATTCGGATCGTGGCCGGAGCGACTTGACCGTCAGCTGGGCGAGCCAACGCTGCCAGGCTAGCTGGGAGAGCTGCTCACGCACCCGTTCGTCCATTCGCTGCGCCTCCCTTGCGCGCAGCTTCTGTTCGCGTCTCTGCTGCGACTCGTGCTGCTTGCGCTGCTCCCACTGCCGTAAGCAGCGGCGCCTCTGCTCCGACGTCGTTGCGACCAGTGAACGTTGCGACACCGACGCCGCCGTCGACGTCGCAGCCGACAGTCGTCTGCGGCGCTTCTGGTGCAGCCAATCCGCATAGCACTGATCCGACATCTGTTTGCGCAGCTGCCTCACCTGATTCTGTTCTTGCAACTCGTGCCGCAATCGACAACGACGCAACAGCTCCTCTTTCCTGCGTGTGCAAATATTCCAAATTTAATTATAAGCTAAATTATAAATTGGGCTCTATCGAATCGGCTACTGATGATGATATATATATATATATATATATACACTTTATGGGATCAAAGGTGCTTTTTGTGCCGAATGCGTTTTGCATACTTCATGAGGAATATATGTATATTTGATGGTATCCAAAGTTGGGCTCACTTTTTGGACAGCAGCCACTGGTCAAAGGTCAAACGGTGCTGCTGCAGACTGTTTGTCACCAGCGTGTCCAGCCAACTGCTGATGCGTCGTGGTTGGGCGACAGCTTGCCGTGTTTGCTGGTGGGTGACTGGCGCTGGGCAACTGGCGTCCACTTGGCCGCCCTTCAAATCACTGCTCCGCTCGAGACGTAGTCGCAGTGTGGCAAATGCGTTCGGATGTAACCCAGACCCAGAGCAACTGAGTGCAACTCGCCGAGGCCATTAGCTAAACGGATTCACAATTACTGCTGCTTACCCCACATTCAGATGCTGGAGTCCTGAATCTGTTGATCCTGGTTGGACCCCAGTTGCAACCGGTGTCGAGGTCAGCAGCCAGTTCTCTTTGGCCTCCTCTGTCTCCCCGGTCATTGCGTATTTTGAGTTCAAATAGTCAAAACGGGAAAAATAATTATTCAATTTCGAATTTTGTGACAGATGACCTGAATGAGAGTTTAGACAGAGCTTAAAACAAGTCAAATAATAAATAATCAAACTTTTGAAATATGATTTTTATTGGTTGTTTTTTTGTTATTTCGAAACACTCCAATATATTTGGAATCCCGTCTGGATTCTTGTTCAGGGATTGTCTCACTTAGGAACAGTGGTTCCTATTTTCAAAAGAAATCATTTTGTGATCATGTTTGAAGCTTACATTTCAATATTTATATATTTGTGCTCAATCAATAAATAAATAAATTGACTTTTATTGCTCTTTAATTGTTGCTTTACCCCCCCCTTTACTTTGCCCTCAATGTTTTCTCATCTTGTTTGCTCTGCCTAATCTGTCCGAGTCTGTTTTGGCCAATTCTGGGGTCAAGTCGAGTGTTTTCTTGGACACAGCACTTAGCTGGTTAGCCAGGTGAAGGTCGCAGCAGCCATCAAGTATTTGTCGTCGTCTTATTTTAGCTGGCAACAACAACAAACAACAACAACAACAAACAACAACAACAACAACAGCAACTTTATTGTTTTATTGTTTTTGATGAATTTGTGCCGAGAACCCATTGAAAATGTGTTAAAAGGTATTTACATACATATATGCTCTGAATATGTAAGATGTGTGCGGTTTATGATAGGTGGTAAGCACTTGGGTGCAAGGTGAGCTCTTGCAACATGGGGTGGATGCAGCAAAGCTGCCAACAACAAGTCTCAGCAATTGCAACAAACAGCAGCGACTTGTAAGTCGGCTAAAGCTGCAAATATTTCATTGTAGTCAGCCAGAATGTCACACACACACACACACACACACACACACACACACACACACACACATAGGCGACATTTTTTTAATTTTTATTTCAACTGTTTTTGCGGTGGGGTGTGCGAGGGGAGGGGCTTTGACTTGGCATTTAACTGCAAAACTATGAACTGACTAACTGTCAACTGTGAACTGCCAAAGTGTTGCGAGAGAGAGCGAGAGCGAGAGAGAGAGAGAGAGAGAGAGACGCAGCATAATAATGACATTTTAATTAAATTAAAGCAGATTTTGTTTTTGTTCTTTCTGACGGGGTTGCGCTCCAAAATTATTTAATGTGTCATTTGCAATCTTACACAGGGGAACACACCCCTCACACCCGCCTCCCACCCACTCAGAACATATATATGTAAATATCTCAAATATTTATCTCAACTTGAAAGTGTGCCATCATTTGTCTAGAGACTTGAACATATCTAACTTGCCAGCTGTAATTCGCTGCTGAATCGCAGAGAATCAGTTAAGAAAATGGTTAAAAGATTAAGGCAAGAAGAAGAACTGCATAATTAATACGCATTATGTGGATAGCAAATCTGAAGTTGACTTTATTTACTTCTTCAGTTTATTACCCGCAGTTATTTGGTTGGCACTTTTCGCATTGAAAAAATTGCGTTGCATACTTTTAGGCATTATTTATAAAAGCAACAATAACAACAACAGCAGCAGAAAACACGAACAAAACGGAAGAAAATAAAGCGAAAGCTACAAAAAGAAGAAGAAAAAATGAAACCCACGTCAATTGTTGTTGCAAATCTCAACTCATTTCATAATTTTGCTTGGCTCGATTCTATCTTTTTCATGTTTTTCACGTTCGCCTTATTCAATTGGATGCGATGCGCATCGAGTGTCATTTAAATGAGCAGTTGCACCTCATACAAAATGAAGGAGCTGCGCTTGCCTCCCCTCCCCCCCCCAACCAAAGCACTGTCCCAAACCGAAAACCACATAAATTGTCGATTGCAATTGCAGAAAAGGGAAACAAAAAGGAATTTTGCAGCGTTGGCAGCATCACAGCATCCCCCTCCCGCTCGCAGCCACGCCCCATGTACAGGCTGCCCTGGAAAAGTAAATTGCCAGCGAATTGTAATTGAAAAAAATTGCGTTGCATACTTGTAGGCATGATTTATAAAAGCAACAAAAACAACAGCAGCTGAAAACACGAACAAAACGGAAGAAAAGAAAAAAGCGAAAGCAACAAAAAGAAGAAGAAAAAATGAAACCCATGCCAATTGCTGAGACAAACAATTTGCGTGTTGCTGTTGTTGTTGTTGTTGTTGTTGTCGCTTTTGTGTCAGCAATTTTTGGTGTTGCTGCTGCTGCTGCTGCTGCTGCTGCTCTGCGGGTATTGGCAAATGCGTCGAAAGACAATAAACGTGGCCACATGAATAAATAAAAAAAACCAAATAAGAATGTTATAGTCGAGTGAGCTCGACTACGAGATGCCCTGCACCCGGTTGTTACATACCCTATAAAACATCCTGATGTCATGAGATCAATATGAGACTATGTTTTCGACTATTTATAGGTTGGCGAATATTCTGTATAAATTGGGGAACTATATGCAGTGCTATCGGAAATCGATATGTATCGATATACGCGAAACGGGTGCAGTTATCGATCAAAACAAAAGAAGCTTACATTCCAAATTTCAAGTCGCCAGCTGCAACACTTTTCTTTACAACGAACACATCGAAATCGTCTGAGCCATTGATGCTATTGATCAGGAATATATATTCCCTCTGATGCTTCCTTCTGCCTCACACACACACACACACACACATTTGCACAACTTCATTATACTCCTTATGCCCAGTTTGAATGCGTTCAGCGTATAAAAGCAGCAACAACAACAACAACAACAATAAAGACAGAAATTGTCGTTAAGCGAACTGTGTGTGTGTGTGTTCAACAACAAGCAACAGCAACAGCAACAACAACAACAATATTAATAAAAACAAGCGCGTTAACAGAAACAATGAAAGCGAAAAAAAACAAGGCTTAAACACCGAATTGCAGTTGCTCTTTCTTCAGAGTGAGAGCAAGAAATCAAAATATATATGTAGAGAGATAGAGAGACAGAGAGAGAGAGAGACAGAGAGAGAGAGAGCGAAAGAATTAAGATTTTCTTGGACTCAATTTTATTTGCCAGAAAAATAAAAGTTGAAATTTTTTACAAAATATTTGAAAGCCAAACAGAATCGAAATTCTTCAAAGGATATTGAATACCAAATAATTAATAATAATAAGGGAATATTCGAATACCCTTTCCAACAACAACAACAACAACAACAGCAACATAAAATGTTGTCGCTTGGTTTCTTGCCGCCAGTCGCTGTTTCAATAATTTTGAATATACGCGCACATAAAATGTATTTTTATTTATGCCACACTTTGGGGCAGCTGCCCCACTGCCTCTGCCGCAATTGCAGCGGATTCTGTTTGTCAGTTTTGTAACTTTATTAAAAGCATTTGGAGCCAAAGGAAGCGGTACGTGCCACTCAGGTACACAGGTATGTGGCACAAACATATAAATGATGACTCTTAGACAAGTCCAGCAGGAAGACACGCTGCGTCTACACTGAGCGAAACAAAGTTCAAAAGTAAAGACAAAATGTGGCTCAACACGGGCATTTAAGTGATTAATTAAGAAGCATGCAACAGGCACTCAAAAAAGTTGGCAGCTTGATGCGGAAATAGTTGCAAAGTGGTTCCGGTGCAGAAGTTTCGAAAGTGGTTCGAGTTCAAGGTGGTTCAAGGTGTCCAAATTAATTTCAAAAACTTATCTAAAAGCGTTCAATGATTGCGCTCAAAATTGTTTTCGAATTATTTTGAAAAATGTTGCACGTGTCGAGTCGACTCGCTGCAGTGAATCAGCAGCTTTTCAGCATTTCAGCTTTCGAGCAATGATTTCTGTGAGAAGCACATTTGACGAACCGGTTTTCCGAGAATGGAATTGGAATTTACAAATTCTTCTAATTAATATATAATTAATGGATAATTAAGATTTTTGCTCTTATTTTTATTTATTTGTAATTTGTAATTTTGAATTTTATATTTTACTTTAAGGAAAATTCAATTCTGCATTTTATTTATATTCAATTTTTTTTTTCTGTTCTTATTTTTATAATTTGTATAATTTGTATAATTTGTAGAATATTTAATTTTATAAGGCAACTTATCTCTGGCTAATTCAGATGTCTCTCAACTCAAGGCAATTAAATTTGTAATTTTGTAAAATACTTTAAGGATATAAAATATATATATCGGAATAGGATATGGGAAAATACTTGATGGATTCTTCAGATGTCTTATATATCTACCTATCTGTATGTGCTACCTGCCTCAACAGCCTATCAACTTATCAACTTATCAATTTCGTTGTTGTTGTTGTTTCTCTGTGTGTATTTTGGTTGGCAAACATTTGCGGCATTTGCGGCATTTTTGCGTATTTGCCACATTTCGACATTTTCATAAATTGACAAATTTTATGACGCCAATAGGCAGCGCAGCGCAACACCAACATTACCGCTATCGACGTGCCACATAAAAAAAATCAAGCAAATACAAAAAAAAAGACGAAAAAAATGAGGCACCAAAAATTGGAAGGTTGCAAATTTCCGGTGTTGCTGCAGCAATATTTGATAATTTGCTGTGGGACTGACAGGAAGTGCTGATATGACCCCGCCCATTCCGTTTGCTGAGGCGCACCTGTCACTTCTGCACCCCCCATGCCCCCACGCCCCCACGCCCCCCACGCCCCACACAAGTGTCGCCTGGCAAAACAAAGGACCTTGGCCTTATCAGTCAGCTCAAGGTCATCGTGTGGGCGGCGCCTAAGCGACCCGTAACTTGTGCCCACCCCTAACACCTACCACACACACACACACACACACACACACACACACGCACGCACACTCTGACAAGCCGTGTGGGCAACGTAGCCGTTAATTAAAGCAACATTTTGTTGCCCGCAACAACGACCTCAAAAGCAACAGAGAAAACATATGAAGGCGGATCAGAGGGGGTGGGGGGTGTGTGGGCTTAGCATTGACAAAATGGCAAGCATGCCACTTGTGGCAAATAGGCATTCTTACCTGTATTTACTTCTAAACATTTGCAGTGTCTTCATTTGAATATTGTTCGATATTTTTTACTCTTTAATGCTTGGCATTGTTAATCGATATAAATCGATAACACCGATAACACCAATGCTGAACTTTTGAAAAAGGGTAAATTGATTTGCAACTCAGGCAACGCAAGTCCAAATGCCAGCAGATTAACTCCAGTCCAAAAAGGGTATTTCATCTTACCACACGTTGCACGTTGCACCCTTATTTTCCCAACTGAGCAAATGAATGCCGTAAGAAAGAGCAACTAATAAAATGCTGAAAAACATGCAACAATAACAATAATCGCAATTTGCAACAATTTGCAACAATTTGCAACAAGTTGCAAGACAATAATTGAATAAAATAATTAAAGATGAAAACGGGAATAATTATGCAATTAGTTAATGGCCACCGGGAAAGGGAAATTGTTGAGCATTCAAAACTTTGATTGCCTTGTGATCCTTTCGATGAATCCTTTGTGGCACTTGCAACTGCTTGAAGCTTCTCTTGTTGCAGCTGTAGAGTTTTTAGTTCTTTAATCCTCAATTTGTGCACAAAATTAAAATGTGTGTGTGTGTGTGTGTGTGTGTATGTGTGTATGTGCATGTGTTGCATGTATTACTCTCCTTGGGCAATTGTGCAACGCACTCGACCAACAAATCAAGCGAAACCGCCGCAGCAATTTTTACTTCTGTTGCCAATTACGGCTAAATAAAACTGATAAATTGCTAAGAGAAAACAGCGAAAAAAATAACAATAAAATGCAACACACACGCACACACACACACACACGCACGCACGCATAAATCACAATTTATCCTCGTGCCGCTTGCGTTCTAAGAGCATGAAGCCACGCTCTCTTACATCATGCCTGTTAAGAGAGCGAGTGACAACATGTGCTTAACAGGTTGCGACGCGCTTAACAGCATGGCTGGGAGGGCCACTGTTGCCGTAACAGCGCAGCCGCATGAACATGCCGCCTAGAGTGGCCAAGCGCGGCCGCTTAACAGATGCAACTGTAACCGCTATGTTGGCAGATGCAAAAGCAAAGCCGTACGACGCGGACGTATAGCGGGTTCGGGTTCGAGCGAGGGTTGAACGTAAATTCCGTAAATTTTTGTGTGAATCTTGTAAAATCTCCGTTTCGTTGTTTCGTTGATTCGCCGGCAAAGCAGTAAACTAGCTTACGATAATAACGAAGAAGATGATGAGGAATACCAATTCCAACTCCAAGCACTAAAGCGAATTCGATAACAGCAAGTGCCGCAAAATGCGTGGGTGTTTTTTTTTTTGCTATTGACCAACGATTGTCAAGTTCCAATTAAATGCAATTATTCTTTTTTGTTAATGTTAATATCTAGAAGTGAGTGCGTAATCAAATGCGAGTGCAGCTGAAGCAAATGCCAAATGCCAAATGCCAATAAATTATAAATCATAAATCACAAAAGGCAACACAAAAAGCAAAACCAAACAGCAAAATTCAAAACAGAAGCTGCGTCAAGCGAAGAGCGGCTAAGGTAAAAGGTAATCAAGCAAAAAAAATAATCACACAAATAATAAAAGGAATTAAATTAAATTACAACACCAGCGACGTATATGTGTGAGTGCCTGTGTGTGTGTGTGTGTGACTGCAGCGTTAACCCGTTGAACCGGTTAAGCCAACAAATGCAGCAGCAGCAGCAGCAGCACAGCAAAATGAGCATAACAAATAGAAAAAATAAGCAACAACAACAACAACAACAATAGCATTATTATATTTTGGCTTGCAGTCTGTGACTTATGCATGTGTGCGTGAGTGTGCTCTCCTAGACACAGCTTGCGATCGCGCTCTCTCCTCTCGCAAGTGCAGCATCATCAGCAGCTATCAGATCTGCCTGCTCTCGCCAGCTGCATTGCGATCGTTCTCTCTTGCAGAGATACCAACTGCAACAACAACAGCTACAACAAAAGTGCTCGTTCTTTAACTAACAGCTGCTGTTGGCTGCAGCTCGATTAACAATCGTGTTTTATCTGTTCAGTTCGAATTACAAACAACAATAAAAAATGCAAAAAAGGCAGCAAAAGTTCAAATAATAATTATTCTCAATACCCGTTCAACCGGTTCATGTCTGCAAACAATAACAAGCAACGCAACAAACACAACAACAACAACAAATTAAACAGAACACAAAAAAAAAAATTTTAACTAAGCAAAAACCGCATAAAATGGCCAATTTAAAAGCCAATATGAATCACAATGAAAATTGCATTTTGCATGGCCAAAATCCAAAAAACAAAAACAGAAAAAACGAAAGACCAAAAATTGAAACGCAGCGAAAAAATATCAGCAGCAGCGACAACAACAACAACAGCAGAGTTTCAATGACGAAAAAACAATGGTGCAAAAACTTGTTCTTGTTGCAAAAGCTGCGACGTCGACACCGACGTCTTTGCGTGTAATTGACGTTTGCCAAAAAGAAAAAGAAAGCAGCGGCAGAGACATCGACAGCGACGTCGCGACATGAACTTAATGTTGTTCTTGCTGCTGCTGCTGGTGCTGCTTGTTTCTTATTTGGGAGAGTCAGTACAGTTAGCCGAAAAAGGACAAATCCCCACTGCGCCCATCTGCGTATGTGTGTGTATGTGTGTGCTTTTAATGAAGTTGCGTCTGACAGCAGCAGCAAAAGAGACAAAGTCTTTTGAGGGCAATGAGAAGAGCAAGAAGAAGCAGCATAACAATGGTGATTAGCACAGCACAGCACAGCATAGCTATGTAAAGTGGGGTTCGGCTTAGGAGTGGTAGAAGGGAGAGCAAGCAAAAATAAGCCAAAGAGAAATTAAAATTGCTGTGAAGCAGCCAAAAGGAATGTTAATATCCCGTGTAATTTGAGGTGAATTCTATTAAGAAATGACATGACAATTGTTTTCAATTGGACCGAAAGAGAGACTGTGCGAGGTGGATGAGGGAAGGAGGAGGAGCTTTTGTCCCAAGCTTGCAATGGAAATGTAAATGCCACAAAAGGATGCAATTTCTCGGAACTAATCAAAAGTAATGCTCAATAATTGAAGTGAATTGTAAATTAATTATCCGCATTTGGAATTCTATTGCGAATGCAAATTCAATCCACAACCAAAACTTAAGCACTAAAACTAAACTAGACATTTAAGGAAAAAGCGTTGCTAAGCAAGATGGGGAACTAATCGCTGACTAATAGCAAAAACCGAAAATAAAACGAGAAAAAGCCTTGCTCATAATTACTTTTTATCTGCTGGGCATTTCGATCAGGCAGGTCTATTAAAAAACTGCTATGAGTACTTTTTTTTGGTCGAAGCCATACGAAAGCTCTTCACACGATTCACTTGAAATTTGCCCATTTTGAAGACCTTTGCTTGAACTCACTCCTTGACTAAAAAAAAGTTTTCGTCTCTTGCTGTTGCTTCTTCTTCTTCTTCTGCATCTGCTTCTGCTTCTCCAGCATCTGCTTTACAACTTCTTTGGCTTCGATTCGCATGCGAAAAGCTCTTTTCGCAACTTTTTATATGTGTCTATGTGTGTGTTGGGTAAATTTAGGCTCAACTATCGCTTAAGCGACTCTCACACACACATACACACACACTAATGCAGGTGTGCGACTGAAAAGGAAGCAAAAAGAGAGAGAGAGAGAAAGAGAAAGATAAAGGCAAAAATTAATGTTTTCTTTTATATATATATATATATATATGTATTTGTATATATATAAGATAATATGTATATAATACAGAAATTCAAACAACAACGGAAATGTTTCTGGAATTGTTTGTGCTTCTTTCGTGGTCAGCGCCAAAAATGGAGCGTGAGCAACAACAACAGCAGCAATAAAACTGAATGCAACAAGCGAAAAACAAAACAACAAAAAGAGAAAAAACTGGACTCTGGGCATCACACAAGAATACAGAAAGATGGAGAGAGCGAGAGAGACAGAGAGAGAGAGAGAGAGAGAGTCGTGACTGCATTGCTGGAGTTTGAAGTTGGAGTTGGGGGTTTGGGGTTACGCGCTAAGCCAAAGACACAACAACAACAACAACAAAAACAGCGGCAACAAAGACAACGACAAGAGTCCAAACTTGTTTTTGGCGATGATTAAGGCAACAACAACTACAACAACAACTACAACAACTTGTGTGGATGCCCAGGCTAAAAAGAAAAAAGGCAGCTGACAAAAACTGAAGCTGAACCTGAAGTCGTCTGTTGTTGTTGTTGTCGTCGTCGTCGTGCCTCTTAATGAGGCAACAGCACACATTTCTTTTTCAGCTTCTTGCTCTTCTGCTTCTTCTTCTTCTCCTTCCTTTTCGTTAACTTCTGCTGCATCTGCTGCTCCATCTTAGTACACGTTTATGTTGCTGTTGTTTTTGTTGTTGTTGTTGTTGTTGTTGTACAGTTGTCGTAATTTTCTGCTTCGCTTCCTGATCGATGAGTTCGAAAATATATAAAACAACTTCAAAGATACAACAATTAAATTATGAATTTAAGAAACAAACAATTTATTCCAGGAAAAAGTGTTGCCAAAATCTGTGGCAAATACAACTCATAAGAAGTGGAATATAGAATAGAGATGGAGATGGAGATAGACGCAGATAGGTTTGGGTTATTACAACCCAGAATTATGAGCCTTGGCTCCAGCTGAACTCTCACCTAAAATGTAGGCTAAAGCTGCTTAGTTTAATGTAAATATATATTGTACAAATCCAAAAAAAACGTATAAGAAAAAGAATAATTGAAATGTGTATTATAAATAAAAAAGTAAATTCGATTAATCAGAAATCAGAAATCAGAAATCAAATGAAAAGTAATTTTTGCCCAATTCATTTGTTGAATCAAACGAACAATAAACATCAAATATTCATTTTGCACATTTTCATTTCGTATCTGTGAGCTGCACTGCGTATCTGTCAGATACAAAATCGAGAGAGAGCGAGAGCGAGAGAGAGAGAGAGCGAGATTCACAGATAATTGACAACAAATTCAGTTAATAAATCGAATTGGAATTCTTGTCTCGACAGACATTAACCATTTGTTCGTTTGTTCGTTTAGCCAGACGTCAATTTCGTCTGCTTCTTCTTATTCGCTGTTTTTTCGGTTTGCCTAAATTAACGAATTTTACTGCTTTTGTGCTCTTCATTTTTTTCCCCCATTTCAATTTCAGTTGCTGTGTTTTTTGGGGCTTTTGATTCATCGCTAAACATTTTTCGTACTTATTTATTATTTTTTTATTTTTTATTTCTGTACTTTTATTGTTTATTGTTCTTCAGCGCCTACGCGCCAGTTACTCTCCTCTCTCTCTTGGAATATTCTGCCTACTTTGTGCTGCTATCTCTGTCGCTCCCAGCGTCGCACTACATTTTGTTTACTCCGTCGTTTACCTGGTTCTTCGTCGTTTACCTGGTTCTCCGTCGCACCACAGTTATCTCTACTAAACGTAGCTAACTCTCTCTCTCTCTCTCTCTTTCTCACACTCCGCTTTGTGATTTTGAAGGTGATCAATCAAACTCCAACTCAACGCACGCAACTCAAACCGCATCGAACATGACTGTTTGCTTTCATTTTTGTTTGGTGATCGCTCTCCCACTTCTCTTTACTCATACTCTCTGTCGCTCTTATTTAATTATTTCCCATTCTCTTTGATCGTTACAGCTCATAAATATATAAAATTGTGCATCCCTTAAGAGGATTTTGTTCATCCATGGATTTCAGGCAATTGCCACATACAACAATTATTATAAGGTGAGTTTGGGTTTCAGCTTTTTTTCTTATTACTATATAATCGCTCAGCTCAAAAAACTTGCCCCACGTATTTTTTTCCTGTATCTCTCCATCAACACCGAAAATATCATAAAATAAAAAACTGTGACTCCAAAAATTTGAGTGCCGCTTATTTGCTGAGGGCGTTAATTATTTATTACAACAACAAGTGTAACAAAAGAAACGAACGATTGTGAATGAGGGAGAAAGAGAGTGAAAGAGAGTGTGTGTGTACGCCTTTGGGTGTGCGAGTGCGTGTGTGTGAGCAGGAGACAAGATGCGAACTGCAAACATACGTAGAAAATGGCCCACATATGTTTTTTTTGTCGAATTCTTCTTCCTCTTAACATATCAAATAACGCGAAATATGTTGTCTAGACCCCAGGCAGGAGTGTGTGTGTGTGTGATGTGTGTGTGTGTGTGGCTATTGAACTTTACTTTTGGTGCGCACAACTCGAACTCTAGGCAGGAAAGTCGCATTCATTCACTCAAGTGTTACTCTGTGTGTGTGTGCGTGTGTGTGTGTGCGTGTGTGTGTGCGCCTGTTACTCATATATCATTTGCTCATAAATTTAAACGTCATTTGACAAATATGGCGTCACACGAAATGTCTTCGAAAGCGAGTGGAAAACCAAAACGGAATTCAAATGATTTATGCTCACATGCCACAGGCAACAAGAACATGCAACATTAACAACAACAAGAAGAAGCAGCAGCAAGCTGTAAGCATTATATTATTTTAATATAATAACAAACTTTAGGCACGACAACAACTAAACAACAACAAAAACTAAACTATCAACAAATTCCTGGCCAAGTGAGGGTGGCAACAGGGGGTGGGTGGGGGGGTGTTGAGGGAAGGGGGAGTCTATTCAGCTTTATTTCGCCTTGAGCTCAACTGGCGTGCTTGGCTGTCATGATTATAGGGCTTAGAATTCAGAGCACAGCCCCCAGCCAACTCCCCCTTAACAACATTTCCCCCCTTCGCCACTCCCCCTCGCAGTATAAAAGGAAACGAATCACAAATTGAACCTTAAATTTAGTTCATGAAACCAAAGAGCTGAAAATTGATTTTCTAACTATTAATTTGAGGTTTGCATTTCCAGTGGAAATTCTTAAGGCTGAGCCAGATGGATTGAGATAATTATTATAGAGATAACATAGATAATTATTATCTAAACATATATTCATATTGTGTATAAGATTTCGGTAAATTCATTTTAGAACCATTTTTGCTATTCCTTAAATGTTGCAAGCTCAAATTTGAGTGTGAGACATAATAATAAATTAATAAAATATAAAGCGAAAAGTTCTCAGCCATAAAAAACGGAGTAAACAGCAACCTTAAACTGTATTCATTGTTCGAGAGGATTCAAAATGAATGCAAAATGAATGAAAAATGTGAAATTCGCCCTTCAGATAAAAGTCAAATGGTTGACTTTGATCATTTTTGCCTTGGATGGGGGGCGGATGAGAGAGAGGGGAAGCAGAAGAACTTCGGCTGCAACTTTATCTGCTTCTTCTTTGTCGTCTTCTTCTTCTTTGTCTTTGTCTTTGTCTTTACCCTCAGCACTTGTTGCTTGAAAACTGTTAACAGAACACAAACCAAAAGATGAAAAAAGGCGTCTGGGTCCGGCAAATGCCGTTGGTCATAAATCAAGTGCCAAAAACTGCAGACTGGAGACAAGTCTGAGAGGGGGGGGGGGGGGGGGAGTGTGTGGAGTAGGGGAGTTCAAGTGCAGACAGCGAATACGAGAGAGAGAGAGAGAGGGATGCAGATAGAGATACCGTTGAGTCAAGTGGCAGTCAAGCGAGCGCCGGCAACGAACTAGAAAAAAACAGAGTTTGCCCCAAGGCAACAGCCGATATATACCTATATATATATATATATATATATATATACTGTTTGTTACATATGTGTGCTATTTGTATACACACACACACACACACTTGCTGAAGAAGGTATTCGAATTATGTTACTCTGATCAGAATATCTGCATAATCCATATAAAACAATATTTTATTAAGCATTAAACGGCATTTGCTTATATATATATATATATATATATATATAATAGAATAGAATCCAGTTCAATTGGACCTATTGCATATAATTAATGTTTGTTCAGCTGACTTGAATTTCCATTCCAATCAATTCAATTATTTCCCGCTTTGTTCCCAGACCTTTTTTTCGTTTGTATTTATTTTTGGGATTGGGATTGGGATTGGGACTTGAATGCACTTCATGACAAATATTTCGATTTGTACATAAGCATAAAGGAGGAAAATAGCTAAAGATAAACACAAATTGACAATGGAAGCATATCTGAATTTATTTCAATGTTGCGCTTGTTAAATGAATTCGATTTGGAATTTGATAATCTTATCTGCTCGTCCTTGGCTTCATTTGAAATCAAAGCAGTAAATGCCACAAGAGCTGGGCGCCCTGTGGCCCACTCGAGATTGAGATTGGAATTGGGATACGATTCGAGAGGCAGATAGTATATCTGATTATCTTGCCGCTGACAGTAACTGTACACTTGCCACAAATCAATGTGGCATACACAACAGCAACTACAGTTATTTCTGTATCGGATTCGCATACCCGACAAATCTTTCTTGCTGGGTATATCATTCATATATAGTTGGGATATATATTCTTTACTATTATTATTTATTGATATCGATAACAGTTCTTCAACTACAAATCATCGATTAGCATTCGATTAATACATATGATTAATGGCGTTTGTCGTGATTACCTTGTTTAATTGAGCTTACAGGGCATCTGCTAGTCGTGCATGCCTTCTCTCTCTCTCTCAACTATGTTATTATTATTTTATTTTCTATTTTCTATTTTCTTTTGCTCCACGTACTCCGGGCACAAGACAAAGCCATTGCCGTTGGCGTCATCATCAGCGGTTTACCAACTCCACTAACTCACTCCTCTCCCTCTCCCTCTCCGTCACCCTCTCACCCTGTCTCCCAGCACACTTTGTAGTTGCAAGCTGCAAGTCGTGCAACACGACGCGCTTCAATTTTAAACGTATAAAAAGCGAGATAAGTAAAAAAAAAGTAAATAAAAAAAGAAAATGCTGAGATAGCAACAATCTTTACGCTTTGCCGCCTGTTGCCCCTATTCCATCCCCTCCCCCCTCCACCCTACACCCTTGCAACCACTCAGCGCTCTTCGCGACCCTTATCAGTGAGTGTGTGGTTGGGGGTGGGGGGTGGGTGTGTGAGGGGTGAGGTTTCTTTAAGTGTAATGAGGCGCGGGCCGTTTGGCTCCAAATGGAAATGGGAATGATAACGATGAGAAGGGGGGAGGGGGGCGAATTGGCGTACGCAAGGTGGGCGGTTGGGTGGGGTGGGGTGTGGGGTGCGGCGTGCGAGTCTTAACTCTTGAGGGTCGTCGGCATCTTCTTTTCAATTTGCTCTTCACTTTGCTGGCGCATAATTTTCTGCTTTTACCGTTCTTTTTTTTTTTTTTCTCTTTTCGTCTGTTCTGATTATTTTTTTCGAGCTTCTTGGGAAAAAACTCGTCGTCGACGTCGTCGCCGATAACACAAAATCAATAAGTAATAAGATAGCGGTAACCCCAAAAAGTAAACATGCTCAAAAGTGGGTGTGAGTGTGTGTGTGGTGTGTGTTTGTTGTGCTTGTCTCTTCTGATAAGCACTGCTCCAGCAACAACAACAACAACAACCTTCCCAACAGGCACAAAGAAAATGCAAGTTGACTTTTCCAAAAGACAATCGCAATGAAAATGTTCTGAGGCAACACTCAAAACAACAACAAAAGGCCGGAGTTGTCATTGTTGTTGTTGTTGTTGTTGCTGTTGTTGTTATCGATGGTGTTGCTGACGCTGATAATAATGATATCGACGATGGATATGATAATGATGATGACGACGCAGCTCAGCCAGTCATGCAATAATTGCATAGCTGCACAGTGGCACAAATTGCATTGGCAGGCAACACTTATTTTTTAGTTCTAAAAAAACTTACAGCTTACCAAAAAAACATTACTTTGATTTACTATAGCAGACAATTTGCAGTTTTTAACGATTTTCGTTTGTTTTCAATATAAGTCAAAAAATGTGCAAATATATCGAAGGAGAAACCACATTGTCAAAATTGCTGTCATCTATATTGACTATAACAGAAATGAAGACTCAATTCAATGTATTTGGTATTCTAAAAGACTAAAATCGGTTCAGTTTTGATTGAGTAATGTAAAGTTTGGATACGTCTGAAAATGCGATTGTTTTGGCCAACTTAATTATGCAGTTCCGATCAGAACTATAAGGAATTTTCTAACTCTTTCTCTTCAGACTTGTTTTTCGAATTATGATATGCTATCCATAAACCATTTCGGATCTTAAGCATTTTGTGCCACTGTGCGTTGGGCGTCAATTGCAGTTTGCGACACGCACTCCATTCGCTCTTCTCTGCTGCTGTTTGCCGTTTGCTGTTTCCCGCTGCACATACCCGATCTCTCCCCATCCCCCTCCACACTCCATCAATTCACTGTTGCTCTCCCCCACTGTCCTTAACACTGTTTGTTTGGCGCAAGCAATTCGATTCGCATTCCCTTTTTGGCTGTCATCATCATTGTCATAATAACCAGCATTGATTGTGTGCATCGTTCTTCTACAATAGTTGGCACTTATGCTCACCTCTCTCTCTCTCTCTCTCTCCGCCTTACGCAATACCCCCCTCCCCAATCACCGCTTTGAATTGCGTGCTTTACCTTTTGAGTGGCGTTCTGTTGTCGAGGCTTGACATTGCTGTTCATCGCCTTTGCTCATAATGGGCTCAGTTGCGATTGAGGTTCGTTTGGTGGTTTGGTTTTGTGTTCGTGTTCGTCTTCAGTTGCGTTTCTTGGTTTCGTTTGCGATTCGCCTTTGCTGGTTGCTGTGCGTAAAATCGTTTTGTCTGCTTGTAGTGTTTACCGTTCTCTTCTTCCTTGGCAGCTGCGTTGCTCCCTCCCACCTCCCCCACATTCCGCTCCACTCCATTTTCCTTTGATAAGCATTGCATTTTGCAGTTGAAGGTAAATATGCAGTTTATTGCTTTTTGTTGACATTTGTATTTGCTCAGTTGTCGCAAATTTAACAGGAAATGCAACAACCACAGATATTGCCACAGATACAGATGGAGTACATACATATATCGCGTGTATATAAATATGTTTGTAAATAATGGTACAACCAACAAAGAGCTACCTGTGTATCTGTGCTCCCTCTCTCATGGCATTATAATCGTGCCACTCAATGCCTATTTATGAAGTTGTTCGCTTAAGTTGCTGCAGCTAACTTACAACTGTTCGTCCAATCAAAGTTTGGCAAATTTGATCAAAATCTGACCAACATATCATATATGTAATATCCCTTTGTACTAAAAAAAAAAAGTAAGACAACATTTGTGCTTTCAACTAAAGTGTAATTAAGATTTAGTCAGAGAACTGTTTTCGTTGTAATTATTGTTATTGCAAGAGTATCAACATTTCGACAGACTGAACATTAATGTTGATATTTATTGGTGCTTGTCTAATCCGGCATTTGGAATTACTAAGGCCATGAGAAGCCTTATCGGCAGCTGGATTGTGAATATTTCATCGTAATACTAAATAAACGAAATAATTCTCAATACAGTAACAACAACAACAACAACAACAACTAAAGCAATAACATTTACGCACAATTAAAGCAAACAATTTAATCAATTTTCGTAGAACAATTTCTTAACTCATTCCAGTGCAAAACTTTTGGACCACTAACAAACATCAATAGACAAATTCGAGAATATGCCTAAAACTGACAATTGGCAACTGGGAATCCTAACTCTATCTATCTCCATCTCTCATCCTTTTTGTCTATCTCTATCTCTCTCTTTGTATATTCTGCCATTAAACATTGAGCAGCCATTAACAAATTTGCAAATCATTTTGGCAAAGTCCAAAGCAGTCTCATTTACAGCTTACTTTTTGGCAGCAGGCATTCAAGGGGGGGAGTAGGAGGTGAAGAAGTAGGAAGGGGCAGGGTACAGTAGAGTATATAATGCTTGTGTTTAGTAATTGGCTCCAGCAACTTCAAGTAACACTTGTCATTCAGAGTGATTAAGCAAAGTTGTTCAAGTTTTTCCCAGTTTCCAAATCGAGTTTGGCAAAAAAAAACAAACAAATAAAACAACAACAAAAACTTTTCAGGCAACTACAAAAACAAGGATTTTATTTCAGAATCATATCAATAAATTATGTGCATCATAAATTTGGTAATCATTTAATATACTTTTGGGCATGTTATATCCTGTCGATTATTTCTGCATCGATAATTGATGCAGTTGCATTATTTGGAATTTTGGGGTTTTCTATTTAAGTTGAGCAGAAGCCAAGATTGATTTCAATTCAATTTATCGATAAGTGCTTCCGTTTCGCCATTAGGGTTACAAATCGATTTCCGATAGCTATCAACGCAACAATGGGGAATATAGATTTGAAAAGAATATGATAATATAAATCATCTGTCGGCAACATCATAAATACGATGACAAATCTATTGCATCAGGCGAATAACTTGGTTGCAGGGTATCTGCTAGTCGATATCACTCTCGTTCTCTCGTTCGTACTTGCTGTTTGCAATCTGTCGGATATGAAAACTGCGTTTGAATCAATGCTATTGAACTTATCAAATATTTAAGCATTGAAACTTAAGTAATTGTCCTGCACACACACACACACACACAATGTATGCTGTGTAATGTTTATTGCGTGCTGTTTCTTTTCTCTCACTCTTTCTTTCTCCTTTGCTCTTAAACTGCTTTTATTTTTATTTATTTACGATTTGAACTAAACGCACGAGAGCCGCCTCACACTGTCTGTGTGTGTGTGTGTGTGCGAGTGTGCAAGTAGTGCTCTCCTGCTCTCCTGCACTATACTCTCCACTCGCTCCCCCCTCTCTCAGTGTCACACACGTCTCTGTGCGTGTGTTTTATCTATTGTCCTTTTAATTTCAATTCTCATGTGGGTTTTACGCTTAGTGCACATTATTCATTTATGCTTGTCCCCTTCCCCCTGTCCTGCCATGCTCAGCCCTGCCGCAGCCAGCCAGCCAGCTATGCCAGCCCAACCAGCTCAACATCCATTCCACCATCCCCTTCCGTCCCATTTCTCCTCTCCTTCATTTTTTGGCTGGCCCGTTTTGTTTTACGCTGGGCTAATTTTTGTTTTCTTTTGCTCTGCTTCTGCTGCCGATCGCTAATCTTATGTTAATTTATCATACACACATGGAGCGGGCATGCATGTAAGCCTCTCTCTCTCTCTTTCTCTCTCTCTCACTCTCTCGCTGTGCGTGTGTGTGTGCGCGCTGTCAGCTGTTGGCGTAGAGACCCAAAGAAAAAACTAAAAACAAAACACGGAAATTTTATACACTCAAAGCAAAACACGCAAGCATTGGCACTATCCGACTAATTTATCACGGCGTTTAGTTGCCAAACAGACACACACACACACACACGCAAACACTCTCACTCACACGCACTCACACACACATGCTTGCAAACACCTACGGCCATACGCATAGGGCAACCAACACTCAGCAATTAGTTTGTAAAGTTTGTATTTGCTTAAATAATAATATTTGATTATTATTGATTTTATTGATTATTGATTATTGATCAACTAATCTATTGATATCTATCTGGTATATTCAACATAGGTTCTTCAACGCCTAATTTCTTGCAAAGTTGTTCCATCTAAAATTCTTCAATTTGCTTCACAGTCCAATCGATTGTTTCGCGCAGTGTCGATGATTTTCTTACATTTGCTTACATATGTCGGCTTCTGTGATTTCTGCAACAACAACAACAATAACAGCATACATGCCTCCCAGCAAGCTCCTCCCACTCCCACTCCCCCTTCACCAGCCCAGTGAGCAGCATGCCCTGCCCTTGGGCATATCGAAAAGTTGTCGCATTTTTCTTATACAAATTTGTGTTTTGTTTTATTTGTTGTGTAAGCATGTGTGTGTACTGCTGTGTGTGTGTGTGTGTGTATTTTCCTTTTTCTTGTCCACATGCAAATTTGAAGAGTTTTTTCGCCTTTGCAAATATGTCAATGCCAAAAGTGTCGAAGCACCTGGGCGTAAAATCTGCATTTCCTAAGGGTTCCGTTTTAATTACACAACATACACCCACACACACACACACATACACACTCGCTCACACACACACACACACAAGTGTCATCGTCATCAATAAACTGCGATTACTTTTGTTCGCCAAATCGATTTGGTTATAATCCAAAAATGTCAAGTTTCAAATATTTTCGCACGTAATTTTATGCAATGCATGGAAATAATTTTCGCAATTTGAAAACATAGAAAATCGTGCCCTAAATTTCCATATGCTTATGTTTCCCACTCAAAAGGAAAACAATAATTATTTGAATGCTTACATTGGTTAAATTATGCATTTAATGTTTTTGTGTTTTCGTTTCAATTGTTGCTTTTTGCCGTTTGCCGCTAACCAAGAATTCTCCCGAAACTCAACTAGTTGAATTAACGCAAATAAATTCACGTAATTGTGTGTGTGTGTGTGTGTGTGTGTGTGAGTGTAACCTGTAGTTGATCAAACTCTGTTCAACAACACTCAACAAGGCAGAGAAGAAGAGCGAACAACATGTTTTATTCGGCAGCAATGCTCTCACTCTGCTCTCGCACTGCTCTCGTTCCCTTTGCTATTGCTACTATTGCTCTTGCAAATGACGGAGCAGAGCAGAGCATACCATAGCAGACCATAGCAGAGCAGAGCTATTTGCGTAGCGGTTGCAATAGCAAAGCAATATTTTTATAGCGCTTCCTGCGACGGAGTTGTCAATTCAAAAACTGTACAAAATGCAGAAAAATTACTTAACTACACTACAGCAAATACAAATGCATTTTCTGTATACATGTGCACACACATACACACACACTCGCGAAGGAACGACATGTGTAGAGGGTATCTGTGGGCCTGTGCTGCGGATTAAGTGGACTTTCATTTCGTTCTGTTCAAGTTGTGTTTATATGTTCTATATATTATCATATCATATCATATAATTTAATATCTACTGCCGTTTCTCGCTGATTATTATCTCTTCGGTGCTGCGTCAGCCAACGCTAGATGGCGCCAGCTCAAACCCCAGCTTGCATTTATTCCGTTTCCAATTGAAACCTTAGTGAAAATATTGGCTTAATAAATAAATGAAATAATGCAATATGCTCAATACTATTAATGCATTTATATATTTGCTTAAATCAAACACAAATGTGTGTGTGTGTGTGTGTGTGCACATACTTAATGTATGTGCAAATTTACAGTTGTTAACTGTGGAGTTGACAATTTATGCATTATGAGTCTCATTTCATGTTTGTAGTGCGCACAAATTAATTGCCACAAGCAACAACAACTTTATTGGCAAAGGAGTAATTCAATTTAAATATTTTATGCTTTTTTATGCACCACATACATGTGTGTGCATGTGTGTGTGTGTGTGTGAAATCAATTAAAAGTTTTAATTGAAAGATTTAAGTGAAATTAAATACACCCGCCTCGACTTGGGCACAGTTTTGGTTCCTTTTTTTTGTGGGGTCGATTAGGAGCATGGTTTTGGGCATCCAATTAGATTTGTCTCTTTTCCCATCCCCCCCCCCCCCCCACACCAGGCGTTGATTGTCTATGATTTTGACTAACAACAAATTTTCAAGCAATTTTCGAAATAGTTATGTGCGGTTGTTGATGATGATGGAGACAGCCACGCCCCCTCTCTATCTCTCGTCTTTTGAAAATAAATCTAATCAAAGCAAGCTGGAAAGCCATGGCAACAACTTGGGCCAGAGAAAGATACTGGCATAAAGAGAGAGAGAGAGAGAGAGAGTGATAAAGGGATGAAAGGATGAAGAGAGCAAATAGTCTTAGTTACCTAATTTAATTAACGCAAAATGTAAACATTTTTGAAGCGTTTGCTGTTTGCAAATTTCCTTGAAATTACATGAATAAATTATCTGTCCCTCTCTCTCTCTCGCTCCTCCTCTCCCCCTCTCTCTCTCACTCTCGCTCTGGCCATGTTTTGTGTATCGTTTTGTCCCACGCTGTCATGAGTACATTGATGTACTTAATTTGATGGCTCGCAAGGACAAACAATCAATGTAATAAACGAACATTTCGGCCAAGTTAAGACACATGCATGCATGTCTAGCATGCTTGCTACAACAATTTGTGTTCGACTTGATGCATATTTGATTTAGCCCAGTTAACATTTTACGCATTATGAATACGTTTTGATTTTGTTGATATTGTGATTCGATTTATTCAGCAAGTTGTAAATGATATATATACTTGTATGTATATATACATATGATGTTTAGTGCGAAGATAGCACTAATTTCAACACATTTAAGCCGTAAATAGGCTTGTCTAACAAGTATCAGACTGATAGAGTCGATAGCTATCGGGCTACCCCTTTGAATCGTTGCTGAATACTTTCCCTATTTGTTTTCATATATTTATTTATTTAATGTCAACTAAATTAACTAACAAACTAAAATTTAAAACGATATCTAAATTAAATATATATAAATGATAAATATTTATAAGATTTCCCAGACAAATGTCTCTATCTTTCTGCGTCTGTTCAATCCTTAGACAAACTAGCCGTAAGAAGAGCTCAGTTTCTCAATCACTCATTCTATAACAATGAATAAAATAAAATAAATAAATTCAACTTATCTCAAGCCAGTTACTGCTTAAGCTGTAAGGAAGCTGCTCCAGCTCCAGTTTCCGAATGATGGCTATACTAAGGGAGCTCAGTTTGCTTCTGGATACCCATTTCTGGGGTTACTTACGAATAGTGTCTTCTATGCTCAGCTATTTTGTGACACCTGTCTGTTATCCTTTCTAAATACTTTCCCCATCAGCAACAACAACAACAACAACAACAACAACAACATATCTTTGGCATTCTAAAATTCTTATTCTCATATTGTGTGAAGTTCATTGGTCTACAAATGTGGCAACTTTCACTGTGCCACATATGTCAGCCTATACACATGTGTGCTGCAAGGACCTCAATCCGTTTTTCTTCTTTTTTTATTGTCCTCTTTTGATACCTTTTAATACCTTCCTCTCTAGTCCAATATGTCCGTTGTTGTTTTTCTGCCTTTAGCCTTGACAATTGTATCCCAACAGCCAGCTTGCGGCATTACACACACACACACACACACACACACATAGAAGCACACACACGTAAACATTGAGAAGCCCACTTAGTGGCTAGACATATACGTCAAACCGTCCGTCAGGATCCGGACGGAGCCGTTCCACATTGTTAGCTTGGGGCTAAGCTTTACATTTGTGCTGCAATTCTCAGTTTTTGCTGCTGTGGTTGTTGCTTGTTATTTTATTGTTGCAGGTGTTGCTGTTGTTTTACGCTCGCTATCATATCATATTTTTGATATACATATGTTACAAATCGCCTCTTCCCGTATGCCCTGCACACGTTCAACACTGGCAACGGAGTGTTTATTAACACCCAACCCAACCCAACCCAATCCCCTTCAAACCTCCAACTTCAGTTTCATTTATCGATTTTTTTAATTTATTCACATTTTAAATGAATTACAAATAATTTATTTTGGTTTTCGTGTCTGTCATGTTGCTATATATATATATATATATATAACATCGGTCTCTGTAACTGCTTCTGAAAATTTTTTTAATTTCTATTGTAAATCAAGAAATTTAATTAATTGAATGTCAATTAAATATTTTTGCCTTTTATTCGCACAGTGAATATATTTTGATTTCATCCACTTTTTATGCATTTAATCATTTTTCACCCATTTACTAATCATTTGCTTTCTCTCTTCTTTTTTTTACAGGTAAGATCAAAAATGAAAACTGTGTCATAAAAAAAGCATCTGTTTGGGGTTCGTAGCACATTTTGTTCTTTGTTACTATATATGTATATACATATATGTGTATAATATATATATCAGCATCGAGCTTCGGTTTGGTTGCTTAACAGGGCATTTGGCAGTCGAGCATTTGCTTCATTTTATTCTGGCAGTTTTTTAGTAAGCGCCAAACTAAGCTCCTCAAATTGGTTTTCATAGTTTTATTGTTGTTTTGGTTTGTTCTGCTTGGTTTTTTTCAGCTTAACCCTTGTTTATTTATTTATCTGCGGTTGTGCATAATCTCTAAGCACAAACAACTACAGCAACTCTTTCAGAATACCCTGTGTGCTGCTGAAAAACGGGTATGAGCTGGCATCTTAAACTTAACTGAAATCTAGCTCAGCTTTTCTTTTAGGAAACTTATTAACGAATATTTACGAGTGACTTTGAATAGTCTCTGGTTACAGGGTATCACGTAGTCAGGTAGTAGTAGTAGTAGTAGCATTTTGGGTATGGCCAGCTGGATGATACACCCATGTTCCGGTTAAGCCCCGCCCATCATCCGCTTCGCACCTTTATTCAGTTGGCAGCAGCTTAGACACTTTGAGCTTTTAATTGCTTCACTGCCTGGACGCACACATCTGGCAGTCAGTGTAGAATCATTGCTAAATTGCACAGCTTGGCAATTAAATAGTTTTGCATAATGAATAAAATCACTTTGGTTGCATATGCTTAAAGATTGATGTTGCTAATGATTACCTTGAATTCCCCATTAAATAGTTAATTTTTATTATTATTGCCAAATGCCCGAAATGAATAAAGTTAACAAATTGGTTGCAGAGCAAAGTTCAAATCACAGAACTTAAATCTCTCGCTTCGTTTTTGGTTGCAACACTCGTCAAACTTGCCAAGTTTTTCAAATAATATTATTTATCTTCGTTTAATACGAATAGTTGCAAAACTACCAGTTTGAAGAGTTTCTCTTCAAGCTGAACTCAAAACTCAAAACTCAAAACAAAACAGAAATGAACATATCAAAGTCCAATTGACAGGAAAACAAAAGCCGATTCAGCTTAGAAATTAAAAACAGCATTTAAATATTTATTGCACCAAATAAAACTTTGAATTGCCGCTTAACTTTTAATTGCATTCAAGTTAACGACAAGTATTAATTAGTTGAGGCCGATGCCGATGCCGATGACGATGCCGATCTTTGAAGGACGTCGCCAGCAATGTGCCTACCAAATATATAGTTACAGATATATACTCTAGCTTCAAAATAGTTACAGATATGTGCAGCTATCGATTTGAAGTGGTCGATCATTTCGATTTGAAGTTATCGATTTTTATCGATTTGAAGTTATCGATTTTATCTATTTGAAGCTATGGATTGTATCAATTTGAAGTTATCAATTTGATCGATTCTTATCGATTTGAAGTTATGGATTTTATCAATTTGAAGTTATCGATTTTATCGATTTGAAGTGTTCGAAATATATAGTTACAGATATATAATTTAGCTTCAAAATAGTTACAGATATGTGCAGTTATCGATTTGAAGTGGTCGATCTTTTCGATTTGAAGTTATCGATTTGAAGTGATCGATTTAATCGTTTATATATATTCTTATCAGATTATATCAAAGTATAAAAATGATAACATAAAAAAAGAAAAAACGAAAACATTCGAAACAAAAGTCACATTTTCAACTTTATCGGAACTATTTTAAGGGCTTATTTTAAAGTTTTTCGTATAATTATTATATCAAGGTTCATGCAACTACCTCTCTCTCTCGCTCTCGCTCTCTCTCATTATCTTCCTCTCTCACTCTCCCTTTGTGGCTCTGCATATTTCCCAGCGTCGCACATGTGCTCGCCACATGTTTGTCGTCTCTGCTGATCGATGAGAGCGATTTATAGACTTTGAGAGTTTGAGTTTCGACGCGGCTGCAGATAACATTTCCAATTATCGCACTTGCCACAAAATGTGGAACATGTGCTTATCAAATATGAACCAAAAAAAAATTGAGAAAAAAAATAAATACAAAATGTAAACATCAAAAGGAAGCGGCGAGAGCAAGGCCAAAGAGCAGATGGCAATCCAAATAGGAAAAAGAGAAGAGAAGAGAAGAGAGTAAATGTGTAATTAAAGAAAAATGCACAGAAAGAGAGAGAGTGAGAGAGATAGACATATATGGCTTTATGGGCCTGGACATTAGGATCGTTGGGTAGCAAACAAAGCAAAACAAATTGGTTGCTGTTGCCACAATTATTGGACACGAAACGCAAACAGACAGACCGAGACGAGAGCGAAAGAGAGACAAAGAGTGAGAGAGAGTGAGCCCAGGGACTGACTGCTGTCCTACCTGTGTGTGTGTGTGTGTGTGTGTGAGTGAACTGTGCAGCTACCTGGGAGCCAAGGGAGAGCGGCTCAATTTCAGTTTCAGTTTGTGCCGTCTGCCGTCTCCTGGCTGGAAGCCAACCAAGCGTGCCATGAACTGTTACCCCCTGTTCCTGCCACTGCCTGCTTGGCTGACTGCCTGGCTGACTGCCTGGCTGACTGCCTGGCCTAGTACATCATGCCACATTTTATCGAGAGGCAGCTGTTGTTGTTGCACATTTTTGAGATACTTTTAAAGGTAAATGTTGTGGCTGAAAAACAGCTGCTTACAATTCTCGGGCCACATTTTATTTCGCATTTTACATTCCAATTTGAGTTGCCACGGCGCTGCTGCTGCCTGCCTGCCTGCCTGCTGCTTAGCTAAGTTTTTAAGTGGAACAAATGTTGAGGTTTGATAAACCGAAGCAAACATGAAGCGGGCGACTGCACTGGACAAACAAACTCAGTTAGACTATTGACTCCTCGGATCGGATCACTATATCATTTAGCTCAATTCTACTTAGCCAGTTATCCGAACCAAACTCAACAAAATGTGCTGCCAACACTTGAATTGAAAGTCATCCAGATCGGATTACGAAATCATATAGAATATGGAATATATATATATATATATATGTATAGAACTTATAGTTGACAAAGGGTATTCAAACTGTGTTGATTTTCTGTCGCTTTGTGGCATATAAATTACTTCCACACATGCAGTGGCTGGAGACTCTTTGCCACCTACTCACTTAACTTGTTGTTGTTGTTGTCATCGTCGTTGTCGTTGTTGTTGTTGTTGCAGATGTGTTTTTTGCACCTTTGGCATACATTTGGGGCTCGTGCGGTATACGTTTGCAGCTATTCACAGCTCGAAAGGAGTTTTGGTCCCAAATGATGGCCCAAGGCCAAAAACTGTGCACTAATTACGCGTATTTCTTGACTCTTTTCACTCTTTCCACTCTCTCTCTCTCTGCTCTCTTCTTCCGTTTTGCACTTTCCTTCGCCTGTTTTAACAGTTATTAGTTAAAAGCTCTACGGCCATAAAAAGTCGCAATTGCAATTTAAAGCGTCATTTCGGAGCTGCTTTTTTCGTTGTTTTCTTTTGTTTTTTATCAACTTGCAAATGCTGCAAATGTTTCTGCCACAGATTCAGGTTCAAAGTGGAAACCATTCTGAATCCTTTCACAGCCGCAGCATATTTGAAACTTTTTTTTTTTTTTCAAATACTTTACTCTTAAATTTCAAAACATATTTAGCAACAATTTAAATATTCCTCAAAAGATTTTTCAGCTTTGGTTTCGTCTACTTAACTTTGAAAAATAATTAATTTTCCTTTAAGTTTTCAATTTTAAAGTTGAGTTTTTGTGATCTTAGAAAATTGTGTAAATGAAAGTATTTCATTTGCTGTGTGTGTGTGCGTGTGTGTGTGTGTGTGTGTGATGAGAGTCAAATAACTTTTCAATTTGTTTACTTATTGATTTTGAATGCCTTCGCAATACCCTGTAAAGTGGCTAGTATTGGATGTGCTTTGGCGATGAATTTGTTTTTCACTTGGCTAAAATCGAACTGAACTTTGAACTCTGACCTACTATTTACCCGCTTGTATTTGACTTGGCCTCCATTTCCAACTTTTCGGACATTTGTTGGTTTTTCGTTTCGCCTGCGACTTGTCGCCCAGTTGGAGTCTTGTCAAATATTCCGTATGGCCATCAAGAGCAATTAATTTTCTAATTATTTTATGTGCGAGACAGACGCCCCTCCACCCTCCCCCCTTACTACACTCCCCCCGCAACCGGCAAAGCTATTTGGTTTTTTTGAGCGTTGATAATGGATTAGATGAATCTACATGTAAATGCATGCATGGGATAGTTATATGTATGTGTCTTTAAGCAGCATTGGTTCATCAAGCATATGTTGCTGCTGCGAGAGAGAGAGATAGCGAGAGAGAGAGAGAGAGAGAGCCACGTAAGGCATGTAAACATTGTAAAATTTGAATTACGTGCTCGGGTTGCCAAGTGTGTGTTTTTCGACTCTGTTTTGGCCTTTTTGTCTAGAAGTGGCTACGAAAAAATGTATTTCAAGTCCACCTTCCGCTTGCCACGCACGGCAGGTCCTCAAGGGGGGAGTGTGGAGTGCAAAAAGCTTCGCAAGAGATTTTTCACAGACGCGTCTAAAAAGCCAAAGGGCCTCTTAAGGAATATATACAACTCGATTTCGCTTACCATTCGCATGTCCCCTAAGGGCCGGGCCAACCGTGTAGGGAGACGACAGGCTGTGTTTGGGCCTGCTTTGGGGTGGGGTCGGGTGTTGTGTGTTTTGGCTTCAGTTCTGAGAAGCAGCGTCTTTTGATGGCAGCGCCGCCGGCGTCGCAGCTGACTAAGCAGGCAGCAAGTTGAGCAACTCTTGAGACGAGCAGCTCAAGAAAAATTACAAAATTTATTAAAGTGTTGCACAAGTGATAGACGGAAACGGTGGAGGGGGGGGGGAAGGTTACACACACAAATAGACACCCACACACACTCACACAAACTCACATACACATATCAAATGTAATTGACTCGGAAATCTAAGACAAATGGGTTAAAAACAGAGGACGAAGCAGCCAAAGGGCAAGGCGAGCAAAAGTGACAGTTTGTGTGTGTGTGCGTGTGTGTATGTGTGTGTGTGTAGCATTTGTATAAGTAGGTGTTGCCTTGATGCGTCACCAAATTACAGAGCAGAGCACGAGATCCGCTGCTGCCGACGGCGCCCCACAAGTTGAGATGTTTCCCTCCAACTGATATCCTTGCAGTAGCTTGTGTAGTTTGTAACGCATTAAAAGTATATATATGTATATATATATATATATATATATAGATATTATATATCGGGCTATTATTTAACATACAGCTGACATATAGCTGCCATAGGCACAATTCAATTTAGATGTCAGCACTTTCACTTTTGATCAAGCAAGTGTATTTAATCGTCGGTTTGCCTCAGACAGCCGTTCCATTTCGGGCGCAGCAAGACGTAGTTGGTGGTGCATTATTCTAAACCACCACCACCACCACCATCAGCAGCAGCAGCAGCAGAAACCCACCCACCCCAGCAGCATTAGCAACACCACCACCACCATTAATAGCATATATATATCCGAGCATGTTTTTGCCGCCCCCTTCGTAATAACCCCCGGCGATAAAATACAAATGCGTCTCTGCATTGTGCATTGTGCAGATGTCAAAAGAATGAGACGAGCAACAACCGAAAGAAGATGGAGAAGATGAAGATGCTGGAGAAAATGAAGAAGATGAAGAAGATGAGAAAGACGGAGAACAGGCCAAACAGAAACGAAAGAAAGCCGACTTTTAGATAAGATATAGCGTATATAGTATATATATATATATATACACACAGCTGAATTCCATTTTCAGGTTGAATTCGTTGAAATTCCTATGGGAATCCAACTTATTTCTCTGTATATATCTCAACTGTACTGCTAAGAATCCAAACTTAACTTTTTCTTTAGTATTCAAAATGTTTAAGTCTAGATCGGAGCTGAAAATATGTTGAGAACTTAACCCCTGATTTGTTTTGTCAAATAAATAAAATAATAATAATTATAAGAATAATTTATAATAATTTGTACTTGCTCAAAATCGAAACAAATAATGGATTTTGCAGTTTCTATATAGTTTTCTTATTCACTTTACGACTATTAAAAAGGCGTGTCAAACCTAATCACTGCCGAGCAACTTACGAACCGGTTCAGCACTGCCAGAACCGTTTCGTCTAGCAAAGATTTTGTGCAAGATATTCTGAAAGAATGGCGATAACTATAAAGGCGAAGGGTGGCTACGATTTGGAGAGGGGTGGCAGTTGGGTGGGTGGTTGACTGCTTGCAATGCTATATTCTTATAAATATATATATATATATATATATATATTGAGGGGGTGGTTTTAATGCCAGGCGATTGAAAATGAATGAAATTTTATATGCGACTACAATCGTAATGAATGAATGAATGAATGAATGAATGAATGAATGAATATCTGGATGGATGAATGTGCCAATGCAAGGCGCACGGCATGTGCGACGGAAAAACAAAACCAAAGCAAAACCAACCGCACACACCACTCCCCTCCCCTCCACCAGCCAGCAGCAGCCCCTTTTAGTCGCAATGCCAACCCCCAAGGACAGCAACTGGCCCATTAGGGGGCAGGTCGAATATGTTCCCCATTTTCAATACTGACTGCAAAGAAGCAGGCAAACCGAACGGCATGAACTTCATTATACACATACACACACACACACACACACACACATACACACGCACAGCACTTGAGAAAACCAAATTCGATTTGGATGCCGGCTAATGCGAAATTTGTATGCAGGCCAAACATTTGGCCATTTCTTTTGTTTTGACGCCTCGCCGCACTCCTTGTTGGGATTCCTGGCCGGGCAATTGGCGCTCGAGGAAATAACAATCAAATTAAATGGCAGACAAAAGTAGGCAGCCGAGCAGGCCTACAGGAAATTAGGAATGCGCCTACATCTAGCAATATCTAGCAATATCACACCCCTCCCCACCCCTCCCAGCTCTATTTCCTATTCGCACTTCCACAAAGGAAAACAAAAAAAAATGTGGCGATTGCTGCTTTTTAACACTTTCAGTGCATAAATTTATTGACTTAATTTGCTGGGCGTGAAAAAAATAATGAATAAGATACACAGATACACAGATACACAGATGCACAGATACACAGATAGACAGCAGACACACACAGATACACAGCAGATACACAGTTACAGTTACAGTCACAGATACATTTACATTTGGCGATGCGAGCCCAGCCTGACAATGAGCCAAAAGCATCATCATAAAAAAGGGTTAACATTCGGGACGCACATAATTTAAATGAAAAACTAATTTCAAATGTCATAAAAAGAAAAATCCCAAGCAGAGCTCGCTTAAGCATCTGAAATTCATAACATAATAAAAGCCAGAGAGAAGCGAAAAGAATGCCATGGAATACCCATAATGCAAATGCCCACGAACTTATACACATACATATATTTAATAACTTAATATTGTTCACCGTTCACTGTTCACCGTTCACTGTTCACTGTTCACCGTTCACTGTTCACTGTTCACTGTTCACTGTTCACTGTTCACCGTTCACCGTTCACTGTTCACTGTTCACTGTTCACTGTTCACCGTTCACTGTTCACTGTTCACTGTTCACTGTTCACCGTTCACTGTTCACTGGCGCTCAGCAACGGTCTCAAGTTGCTTGCACTGCCAAAGGAAACTTAATACTCTGACTTGAAACAATGCTATTGTTATTAATTGTTCTGCGCTTCTTTTGTCAACCAAGTTTTTTCAGTTGATATATGTATATATCTATAGATATATAGATATATATAACTAACTAACTAAAGTCTTGGGTTCAATGCAATCTGATAATCGATCTCTCTCGACTAGATCATTCATTTTTTTAATGTGTTTAGCCTTTTTTCGTCAGTTATCGTTATCGTTATCGTTATCGTTATCGTTATCGGCTATCATAAGTGGATCACAGCTGTAAAAAAAGCATGCTGATGTGGACTTGCCATATCTCACAATACGTATCAGGTCAACTTGACAGCTTTGCCCAGCAAATTGAAGTGATTCAAAATGTTGATAAAAGTAAAACCTCAAAGCTACCAAGCTCAATTAATTACTTCAAAAGGGGGTTAACGTTAAGATATAACATCTATCGGTCGAACTGAGTATTATTTTATTATATATTCATCTATGTACACATACACACATACAGCTGCGGTCAAATTAGTAGTTTTGCAATATCTTCAAAAACAAATATTTAAAATATTGTTTAAAGATTACTGAAGATAAGGAAACATTGAAAGTTATTTAGAAAAAATGAAACTGCTAAAATTTAATTATTTCTTGTATTTATTTTATGTTTATTTTTATTTCATTATTTATTAAATTTATCATTATAATAGTTGGGGAAATGTAGCGAAGTTTTCTCAGTGTTAAGCAAATAATAGAAGATTTTGAAGAACTCTCAATTTGATCACCATGAAATGAGTAATATTTTCATTAGATGTTTTTGTATAAGCAGCACTATTATTTTGGCCGCACCTGTACATACATACAGAAGTACACAAAACTGAGAGTTAAGTGTCAAAAGGAGCTCGTAAGCTGATTAGTTCGCCCCTTCAGATTCAGGGGCTCAACTTGAAGCTATTTTTTTTCGCCTTAATGCGCACTTCTTTTTCTTATCTGCCCCCCCACCGTTGCAGCTGTGGCATGTTCGTCTGTGCTTCACCCCAGCAATACGTCAACGTCTAAAGAACGCCGCCCCCTCACCCCCCCCACACACAGTGTCGCACATATGCCAATTTTAGTTAGCTGCCTTAATGCGAAGGCGGCATTAAGAAACCAAGCTGATGCACTGACTAACTGCGTCGAACCGACAATCAAATGCCCTAACTAAGCTAAAGCATTTAGCATGCCACAACTCTGTTACAACTCTCCCTCTCTTTCGCTCTCTCTCTCTCTCTTTCTCTCTCTTAATGAGTTGTTTTTAATTGATATGTTCTTCAGGGCGTCACAAATGGTGTGCTATAATTGGAGCTACCCCATTCGGAGTTACGGTAAATCCTTAATTTTTGAACTCTCTCCTGCCTACCAAATTTTTTTTCATTTTGCATTTTTTTTTTTATTTTTTTTTTTTTGTCTCTAGAGTCGAGGGTAAAAGAAGAAAAATGCGATTTTTATGCGCAGAAAATTACAAAAGGCTGCCAAGCCGACTGTCGACTGTCGGTTGGGTTGCAGCCTGTGTCGCAGGCCCACCTCTCCCTTCATCTACCCCCCCTCGGCTAGTCCTCGTCCCTGCTCCAGCTTGCACCCTCTTGTTGCTGCAGCTTAGTGCTTGCCTCTTGTGGTTGTCAGCTTGGCATCAGTTGTCGCCCAGCCGTGTGAAAGGTGTCTCTGTCCGCCCTCTCATTTTCTCAGTTGCTCCATCTCCATCTACATCTCCATCTCCATCTTCGACACAGTGGGTTGATGTCATCTTATTCATGTGTATACCCTGTATTTGCAGATATTCGAGCTTGTCAGTGTTGTACACATTTCATTTAGTTCATCCATTCTCACTTGGAGTCTGACAGATTAGAGCACGTCGCGCCTGGGAGATGCAGCAGATCGTTGATAATATATCGCTTATCGATAGGAATACGATTAAGTTTCATCGATAACATTTCATACAAAATTGTAGCATATATCTCGAATAGCGATTCCACTTGGAGATGGCAGCAATTGTTTCAATGAACACACGAAACGTTCTTCGGTTGTTCGCCTATCGCCATTTGCAGGGTATTTTGTAGTCGTGCATGCGCTCGCTCCTCGATATTACCTTCTGATTTGATGTCATATGGGGATGCTTATGGGATGCGATGGTCTCCAAAATGAAGAAAAATCGCATTATTATGGCATGCGTTTAATTTTGCTACAAAAAACCAACTAAACACACACACACACACCTACACATACGCACACACACACACACAGAGAGTGGGGGGGGAGAGAGAGGGAGAGATATGGATAGATACGTGATTGTTCTGCGTTGATTGCGTTCAAGTGGCGCGTCTGCTGCTCCACCTTCTGCTTGCCCCCTCTGCCCGCTCCCGCTGCCGCCCGCTCCGCTGCTTCATTATGCTCAGCATGCACCCCTCCCCCACCCAGCCCACTCCCTTCTGTGAGCTCTCCTTTCTTTTTGTCTTGCCTTCTTCTTTTTATGATTTGCTTTTGCACTCATTTATTTATTTATTTTCTGCGTTGTTGTACTTTTTTCTTCTTCTTTCTTCTCTTTTAAATGTATTTTGCATTTAATTTTGCACATGTGTGCGTGTGTGTGTGGGTGTGTGTGCGTGTGTATTTTGCACTTTCCCTTTTCATTATGTTTCGCTCTTGCTTTTGTGGCTGCTTGTGATACGTGTTCGCCCGCTCCAAGTGGGTTTGGGGTGGGTTGCTTTGGTTGCGCCTCGGTGGCTACATGAAGATCATTAAACGGGTCGTCTAGACTTTATTTTGTGCCGTTGATTGACAGCTGCCGCCGCAGCCCCTACCCCCATATCCCATATCCCACATCCCCCACTCCACCTGCTCCGTACTTAATACACCTTAACCTTAACGGTTCTCGGTTGGGTTGCCTGAGTTAGGTTTGTGCGGATTTCGGCACTTTGTCATTCATTTTTATGACTGCGCGAGCTTCCCAAATTGTTCGACATGCGTGTGAGGTTAATTGGCAGGCAAATCTGTTTCTCTGCTCTACAGGGAGTTGTATATATATATATTTATATATGTGCATATATGTATATACATTTACTGTTGCATACCTTGAGGCGTAGCAAAAGCGCCTTCGCACTCAATCGGAAACTCAACAATGGCCTGAAATTGCACAAGAGGCCAGTTTAATTAAGCAGCCCGCCTCAGGACAGCCTGCCATTCAAAATTGCCTCACACATATATATATATATATATATATATATATATATTTCGATTACAAGTTGCTTTGTGTGTACTTTCAATAGTTTCTAATATATTACACAATGCCTTTAAGCTTGGCAATGCCATTTGGAGAAATGAGGCCAAAACATTTACTCTAATCATCTTAGAATTGCTGCTATAAATCTCATCATTGTCGATTTCTATGTTTGCCCGGCTTCGATGAATCCCAATTCATATCATGGAGTTAAGGAACAACTAACGATTTGAGCTCAAATATTATAACATTAAATTTGTGTAGTCGGTTTTCGGTGTAAATTCCTTTAGATCCATACATAACTTTATGAATGGGTTCCAAATTTCGTTCGGTATTCGTTTCCGTTGTGCAACCAATAATAATAATATTAATTTGCTTAGGGATCCTAAATAATATTTTAGCTGAGACACTTTTATAAGGTGGGTTTTTTTTTGTTGTGGTTTTGTTTGGTTTTCATGGCGCTTTAATAGATTTCACCCATCTAAGCAATTTCTACTTTGTGGCTTTTGGTATTAATGACTTTATTATAATCTTTTCGTTGTGGTTGTTGTTGTTGCTTTTGCTTTTGTTGCAGTCATTTGGTGGCACGCGTCCTCTGCCATTTTAGTGGCAGGCATAAACCGCATAAGCCGCGACATCGACGCCGACGTTGACGGTGGGAGGGCGCAGAGTGTAAATGCAGTAACGCCCCCCGCCCGGCGAAAGCACCCTGCAGACCCATGAATACGCATAGTGAATAGCAAAGGCGAATAACGAATAACGAATAACGAATAACGAATATAGTCGCATTCATTCACTTTGTGTATTTCCTGTCAATTTTCCTTTTCTTTTTTGCCATTTTTTTTTTTTGTGTTTTTCTTTTGGTTTTCGCACTTGCCAAAGTTTTTTGCACCTTCGTCGGCTCCCTGGTTTCCCTGGTCTCTGCCTGGCTTTTATTATCGTCCCTCAAACATTGCGACAGTTAATAATAAACGCAGCAAGTTGGTAGCCCCTCGTGGCTTGCCTTGCCCCGCCGCCATCCCCTGCCCATAAAGAAGTGCGGGCCCCCAGAAGTGAATGGGCCCATAAAAATCCTGCAGGCAAAAGAAAGAGAGAGAGAAACCAATGCGAAAGAATGGAAAATATTGTCGAATAAAAGTCTGGCTAAATTTATACAACGCATTTCATGCGATCAACACATAAATATTATTATATATACAGTGCGTATGTATTTATAAATACCCATTCGCAACATGTCTCTGTGCGTGCGTGTGTGTGTGTGTGTGGGTATACCTCCATTCCATCCACCCATCTGGTTGTATATATTTTTTTACCTCATCCATTTGCCGATTCCTGACGTGTCGTTTTTTCTTTTCTTTGTTTTTTTTTTTGTTTTTTGGTTTCTTTTGCAAGTTCTCCATGTCCTGAGTTAATGCCCCAAAACTGTTGACTCATCCACTGTGCAAAATTTCGCGATATATCCTCGCAAGATAGTACAGAATTGCTCTAGATTCTAATGGGAATAGTTTCATCTTTAGGAATAGGAACTTCTAGGCTCAGGAATCGTTTTTCATGTAGTTTTCGTTTCTTCTGCTTCTTCTGGTTTTCTGTAGATTTTGAAAATTTTTTATGTTTTTTTGATTAATTTGAAAATTGCAGTTGCGTGGCAACAAAATCATTTGTTAAAGCTGAAATTTTGCATAGCCTTAAGATGATCGTTGCCATATTCCTTGATCTAAACTTGAACTCGAACGGAAAGTGGATAATGCGATTAATGTTAATCTGTGCAAATAGTTGATTCCACTAATCAAATCGGACATTCATATTTGTGGCAGATCTGACTGTGCTTGGCGCTAATCTAGAGTTGCCTCGAGCTCCCTTACCACCACAGAGACAATTATTGTTAGTGTGTGTGTGTGTGTGGAGCATAAGTAGATGTGATGTGTGAGTTTGATGTGTGTGTGTGTGAGCGGATAATGTATGTGTGGTGTGTGTGTGGCACATACAAATTTGATGGGCAGGTTCTCTGGCGCCGCAAAATAAATTGACGAGGGCAAACGGAAATATCTGGATGCGAAAGCTATAGACTAACATGTGCTAAGAAGGGGTGAGAGAGAGAGAGAGAGAGAGAGCGAGAGAGTGGGAGGGAGGCAGGAAATAGAAGTGAAAAAAGAAAATTTGCAATGTCAATGGCTTTTCCGAATGTGAGCAAAATACAATTGCGAGCGAGTCGAATGTGAATGTGAGCAACGAATGTGCGGCAACCCTGGCAGAAATGTCTAAACTGTCGATTGCGGATGGGTGGGTGGTCGCAGTGGGCACAGGGGGGACAAGGGGCGGCAACTGGAAATGGACTACTGCGGTTGGGTTTGTAAAGACGCAGTAGACATAGCCAAGGATGTCGTTGACAACGACAACAACAGCAACAACAACGGAGGCAACAAAAGGCGGAAAGGCAAAATCAATTTGAATCGATAAACCGCAAAACAGAGTGGGCTGCCTAAGGGGGCGTGGTGGCGGGTTGTTTCTTGAAGGTGTGGTGTGCTGTGGTGCGGCGGTTTCATTGAGCAGAGCAGAGCAGAGCGAGTTGAGCTGTGGTGCGGCAACAGCGGAAGAAAGCAGCTCAAGTTCAACAAAATGTGTGAAGTTTGATTTAGCTGCGGCTTTACTTCGTTCCTTCTCTCTTTCTCTCTTTCTCTCTTTCTCTCTTTCTTTATTTTTTTTATGACGTGTGTGTGGGGCACATTAATACAAATGACTGTCACATGAGCGTCATAAAAATGATGAAGAGCCGGCAACAAACGAAACAACAACAACAACAACAACACTGAAAAGGCAGATCGTTTGCCACAAAAGTCGAATGATGAAGTGCACAAGCACGAATCAGCTCAGCTCAAAGCCCCAGCAGTATGTGTGTGTGGCAAGTAATAAGCGGAAATAGCAGCTAAGAGGCATAAGACTCGCCCACTAAACGCCCACTCCTCAAAAGCAGCCATTGAAAGCGAAAGTTTCTTCGTTCCTTTTGTTTTGGGGCTGAGGCCATTGTTGACGCCCACGCATTTTTGGAGCCATTTCTGCAGCTATTAATCCATCAATGAAATACGTTGCCAATGGGTGTATGTCTGTGTGTGTGTGTGAGTGTACATGTGTGTGTGTGTGTGTGTGTGTGTGGCTTTCCAAAAGGCTGAATGTCAGCGAGTTGTGTGAAAGAAGCGGAAACAGGAATTGAAACCAAAAATGTGCCTTGAAAGTTGACACAAGAATGTATTTATGTGTGTGTGTGTGTGTGTGTGTGTGTGTGTCTGACTTGAGACTAAAGACTGGAGACTGGAGCAGGGTGCAAATAGTAATGGTAAATGAGACAAAGCACTTGCCGCAAGTTCAACTTTGTGTGCAACTTTGTAAATGGATTCCTGATTGATTACGAGCATAAGCACAGAGCAAGAAATCGCGCATTATAAGATACATATGTAGATATATAAAAGAACGGTGAACAGGGAAAGTGGAATAGTAGTGAAATGTGCCTCGCATAATTATCATTAAAAGGCGGTTAAGCACGACAAGAAAGTTGCCAACCAATTTGAACTCCTTTGCAAAATAAGAGATTCGTAATGAGTAAAAAAGTAAGCACATTGTGCTGCTTACATTTACATAATGAGTTTGTTAACGCTGCTAAACAGAGTGAGATAGAGAGTGAGAGATAGAGAGAGATGGAGAGAACGGGACAGAGAGAATCGACTGCTGCTGCTCAAGTTGAAATTGAAAACTTATCACTAATTGTATAATATGGGAGGAGGTATTATAGTATTTATATATATAGTAAATATGGTATATATAGTACAGCTAAATATATAAACTTCTCTGATCAGCATTATGTGCCGAGTCGATATAACAGTTGACAAGTCGAAAATTGTATAAATTACTTCTTACGAATATTATATATTATTGGAAGCAGCAAATTGTGTACCTTCAATTAAATCTATATAATGAAATGTGCATATTGAATTAACCGTGAAGAAAAAGTCGAAAAGTCGAAAAGTCGAAAAGTCGAAAAGTCAAAAAGTCACAAAGTGGAAAAGTCGAATCAGAGCCATCAACGAGTAAACAAACGAAAAATCAGTTAAATTGAGACGCATTGCGCATTCGCCGCGTGACCCGCTTAACCAAGTTGATTACTCACTTTCTCTCCCTCTCTGTGTCTCTGTCACTCTCTCTCTCTCTCTCTCTCTCTCTCTCTCTGTGTCTCTGTCACTCTCTATCTATTTTGCATCGACTACTTTACGTATGTATGTTGGCCAGCCTTTTGCCTGTGCTTACCTCACAAAATCAACGAAAAACTCTTGTTCCAAAACTGCCAGCCGACAACTTGGCTAATCTTTGTGACATGAACGCTTAACAGAGGAGGGGTAGGGGGATGGGGTGTAATCTCTCTCCATCTCTGGGCTGCTGGAACCACTGACTGACTGACTGACTGACTGACTGAGCACTCACTCATTGAGTGGCTGACTGACAAACGTTCGACATGATAACGTGAGATTGCCTGTGGCTCTGACTTGTGTGCAGCGCCTCGATTTCAGTTTTTGGTTACGGTTTCACATTGCTTCACAAACAAAACGCACAACAACAAAACCAAAAACAAAACAATCGAAAACAACAATAAAACCTTCATCGGGTAGGAATCTTAACATGTTTTTCAAGCGCTTTTTGTCGTTGCGCCTCTCACAGACCAAAAAGCTGAAAATGGCCAAATATACCGCATCGAGCATCGAGCATTTACCCCGTGCCCAATTCATGGTTACCCAGCTCAGCTCCCATAATACTCAGCGAGCTCCTTGCTGGACCATCTGCTTCTCTTTTTCTGTGTCGTTTTTTTTTGTTTCGGTTGCCCGGGGCAGCTGTGGCAACTGTGGCAACTGTGGCAACTGTGGCAGCTGGCAACAGGCGGAAGCCACTCTTAATAGATTTTGGGCTGTCGTTTGGCATTTGACAGATAAGTTGCCAGAGAAGGAGCGTGAGGAGGGGGTGTGTTGTCTACATGCTGCAGCATATTTGGGCTTTTCGTGCCTCTGCACCACTCTCGACTCAGCTGACAAATGTGTGTCGACTGTCGGCTGATTGAAGCTGCCAACTGGCAAACAGCCGAAAGACATCCAAAGCAAGACAGCCTACAAATCTCAGCTTAAACAGTGCCCCAAAAGCATCTTGACAGCGAAAGAACTTGTTGAAGTACATCAATCTGTGATTGCAAACATCTTCAATAGTTTTTAGCTATTTGCTTGTGTGTGTGTGTGTGTGTGTGTGTGTGTGTGGCAAGCACTCCAGGCCAAAATGTCGAATGAAACAGAGATTGATTAGCTCGAAATCAATTAACTAATGAGAAAGCTGCGCAGATATCGATATCAGCGTGTGTAGGTGCTGAAATTTGGCAACAGTGGACAATAAGAACTTGCAACTATATATGCACCATTTGCGCAACAGTGAGTGAAAATTGGCAACAGCGCAGCTTACAAAAAATGTCCTATAGGAAGTATGATGCACATTTCAGACTTGTTTATTCAATCGTTCCTCTCTTAACTGTGAAAATTGGCAACAATGTTTGGTTAAAGTTGGCAAGAAAAACCTCAAACTGTGAAAATTAGCAGCATAAATTAGGACTGCCTTCAAAGACCACAATTATATATATATGATATATATTCAGTATTTGTCACACACGACAAACTGATAATTGGCTGTTACCCGCAAATATTGAATACGGCAATGATTTCAGCCATAAGGCTGACTTGCAAACTGAAGCGACAGCCACACAATTAGCCCTCTCGAGTGTGAAAGTTGGCAGCAAGGCGTAAATGATTGTGCTGGCCTGGTCACATTTAACAGGCATCTTCCGTTCCATTGCGGTCCGGAAACCCAATTCAAATATTGAGATGTAAACCACTGACAGATTTTGGAGAGGGAGAGGGGGTGGGTGTGGGGGGTTCAGGCTAACAAATTAGATTGGAGTGAAACCCGTACTAAATGTGAGCATAAATACAAATTAATATTTCGACCATAAATGTCAATAGATGTTGGCAGCAGCAGCAGCAGCAGCAACACACACACACGTCAAAGATGCGGCTAATCAGCCAATATCAATATCTATGCATATGCCATGTGTGAATGACAGCACACACACACACACACATCAGCTCCCTTTTGCTCCAAACGGGGCGGCATCGAAAGCGATTAAGATAAACAATTTCCAACATTTGGCGCTAATGGAAAAACAGAACAGAAGAATGCTCGCTGGCTTCTCTCGCTTCACTTTTCAAATGAGGCGAGCGATGTGACACGACCACGAAATCTCAATTTTCCACACACACCCCCTCCGCCTCACCCCCCCCCCCCCCCCCCATTACAACTCAACCACCCCCAACCACCATTCCTGCGCCCCTCCGTTGGCTGTCAGTGTCAATATTGGTGGCGATAAGGCAAAGAAAATGCCATAAAAAAGTTGCTCGTTGAAAAGAAAAAACCAAAAACAAAAAATTGAAGCGAAACGAAACGAAACGAGAAATTCATTAATTTATTTAAATGAGCGCTACGTGCAATGACAGTGGGCGTGCCAGTTGTGCAGACCAGGTCTGGCAGGTGGGCGTGTGCGCCTAATTAACCAGTCGATGGCCCATTGATAAGGCTTAAGGCCCCTTCAATATGCGAAGACTTAATCACCCACGCAACACCACCCAACCACCCAACCACCCAGCCATCCATCCACCCATCCAACAAACTTCATTTTCATTGACATTTTTTGTTGTCTTTAATTAAATGTCGTTTGCCATTTGATTGTTTGTTTGCAGCACATATTATATTCGAATTGTACTTAACATTAGATCTGTTCAATTAGATTAGAATTAGATTAGATTGATTTCATTTAATTCTCTCATTTTTATAATTTCTGTATTTTATTTAATATAACGATTTTGGGGAAATTTGTTACAGATAAGAACAGCTTCGATGAGCAAGTATAAAACTGGAAATAATGCAATAAATACAAATAAAATGTAAAATAAATAAATGGAATAAATAAATGTAAATAAAATATTAAAAAAATAAATGAAAATAAAATATAAAATAAATAATTGGAATAAATAAACATAAATAAAATATAAAATAAATAAATGTAGATAAAATATTAAATAAATAAATGGAATAAATTAATATAAATAATATATAAAATAAATAAATGCAATAAATAAATACAAATAAAATATAAAAAAAATAAATGGAATAAATAAATGTAAATAAAATATAAAATAAATAATTGGAATAAATAAACATAAATAAAATATAAAATAAATAAATGCAATAAATAAACATAAATAAAATATAAAATAAATAATTGGAATAAATAAATGTAGATAAAATACAAAATAAATAATTGGAATAAATAAATTTAAATAAAATATAAAATAAATAAATGCAATAAATAAATGTAAATAAAATAAAAGTTAAATAAATGCAATAAATAAACATAAATAAAATATAAAATAAATAATTGGAATAAATAAATGTAGATAAAATACAAAATAAATAATTGGAATAAATAAATGTAAATAAAATATAAAATAAATAATTGGAATAAATAAATGTAAATAAAATAAAAGTTAAATAAATGCAATAAATAAATATTATAAATAAATATTTAATAGTTTTAAATCAGTTCTTTCCGAAAATGTATGTAAGGCGCACATTGAAGTTGTAAAAGGCTTTGTAAGCTATGCGAATAGTCGAGCACTCCCCATTCATGTGTTTTGCAGGGTATGTAGGAAGTTTACTGAGTGCTTGAAAAATGTATTAGAGGGTATCTTCAAGACAAAACCTTTGGTTTTATAGTCTCCAGTTGTTGTTGTTGATTTGTGCGGATTCTTCGCTTTTCCCTGTTTGGTCGCGGTCCATGAAGCACGACGCTTTGTGGCAGCAGCAACAACAATAACAGCAACAACAACAATCGGAGGCAGGCAATCAGCACGTGCTTAAAATTGCATTCATTCGGAGTGAGAGAGGCAAAAACAGCAACAGCAACAGTCGTATCAAATTTCTGCTGCTTGGCATGTGTGTGGCAGTGTGTGTATGGCAGGCAGTGTGTATGTGTGGCAGTCTGTGTGTGTGCCTGACTACAGAAGGAGAGCTGCTGCTGCTTCTGCTGCTGCTGTTGCTTAATTCGACTATGTAGTCATTCAACCGTGCAGCGAGTTTATTCGTTTCACTGATTCATTCATTCATTCACGGCTCCGTTCTTGCCGCGTTGCACGCTCATCGCGCTTGCAGCTTAATTCCGTTTCAATTTCATCTTAGTTGCCTCTCTTCATCATTTTCCTCCTCTTTTTTTACTTGATTTTTATGGAGTATATTTCGGATTGCAACCATTTAGTCAAAAGCTTTGAATTTGAACTTGAATACCAGATTCCAAGAAATGAGAGATTGAGAAATGGGGGAATGAGGAAATCATCTCCGATAAAGTATATATAATCTTGAGTAGTATTTACGGACGAGCCGTAGACACATCCGTCGGAGACCTTAGGAACTGTTCAAATTTGAATTATAAGTTCTTGTTATGTCTTTGTTATCGATAACTCTCTCTCTCTCTATCTCCCTCGAGCATATCGATATAAATCGATTAAAGTGGCAACCTTATAGTTCCTTATATATATCAAGTCAGAGTACAACATCTTCGTCCATGGCCTGTGGGCGTGGTTGATCCTTATGCAATTCTGTGTCTTGCATCGCGTTGCATATTTGGCTTTTGGGCAACGCTGCAATTGAAATATTTATGCCCCAGCAGCCCTAAGGCGAATGGAATTACTTATGAGTAATTAATTATGCTTGCAGCACATTTCCCACTTCTCCTTTAGCGTCATTCGCGACTTTCTTTCTTTCTTTCTTCTTTTTTTTTTTGTTTTTGTTTCTGTTTAAATTGAGTTGCACTTGCAGATGCCGCCGATGATTTTCCCTTGCCACGCTGCTGCTGCTCTTGTTGCTGTTGGGTAAATAGCTTGTAAACTGGGGGCATAGCCAGACCTTGTGCCACGCTGCCCTCAAGGTGCAGCACTGTGGGGGGCGGGTGGTGTAATTCCAGTCTGGCCGTGACTTGTTGGCCACTTTGAGGGCTGCTTGCCTTGCCTTGCCTGCCAGTGTTTGCGCTGCAAACACTGCGGCCAAAAGTTGTGGCGAAATATTGAAATTAGGCAGCCAGCTTCAATAAAATATAAATCTAGTGGCGACGCCAGCAGCAATTCTCAGCAGCTGGCAATTACCAATCCAGCCAGCATTTATTCCCTTACCCGTAATTGAAAAATTTATTACTCAAGTAATCGATCGACTGCGGATGGAGGAGCTATAGGCCCAGAAGGGGGCACAACAGATCTGGTCTCCCAATAATAATAATATTATTAAAAATACTAATACAAATTATAATAGTAATAATAAAATTAAAAATACTAATAAAAATTATAATAGTAATAATAAAAATAAAAATAAAAATAATAACAAAAATAATAATAATAATAATAATAATAATAAAAATAATAATAATTATAATAATGGTAATAGTAATAATAAAAATAAAAATAATAATAATAATAATAATAATAATATAAATAATAATGATAATAGTTATAATAATAATAATAGTAAAAATAATAATAATAATAATAATTATAATAATAGTAATAGTAATAGTAATAAAAATTAAAATAGTAATAATAATAATAAAAATAATAATATTAATAATAATAATAGTAATAATAAGCCAGCGACTACTATCAGTCGAATCATATTTTGCTTCCGGTTTCTTGGGACTTACTCCAGTTTTTTTTCTTTTGAATTCTTTTATGCCTGCTAATCATTTGTTTTCTTTGATCTATCTTTTTAGGTAAGCTGATAGCCATAAAAATCAACTCTTGTCTGCTGGCCATAAAAAAGAGCCATGGCAACTGCATCTGTTTGGGGTTTGTAGCACTTGAATTCTTTAGTGTCACTTATATATGTTGTGTGTGTGTGTGTGTTGTGTGTGTTGTGTGTGTGAACTCTTCCGCATGCCTTTTGAAGGCTGTCCGACTGATATGCGTATAAATAGAGAGCTGCCTGATGCTGTTGAGGATCGCTTGATTTATGCTCGCCATCATCGTCTCTATGAAAAGCTAAACAGACGCACAGCACGCAAATGCACTCTTCCCTCCCCCTTTCACCCTCTCTCTCTCTCTTCTCTCTCTCTCTCTCTCTCTCCTTATCGTTGTGGCTCTCAGTGAGCCAATTAAAATTCCAAAGTGTTTTTCAAAAGAAACAGCTTCTTGCAACAATTCACGATCTGCTGCAGCGTGGCAGCATAATAATTTATACTCGTACAACTCATAGATACTTTCTATTTTCTATCTTCTTCAGTTCCAGCTTCTGCTGCTTCATTTTCGTTTGCTTTATTTCCTACTTAAAGTTTGATTGTGTTATTGTTGCTGTTGCTGCTGTTGTTGCTGTTGTTTCTGTTGTTGCTGTTGTTGCTGTGCTATTTTTGGGTCGCTCTCAACTCGCGCGCCACTTACAATAACAACGCAAATGACTTTAGCCGCCTTCTGTTGCATTGTTCCAAGCAACCAAGCAACCATGCAACTGCAACCAGCCCATCCACCAGCAGCAGCACTCTCCACACTAAACTGCACCAAACTACAGTGTACACCACAGCACACCACTCCACTCCACTCCATACATCCACTTGATGGCGGGTCAAATGAACTGAACGGGTGCCCCTTGTTATTGTTGCCGCCGGGTGGCAGCTACGATTGGGAGTGGGGCAAGTCCCTGCAATTGTGCTCGTAATTGTTTATCTAAATTGACTGCAGACTTCAGACATTAAGTTACAAACACACACAACTCTTCATATATCTGTATATGTATGTATGCACATACATATATGTGTGTATATTTATAAATAAATTTTAATTTACTAGCACGGAGACAGTGGGCGCGAGAAGTTAATGCCTTCGTTCGCATATAACATTTCCCATAATATTCAATATGAATAAACATCAAAATAGCAAAAGAGCAAATCAAATATGCAATTGCTGTAGCAGTAGCATTGCTACTCGTACTGGGAGCATAATGGACATTTTATTGCTCTTGCAAATAGGATTGCAGCTTTGTGGAAAATTTCTATAGCTCTGGCTGCTATTTGCATTGAGGAACTTGCGAGCAGTGCGGCAACTTTTGGCAGTCAGTGTTGCACACGCTGTGTACTTATTTTTATCTTAACTCAATCGCGAGAGCGAGAGGAGAAGAAGTGCAGACAAAAGCTGGTAAATGTTGAGCTATGAACTATTGGCATGCAATAACAGTGCATAAAGAAAGTTAAATTCCAGCAACAGCAGCAGCAACAACAACAGCAGCAGTAACAGTTGCAGCAGCAACAACAACAGCAACAACATGAACAAAAATAAATTGCTCTGAATAACCGGGTAGAAGTTGTTTTTGTAGCTGTGTGTTATGATTATAAAAGTAATTGACCCAAATCTTACAACAATCTTCTTTTTCATTTCTGTTTTTGTTCTATTTTTTGTTTTGTTTTGGCCATTAAAATTATGGCACAGAATGAGTATAATCAAGGTGTGCAAGTGTTGGCCTCAGGCGGAAGTCGAGCCTAACAATTACAGCCAAAACTTGAAGCAAAGAAGAAGCTTAGAAAAAACAACAAAATTGGTTTCGCTTTTGGCCAGCCAACAATTGTGCTCCATATGTGAAACGATGTCAATTTATCGGAAATTTATGAATATAAAATGTTGATTTTGAGCAAAGAACGAGTCAATTCAAAAATTGATTATTTGAGATTTACTTTTACAGGGTATCTTGCTGCGCAGCACAAATGACAACAGATGTGATCCTTTTTTGCTGCTGCGGTAAAAAGTTGCAAGAGAAAAGCTCATTAAACTAAACACTAAACATAGTGAAAACGGTCGGTTTACATTTGTTTCGTTTTGGCCACGCAACTAGCTGCTTTGCTGCCCTGCCTCTGCCCGAACTCGTCTCCGCTTTAGACCAATTCCACTTCCACTTCCATTTCCAATTCCATTTTCATGTTCACTGGCACATTCTTTGCCCGATTCTTTTGCAGCCTGCTATTTTTTATGTTTCATATTTTTTAGGCTCGTCCTACTTCTGTTGCTGCTTCTACTAACTTCTTTTGCTGCCATATTGGGGCGCCCCTTTTTTTCCTCCTTTTTTTTTGCGCACTTTTTGTTCCGTTTTAAAATTCTTATTTTTTTTTGTTTGATTTTTGTTTTTGTTTTTGGCATGTGCGAGTGAAATGCAAAGTAAACAACAATTTGTAATTTCCTTTGTTCCTCCCCCACACACACACGCACACACACACACACACACACACACACACGCACACACGTACACACACATAAGCTACAAGCAGAACCTAGCCCAGCTCCAAAATCCAATCCCTATGCGAAGCACCTAGTTCAAGTCCAAGTCCCTACTTCGAATCGTAGTTCCTCCATTTGCCATGTGGCATGTGCGGCATGTGGCATGGGTGTGCTTTTTTGTGGTTCGGGTTGGCTAGAAGGGGGAGGGGGGTTCAGTGGTTTGGTTTTTGGAGACTCGCAAAAACTTTTACACGCTTTGTTACGTGCAATTTTCTGCTTCAACCGGGTGAAATAAATCTTTGCCCTCGGCCAGGCAGCCAGCCAGTCGACCTCTCTCTCTCTCTCTCCCTTGCACACTCGCTTTCTCTTTCGCGCAGCCATTTAGCCATGCATTTTTGGCTTATGACAAGCACCAAAAACCAACCAAAAATCAAAAAAAAAAAAAAAAGTACAAGAAAAGAAAAATAATTCCTTGCCGGTTTTTTGAAATCCGTCCGCAGGCAGATAATTGATAAGCTTTGAGTTTTTGGGATTGTGGCATAGCTTTAAATTGCCTTTGCGCTTGTGGCTGAAATTCACAATGCACTTAATGGGTTTGAGCAGCCGCCTTGCAACTTGCACCTTGCAACAACAAAAGCAGCTGTAACGGAAGACCAGCTTCAAGTGCCTGACTTTTGTTGGTATTCACATGGACTTCTTTTCTCTCGGAAAATAGAGGAAATCATATTTTCAGCATAGGATTAACTTGTTGATCTTAAATCGAAGAACTCTTTTGAGCAGCACTTTAAAGTGTACCCAAAGCCTGAGTGGCACTTGGCTATGCAACAAATACGAATTTAATACCAGAATCTGAGTAATATTTAATTTAATCTAGATTCGATTCATACTTCGATGAGTTTGAAGTCCACTTGAAATATTTGCTTAAATGTTTGAACTAAGACTAAGATTACTTCATTTCAATAAAAACCAAATCTTTTTCGTTTTCCCTGCAACAATTCCTTATCAATTTGCAACGCAATTGGTTTTGTTTGTGTAATAGTTAAGAGCCACGACTTGAAAGGCTAATTTAACATTCCTGGAATTGTACATTCCATTTTGGGTGCAAACAATTGCAATTGTTTCCAATTTGTCCGTGATTTGTGGGTTAAGCTAAGCCATCCACAAAAATGAATATGTCATGAGCTGCGTCTCTGAGTTAATCGCTTTGTAGGTGATTGTTGCATTGCTATTTACATATACACAACAAATGTGGGGCAAATGCAAAATGTTAACGCAAATATTTACGGCCTGGCTGGGCAAACCTATCAAAAATTCAATTAGGCCCGAAGCGTAGTTGACAGCAGGCACTCAAGTAAAATGACCTAGGCAAACAGCGAATCAAATGGAGTCCACTCCAGATGCAGACGAGGATGCCTGCCTCACTGATATTCAGATGCAGCTGGAGGTGAAAGTGTTGACAAAGATCAGATACAGATGTAGGTGTAGGAGCTGATTTAGATTAATTAGATACAGATACAGATACAGATACAGATACAGATACAGATACAGATACAGATATAGATACAGATACAGATACCGATACAGATACAGATACAGATACAGATACAGATACAGATATAGATACAGATACAGATATAGATACAGATACAGATACAGATACAGATACCGATACAGATACAGATACAGATACAGATACAGATACAGATACCGATACCGATACAGATACAGATACAGATACAGATATAGATATAGATACAGATACAGATACAGATACAGATACAGATACAGATATAGATACAGATACAGATACAGATACAGATACAGATACAGATACAGATACCGATACAGATACAGATATAGATACAGATACAGATACAGATACAGATACAGATACAGATACAGATACCGATACAGATATAGATACAGATATAGATATAGATACAGATACAGATACAGATACAGATACAGATACAGATATAGATACAGATACAGATACAGATACAGATACAGATACAGATACAGATACAGATATAGATACAGATACAGATACAGATACAGATACAGATACAGATACAGATACAGATACAGATACAGATACCGATACAGATACAGATATAGATACAGATACAGATACAGATACAGATACAGATACAGATACAGATACAGATACAGATACAGATACAGATACAGATACCGATACAGATATAGATACAGATACAGATACAGATACAGATACAGATACAGATACAGATACAGATACATATACAGATACAGATACAGATACAGATACAGATACAGATACAGATACAGATACCGATACAGATACAGATACAGATACAGATACAGATACCGATACAGATACAGATATAGATACAGATACAGATACAGATACAGATACAGATACAGATACAGATACAGATACAGATACAGATACAGATACCGATACAGATACAGATACAGATACAGATACCGATACAGATACAGATATAGATACAGATACAGATACAGATACAGATACAGATACAGATACAGATACAGATACAGATACAGATACAGATACAGATACAGATACAGATACAGATACATATACAGATACAGATACAGATACAGATACAGATATAGATACCGATACAGATACAGATACAGATACAGATACAGATACAGATACAGATACAGATACAGATACAGATACAGATATAGATACAGATACAGATACAGATACAGATACAGATACAGATACAGATACCGATACATATACAGATACAGATACAGATACAGATACAGATACAGATACAGATACAGATACAGATACAGATACAGATACAGATACAGATACAGATACAGATACAGATATAGATACAGATACAGATACAGATACAGATACAGATACAGATACAGATACAGATACAGATACAGATACAGATACAGATACAGATACAGATACAGATACAGATACAGATACAGATACAGATACAGATACAGATACAGATACAGATACAGATACAGATACAGATACAGATACAGATACAGATACAGATACAGATACAGATACAGATACAGATACAGATACAGATACAGGTACAGATACAGATACAGATACAGATACAGACACAGATACAGATACAGATACAGATACAGATACAGATACAGATACAGATACAGATACAGATACAGATACAGATACAGATACAGATACCGATACAGATATAGATACCGATACAGATACAGATACAGATACAGATACAGATACAGATACAGATACAGATACATATACAGATATAGATACCGATACAGATACAGATACAGATACAGATATAGATACCGATACAGATACAGATACAGATATAGATACAGATACAGATAATGGAAATGTGCTAATAGAGATCGCAAGCAAGCAAGTTTTTCCTTTATTTTTTATTGACTCATTAACAGCGCGACTTTTTGATTTGCTTTTTGCTTTTGCTTTTTGCTTTTGCTTTTTGCTTCTGCCTTTTGCTTGCATGCCACAAAGCATTCGTCTTCAACTGTTCAACTGTTACTTAGTTCTATTTGCACAGACAAACACAGAGACTGCACTAAAAGCCAAACAAAACATGAAAACTGTGCAAAGATACCCTCTATCTCCCTCTCTCTCTCTCTCTCTCTTTCTCTCTCTCTCTCTCTCAGTCAGCCTTAGCCTTGTTGGGCAGTGCACAAACAATGTAAAACGCAAGCAAATATTAACACGGACCACAGACGATAGGCCATCTATCTAAGTGTATAGACACACTCGCACGCACACACACACACTCAGCTGCAGGTTCAGGTTCAGCTCTGAAATGCACGGCTCGTTGCCTGATGGCCCCACTATTTGATTTAGTGGCACTCAAGCGTTTCCACTGCTTGCTGCCCCGCAGACAAGGAGAAGCAAGCGGGGCAAGCAAGCAGGCAGCCATCTTCTGGTCTGTGCTCTTTGGAAACTCTGAAGACAACTGGCGCGCGCCTCGTGCATAAATCATGCTGCAACAATAGTGAACTGCTGCAACAAACAACAAACAATAATTAACAAACTATGGCAATTTGCTGAAGCTGGTCGCATCATGATCCATCAGTTTTGCCAGCTAATAGTCCAAGTTTTGATAACTCTTTTTTGTTTATCACTTAACTTAACTTGTTGTTGAATCAGAAACTTTTGCTTCTTAATAAGCAAATTTCATTTCAATTGTTTACCTAATTGCCTAACAAGTGTATCCAATGTTTTAGAAACTTGCCACAAATTGTTGACATGGATTATGGATCGCATACGTATACCAAATACCGACTACAGTTGAGCAAACCAACCTTTTCAACACCAATTTTGTCTACAGATGTCTTATATTTTACTTTATATCTGACATCGAAAAGAATACAACTTTTCCATTTGACAAAACTAAACGAATTTCGTTCGTTTGCTAAAAATTGTTTCACAATTTGATTAAGGGAGTATGCTTGAGCATCCTCTTACAATTGATTGTGCCCGAGGGCAAAGTAGGAGTAGCATGTACAATGTGCAATTGTCTCCTTTGATAAAGGCTAAGAGCATGTGTTATTAACTTGGCTTAAGCACACACAAAACTCGTAACTTAATTAAAAGTTAAAAGAGCTTTATGCATTCGTTGCGACTCAACTCAATGACTAACGGAGCGACTAACTGGAAAGACTGACTGTCTAAGAGCCAACGCCCTGCGGCTGTCACATTTCTATGGAATTTAATGTTCCTGGTGCTAACTCGATATCTCCAGTGGCACACAGATACGATGTACATGTGTGTTTGTGTGTGTGTGTATGAGATATGCATTTGCATTGAAGTGCCACGCCCAGTTTAGGGACTTTGGCGGGGGCACTTCATTGATTGCATTCGAGTGAGAATGCTTAAAAAGGGTATAATAAAGTTGTGCAAGCTAGTGCAACAGCAAACCGATAAAGTATACATATTCCTGATCGCTATCGATAACCGATCAACGATAACCGTTAACCGAGCTAAAGAGTTCATATTTTGAATATAAGATAAGATAAAGTTTATTTCATTTTAGCGATAACTTAGCACATTTCGTGATATGGATTGATTATCGATAACAACTAAACCGATCAATTTATCGATAACAATTAAACCACCAATTTTGAAGACGTGCCTTTCGATTAATCAAGATAAATTGAGAATCAGGGCGTATACATACACACAAATTTCTTAACTTGGCTGCAGGGTATCTGCAAGTCGTGCTCTCTCTCTCTCTCTCTCTCTCTCTCCCTCTTTCTTTCAGTTAGATTTACAGTTAGAGTTGCAACGCCATTGCCGTTGCAGTCGTTTGTGTCACTTCGTTTGCAAATACGCATTAAATATACAACATGGCGTATGCGTAATATGTTAAATGCTCCACCCGTCGAAGCCAATTTGAATGGGCAACCCAACCAGGCAAAGGGATCTCGACCCGACAGCTGCACCACAGCACATATACATAAGTAATGTATTTACTGCTTGACTCGAGGCGTAAATTAAACGTCCAGCAGACATAGATATAGATGAATGTATATATTTACACTTTTATATGTACACATATGTACTTATGCACATATGTATATATATAGCTGAATGCACTGTGGCCCCGAGCTGACTGCAAACTTGCCACAACATTCTAAAGAGCTGCCTCTTCGACTTGGTTTATTTAATCTTAACATCTGCACATATCTATATAAAAACGAGGCATTATTTTGAAATACAAATTTTATGGCAATTTATTTTTATCTTTTTACTCAAATGAGCACTCCAGATTTTAACTAGATTTGATTTGCATATTTATTTTTATTTTTTTTTATTTATTTTTATTATTTTTATTTATTTATATTTGGCTAATATTGTAATTAACAAAATACTTGCGCAATTTGGAATTCAGCTGGAAACTGATACTTTGTTAGGCCAATGACCACTGTAAGCGTATCAATAGAGTGAGACACACACACTCCCCCTCTCTCTCTCTCTCTCTCTCTTAGTCTATCTGTACGATATATTGTGGCCTCGTCGCGTGGTGTTGTTTATTTGTTGTTCTTTGCACGGGCCAACATTAAAAAGCAATTTCAATGACCAATGCACACGACTGCACAAGCGTCCCCTGCACCTCACTCTCCTCTGTCGTATATGCCAATTATAAACAATGCGCAACTAGCTTCCCCCCCCCCCCCACACACACACACACCGCTTCCGACTGCTTAACTCCATACACCCCCTGCGCCTCGCCAGACATTAATGAGCTCTAATTGAAAGACTGGCTGGCTCAAAGCCAGGTCGATAGCTGGACCATTGCGTTTTGATAAACAAAAACAAAGAAACAGAAACGAAACAGAGCAAAAGAAACAAAAAAAAAGAGATAAATATACATGCATGAATATATGTATATATACATATATACATATATACATTTATACATGTATATAATAATATATATAAAGAGCAGGAAGAGATCAAATGTTTTTTTTTTCTTCTTGAACAAAGAGTTTATGAGCCAAGTGGATAATTAAACGATGTGGCCTGATGATGATGCAGATGGGCAATTGAGGAGATGGAGAACCTGAGATGGCAGATGGAGGATGGGAGATGGAGGATGGGAGATGGGAGATGGGAAATATGTGTAGTTGATTGGAGGCTGAGGAGCAAACAACTGAAGCTGAGAACTGGGAACGGGGAACAGGGAAGCAGGAGCAGCAGAAGTTGTAGCGGATATTGAACTTTTCTTGTGCGTTCGTGTAAACAACACATACAAAGAAATTCACATACGACACACACGACACACACATACAGATGGTGCAGAAGGCAGACAAGCAGGCAGGCAGGCAGGAAAACCCAACAGGAAAATCAAAACGAATGTAAACAAAGCCATGAAAATGTCGTCGTTATGTTTTTATGGCGCCAATGGACACAAACCAGCAAGTATCAAACATTCTTTCGACCCTCCAACAACAACAACAACAACAACAATAACATTGATAACAACAACGACATTTTGCGCAACCAAGCGAATTGCTGCAAATACCAAAAATTATGAGCAAAAAAAAAAAAGAAAAAGAAAAAGAAAAGCGGCGACAAAGTTGCTCCTCAAGAAATGTGTTCGTTTTCAATATTGGATTCGATATTGGGCCTACTTGAGAAACACTTCAAGGCGATAGAACAATAGCAACGATATCCTCTGCAGGGATTCATTTCAACAGTTTATACAGATATATATATATATATATATTGTGTGGCTAATATTCATGCTCAAAAAATTAATAAATAAATGAGAATGCTGGCTAATAGCGTAGATAACTAGATGGATGTCAAAGAGGCGTCGCAACTTTACCAATTATATCTATTGTGCCCCTTTAGAGCCAATAGCTCCTCTTCCAACTCTGATTCTAGCTTAAATCGGTTTTGATCATAGTTGCAATAAAGATTTCTGGTCTGTTTCATACCTGACGCATCTGTCAAGATCAATTTATATATTTTTAAATCGGAATCAGAAGCTATTTGCAACATTATCTTAAGATATTATTGGCTAATAAACCCAATACGACTGTGGTCCTCTTAGGGGCCCTCTCTGTTCAATCGATAGATACATAATACTTAAAATTTGATTACTTTTGGCATTTGAAACATGCCAAAAACAATTGGTAGAATTGGCATTTAAGTTGCTGCTGGAATCGATGGACTTGCAATCTCTACCGTTAATGGCCAATAATTGGGTTTTGTAATGTTTTAATAAAGTGCAAATTGCGTGAATTTCAAATGGGCCAGCGAAATGGGCATAAAACAAATACTAATTAATAATAACACAGACAATTAGAACTATAATTGTCTAATTGATATTAGAGTCGGTGCAAAAAACGAACTACTCAAAATTCCATGTTAATTTGTGCGTGTGTGTGCGTGTGTGTGCGTGTGTGTGTGTGTGTGTGTGTTTGGCAAATCAAATGTCCGAATTTGTAATGAGTTCTTGTGTTTTCTTGCGCAAATTAAAATAGATGGATTGAAAAACAATTGAATGTGACAGTGCCTGCAAAAAATAAGCAAACAACTGCAATTAGCAAGCAACAGTTTTTGCAATTGGGTCAAACTGATAACACGACACTAAAAATCCAGCGAAACAAATTATATTTGCATGCGAATACATTTACATTTACACACATACATATAGAATAAATACATATTTACATACATATATGTATATATATATATGTAAATATTAATATATAAATATATTTTGTATTAGTTATTTTGTGGATTATAATTGAAACTGTCATCAGATTTGCGCCTCGTCGCCTTAATGCCATTCATTTGATATTGGGGAATTGAAAATGCCGGCGAACACAAATGTCACACGCAGACTGCATTTTTCTATGCAAATATATTCAGGTTGCTGGCAAATATATATATTATATATCCATATATATATGTACATATATATATATGTATCCATTTGCATTTAATCTGTTCGAATTGTCAAAACCGAAACCGAAACCGAATCCAAAGCTGACTGCACATCAAATTTCATCAGTCTATTCTAAAGCGTAACTAAAGAGCTTTGCAATGGAGTTTTGGAAGCATATCTTTTATCTTTGCTAAACAGTTTTTTTATTTTTATTTTTTAACGAGTTAAAAACTTAATTTATTTTTAGTCCTAAATGTCATTCTGTTCTGGAGAGGGCTTTTTAAGTGGCAGTCGCTTCAGTTTGCAGCAGTTTGAAGCCAATATTTGCGGGCAACAGCCAATTATCAGTTTGTCGTGTGTGACAAATACTGAATATATATATACATATATATATATATATATATATACAACAGGCAGAAGGAAGCATCTCCCCGACCCCATAAAGTCGATCAGGATCAACAGATCTGAGAGACTATAGGAGCTAGAGACTTCACATTTGGAATATAGGTTCTCGTATACCAGGCGCAGATCAAGTTTGCTTTATTTTTATCGATTATCCGATTCTCGAATATCGATACATTTCGATTTTACCAGCGATGCGCTTCCTTAGTTTTTTTTGGTGTACTCTGTAGTCCTTCGCACATTTGGGTGCAAGACTTTTTAAAGGGAAATTCGCCAATAAAAACAGGGTATATCGTAGTCGATCTCGCTCGACTGTATTTTGCTGAACAACATTTGTGCTGTGTGTTTTCAGCCACTGCTATAAATATGTAAATTTTTTTATAATTTGCAAAAATAATTACAAGCGGGAAACTTGTGAATTTTGTTTGCCTTAAAGTAGGTGACACGCTTTCAAGATGGACATGGCAAAGAGAGAGATTCTTTTAAATTGCAGAAGATGCGCAACTACGCAGGGGGAGGGGGGTGGGCTGTGGCAGGAGCACACAAAGTGCACAAGAAACGCTTTTAACGAGTTTTGGGACTGTCGAAAGCCTGTGCCCTGTGTCTCATAAGTTTGTACGTGCCCGGGCCACTGTTGTACGCTGAGATCGGCTGCTGCTGCCTGCGAGCAGCGATTTACGGCGTAGCGTGGCAAGGACAACAACAACAACATCAGCAGCAGCAACAGTAGCCACCAAAGATGAGCAGCAGCTGCAATAAAAACAACAGCAAATATGTTGCTGCTGCTGCTGCTGCTGCTGCTGCTGCTGCTGCTGCCTCAACTCTGGCCTGGCTCGCCACGCAATCGAATTGAGAGGCTGTCGTCGTAGGCCGAGCATAAAGTTCACAGTTGTCAGCTGCTGCTGCTGCTGCTCCTGCTCCTGCTCATGCTCTCTTAAGTCGTCCGTTTTGGTGTGTCCTTGTGTGTATAGTTTTTTTTTCTATTGTATTATTGTGTTGCGCTTACGTTACGTTTCAGCTCGTTACGTTTTGTTTTTGTTTGCGTCTTTGCTTTTTTGGGTCTGTGCCGAGTTCTTGTTGCTCTGTAATTAAATTGGTTTTGCTCTCTTTCTCTCTTTGGTATGGCGCCGCTACAATTATCAAGGGCAAAGATGGAGTCCCATTTTTGTGGCTGCTGTTGCTGACGCTGTTGCTGCTTGGCACGTGACTCACGACTCAGTCACGTCACTCACACGTGAAAATCGTCGCTTTGTGTTCTCGCTTACGGCAAACGACTCCAATAACTAATGCAATTAATATTATGTCATATATATATATATATATATATGTATGTATGTATGTATGTATTTATATATATATATATATATGTGTATAAATAGTTGCAAGTTTTAATTGGGTAAAAGTTTGTCAAAATTAAGAAATATTTTTATATATCTATCAAGTACTTTTTCAATGAGTTTTTTGTTGTGATGTGCGTGTGTGTGTGTGTGTGTGTGTGTGTGTATGAGTTTTTTTTCCTGCTACACATTTTTTTAATAAATTTTGTTATGCCACATTTTGGCCGACTTTACAATTAAAAGTTTTTTTTTTGGCATGATTCTGACAGGTGACAACAACAACAACAACTGAAAAAGTTGCCCACGGCTGCGTGTGTGTGTGTGTGTGTGTGTGTGTGTGTGTGTGTGTGTAGCTTAAATTACAAACGGCACGTGAAAAAATGAGAGATAAAGAGAGAGAGAGAAGGCAGCTTACGCTGCAAAAATATAAATAAAAAACAAAATCAAACGTAAGCTGAACGATGTCGACAAGGACAAGCGACAAATAGAAATTGAGCTGAGCTTTAATGAAAGCCGCTGCCCAAAGCGAGCGAGACAGAGAGAGAGCGCTAAAGAGAAGAAGAGCAAACATATAAAGTGCGTGTGTGTGTCTGTGTCTGTCTGTGTGTGTGAATGCGTGCTTAGAATGCGTGCTCAAATGCACATCAAGCTCGAATGTGTGCCTCTGTGTGTGTGTGCGTGCGAGAGAGAGAGAGAGAGAGAGAGAGATATGCAATGCAATGCAAATAACACTCAAGGTCCTAAATTTGCCAGCTGCGTCTGCAGAAATATAAAATGTTGAAAAGTGTTGAACAAATTATTCCAACAAACTCAGCTGCCTCTCTCCCTCTCTCTCTCCTTCTCTCTGTCTCGCTCTCTGCCTCACATATAGTGACACCTATTAAATGTCAACGCGTTGTGACAAACTTTGTGATAGTCTTCCACACACAAACACACGCACACACAAACACACACACACACACACTGCTTGCTTTTTTTAGCAGTCGAATATTTTTCTGCATTTCAGCACCTTTTTTTGGTGAGCATTTTATCGATGCGCGACAAAAAATTGCCGTGTGCTGATGCTGCTGCTACTGTTGAGCGGGTGGCACTGGTGGCAGAGTGGGGTTGGGTAGGGGAGGGGTCACTTTGAGGCAAGTGAATTTTCATAACGCAGTTTTTATATTTTTGTTTTTTTTTTTTTCTTTTAATGCGTGCAAGCGAGGAGATGGTGCAGTAATGCCACTTACGTTTTACACAAAATATTCCCATTCCCAATTCACTTATATAACACACACACACACACATACACATATAAATATATATATATATATTTATATATTTATGTACACATATATATGCATAAACATAAACCCGACTTTCGTGCATATTTTAAATGCAATGGAAAAGTTTGTGGCTCAACTTTAGTGTGAAAATTGTGAAAATATTTGTGAAATGTGTTTGGCAAGGGTTGCGCAAATTGAATTTTCGAAGGGAAGAATTCCCCCAGCCCCTTCACACCCCCCTCACACTGTAGCAATGACAGATCTATCCCCGCAGCTCCCCTCAGCAGCCCTCCAAATGGATATCAAGTCGGAACAGATTGAATATGGAAATTCCATTAAGATGAGATGCGGGTGGGAAGTAGTTTGTTGTGCGGCAGTTTTGCTATTCATATGCTAAGGCAATTGTAATGCAATTTTCAAACACAACAATTCCTGGCATATCTTATCATTTATTTCCATAATATATATATAGAGAGAGCGAGAGAGAGAGAGAGGGAGAGGAATAACTTTTTGAAATGGAAAACATATTTTGATTGTTGCTTTTATTGCATTTAAAGTGACTTTGAGAACCATTTAAAAATCTGTCACTCTAACTTTATCTCCCTCTTATATCTCTCTCTCTCTCTCTGTTTCTCTCTTTCTCTCTCTCTCTCTTTCTCTCTTGATATTTAATTAGTCAATGTCTTCTTTGTTCTGTGTCCTTAAACGTTCATTTATCATTTATTTGTTTGCGTGCTTTGATAATTAATTCAAGCAACATTGTCTGATCTGAACTAAAGCTGACCATCAATCATGATCCACATATAAACCATTTATATAAGATTAAGTAGGAATTTAGATTTGCTTTTTTCCCTCATCTTATTCTTTGACGTTGCACTGGCTGCAATTTGTCTCGCTTGCTGTTGGCAATTGAATTAGTTTTGTAGTTTTACGCAATGTTTCTTCAGCTTTTTGTGTCGAGTAAATTTCAAATGCACAAAAAAAAAATCCTTAAATTTGCTGCACAAAGAGCAACAGTAGAATGTGAGCAAGGCAGAAGAAGAGCAATGACAGTGATAACACTCACAATGGGGCGGGACGGGGGCGGGGGCAACAGCAGCACAAAAATGTCATAAAACATAAAAGCGACGCCTGCAAAGTGCTTGACTAAGCAATTTTCTTAGTCATTTGGTCAGCGAAGGGTTTGCGGAGGGCGAGAGGTGATGTGGAGGGGCTCTGCGGTACAACAAAGTGTGCAAGAATGAAATTTTTTTTTTTTTTTTTTTTTTGTAGGTTAGGGTGAGGGTTAGGATTTGGTCAGCGCGAGACTTGGCGCTGGTTTTCTTGCTCTGCTTGTTGTTGTTTTGTTCCCTTTTTTGTTGTTCTTCTGTTTTTTTTTTTTCTTGCGCTTCTTCTGAGTAATTTGTTGCACTAACAAGCAGCTCGCTTCCATTTCATTTCATTTCTTTTGCTCGACTGCCTGCCGCCTGCCGCCTGCCTGATGGGTTAGGTGTGCAGCCAGGCTGGCAGTGGGACAGTGGGACAGTGGGGCCGGCGATTCATATTCACCGCCCTTTTTCGTTTGGTCTGGTTTGGTTTGGTTTGGTTTGGTTTGCTCTGTTGCTCTGGCGAACTAATAAAAAGTTATTTCATATCTCTTTGGCTGGCGCTCTGCGCTCGGTTCGAAATGCATTTGTTTTCATTGTTGTCCCTTGGCTCGCAGATGAAAAATGCTCCCAAAAGGCGGTCACTGATGTGATGGGCGGCACTAGGATTGGGGACGGGGGTTCAGGGTTCGGGGTTCGTAGTTCGTAGTTGTCCAGTGCCTGTGACAAAGATCAAGATGACAAAGTGCAGGTCATGCGAGTGTCGCATTTTTCTCCTTCATAAGACAAACGGAGTGCCAAAGGGAAGCCAGGCCAGCAACGAAATCTGGCATAAAATGACTCGTTTCCTTTTTTTTATCTGTTTTTTGTTGCGCTCATTTTTCGGTGGATGCGTCATCATCATCATCATCATCATAATCATCATAATCATTAAGAGGAGGCGAAGCAGCCAATGATGTTGATTATCAGTCAAGAGCGCTGTCAACGGGTTCTGCTCTTTACTGTTCAGGCCTGAAGAGCCTAAAGAGCGCACTCAACTGCTGGACACATAATCGAATCGATTTTTAGCATGACTTTTACATCTTTGTAGCTTTTACTTTTGCTTTTACTTTTACTTTTGCTTTTATTAAATTGAACTAATTATCATTTGAGAGGTATTCGCTCTTAAGTTACTTTTAATGGCCGCGCAGCGTATACAAATTAAGTTCAAGTTCGCTCAACTCACCCCTAAACCCTAACCCCTAACCCCTCACCCCTCACCGCTAAATGCCACTCGCAGAATGTAGCATTTGTTGTTGTTGTTGAAGTGCCTTGTTTCGTGTTCCGTTACAGCACAACGCTCTGCAAATTGACCACAGAGCGGTCCATGCTGCAATTTGTTCTGGAATGCGAGAGCGAGAGAGCGAATAGTTAGTTAGAGCGAAGTTAGAGTTCATTAAGAGACGTATGCTGAAGTGCATAATTCAAGAAACAATTTACACTTGTTTAAGAGGTACTCCCCCCCCCCCCCCCACATCAACCCATCCACCTCTGTGGTTAATATTTCACGGCGTTGGCAACAGTTTGACGAATGAGTTTTGCCATTGTTGCAGCTGCAAACATTATCAACTGCTTAAAGTGCAAAAAGAGTGAGAGAGAGAGAGAGAGGGAAACAAAGCGAAAAGGAAATGCGAAAAGTCGCCTAATCACAGTTCAGTTCAGCGTCAAAAGTGGTCGTTGAGAAGGGGGAAGGGGGGAAGGGAGGGGAGCAGAGAAACACACAATGAACCAAAATGAAAAGTGTTGCCAGAACAAAGAACACAAGCGGCAGCAAGAGATTAACAACAAGAAGAAGAAGCAGAACAAGAACAAGAACAAGAACAGAAGGAAAATGAAACTAAAATTGAAAAAGAAAAAAAAGAAGAAGAAGAAGAAGAAACTGTGTTTTGGGTTAACCTCACAAATGAACACAAAATATTTGCATGCAATCCATAACAAAAAAAAAAGAAGGAAGAAGCAGAAAATGAATGAAAAACAGAACAAAAGACAAAATTTTCACCATTTTTTTCATATTTGTTTTACTCACGTGCAGGATTTGATAAGGGCTAAGGATATATATACGAGTGTATAGGCATAACTCCTCCCGGTGACTTGTAACTAGCTGAAGCGAAAACTTCAGATTAATCCTTTCAAAATTGTGCCCACATTTGCTCAGCTATGGCTTATTGCTCTTCATAACTTCTAACGCGATTATAAATGACTTTTTCCAATTTACTTACTTTGCTATTTGGCTAAAATGATATCAAGCTAAAATCCGCATTTCAATGAATAAAGTGAACAATAGAAGTGCTCGATGAATAAGACGTTATACAAAATGAAATAATGAAAATGAAAATTTGAAGCTAATTCTCGATTATTTTCCATTTATCTTTGCAGGTCAGTAAATTGACAATTGAAAGACGATGACCAGCATTGCGTAAGTCGCCATGGGCAATGAATGGAAATTGAGAAAACCTCCTTAAAGAGCACATACCTTGCAAGTGCAAACTATGCATTGTGCTCAAACAGCGTGAGGGAAAGCGAGAGAGAGAGAGAGAGAGAGAGAGTGTGTGAGAGAACTAGCATGAGTGAGAGAAAGCGAAGATAGTTGGAGAAAATTTGATAGCTTGCTCGTCAGTTGTCGCTTGTCGCTTGACGCTTGACGCTCGCCACTTGGATTGGAACGTGTCGCCCACGTATCCTGGTATCCTGAGCCAGGCGGGCAACCCCCACCCCCACTACGCTAGCCGGGAAAATTTGGTATGCGTGCGTGTTACATATTTGACGCTGGAGCTGCCTACAAGCATATTTTTTATGTTCTGTCAGCAGAAAAAACAAAGTGTAACACCCCCCCCCCCCCCATCACCACCCCACCATTCCGTTATTGGCGAGGTGGGTGGTTTAGGGAGCTGAGGTTAAGGGGTGTGTGCGCAGACAGTTCCGGGCTGGGCTTCGTTTTGATTAATCTTGTCATGTCGTTAAAATTTTTGCAAATGTCATTTCAAGTTGGCCTCTTACCACGCACAACACCACACCCCCACCCCCACCCCCACCCTTTCCATGCCCCCTTTCGCCCGGTAGTCCTTTGAGTCGATTGTCGATTTAGCTGACTGCCAGACCAGCGGCATGCACCACCTCTTGTTACCCTGTAATTAAGCTGTACACTCGACTGTTCATCGAATGCAAATTTAATTCGACGAACTTGAGAGCAGATAAAAGTTGCGAACTGGCTTCAACATTTTGACTATAAATAGTATTTCCTGTTCCGATTCCGATAAAGTGTAAAGTTTCCAGCTGAGCCTATGAATTGGTTCAATAATTGTAACGGTATTCAGTTGCGCATATCCTTTGTTGCACAGTTGCCATTGCTACAGGGTAGCACTTGGTGGAAAGGAAATTCGTGAATGTTTCTCAATGTTTTCTCGTCATCATCATCATCATCGTCATCATCATCGTCATCATCATCATCATCATGATCATCATCGTGATCATCATCATCATCATCATCATCAACAGCAACGAGCATCGACATCAACCATTGCACATTGACATCGACTTACGACTTTGACGGGCAACTAGCTGACTGGCCACCCCTCCACCCCAGCACGCCTCCACCCCTCTCTCATTTGGTGGCGCCCCCCTTTTTCTATTTGCTCCTTGAGTTATGTCTGTCGCCAGCAATCGCAGCCGTAGAAATGGCCCCTGGAATTTCTATAATTTATAGGCTTTGAAAGCAATTTACATTTGTCATTTATGCTGTGCTGAACGGCCACAGGAAGCCAATACAAAAACATATAAATCTATAGAAAAACATACATATACACATGTATATATATGTATACATATATATATTATTATATATTATATATATATGTTTAGACATATTTATTGCTAGCTTGGAGAAAAGCCATAATAAAATCATTACATAACATTTCGTTGACTTGACTGCTGCTTACTACTTCCACTAGTACTTCTGCCTCTAGTATCCCTATTATCCCTATTATCCCTATCGCAAATACCCCTCTGCGGCCTTGTATGCCTTCTGCGATATTATTATTTTACTTTGGGCAACTCGAGTTGATTTTATTACATGTCAATCATTTATTACACACAAAAGCCCAATAAGCCCACTTCAATCAGCCAATTGATGACAGTTGGTAGTCCCCTCCCCCACCACACCCCCCCGTCCACCTAGAAGGAGCAATTCCCGTGCGGTCGGTGGTATCAATTAGCATTTGAAGGCCTTCTGGGAAATAGCGAATTGTATTTAACGAGCTGTGCTCATAACTTTCATTTGTCATTGATTTGACTTGTGTTCTGCTTTCACTTTCAATCTCGTCGACATTCCGGATCCTCAACACATCCATCACTGAGCCAAAAGTTAAGCCAACTGCAATAATATCCCCCTTAATGATTATTTCTCCAGACTCCTTCGCAGAACTCAATCGAGTTCAGGGCGGAAACAATTCTCTTGCCATTGAAATTAATTACATTTGGTAAATTATATAATTTTGTAAATCATCTTATAAATTTTACTTGCAAACATAATTTCCAATTTTTATTTGATACATTTAAAAAAAAATGAACAAATTTCCTTAGAAGTCATTCATTGCTATGCGCTGAACCCCCCATTCAAAATGACTGAAAAGGGTATTACGAAAGAAGAGGAAACAGCCAAGAAGGAAGCAGCTCCAATACCCATCAAATGTGTAAATATATTCTGGATCACCATCATACGCAGATGAAGCTTCTATTTCGTGATATCGATAACTTTCCTATCGATATATTATACCTTGCTATAGTTTTCATTATCTGTGACAACTTCATGCAGATCGGACTGGGTAAAGGGTATTTCCTAGTCGATTACTCTCTTCTTCTTGCTGGTTTGACATGCTGTGAATGACTATAATTAAAATAAACAAAAAAACCTGCTTATATATTTGTAAGTACCACTATTTGTTATGCCAAACGTAAGTTTCTCCTCCCCTTCAACTCTGCTCCCCGCTCACCTGCTTAAATTAGTTCACAGGCGGAAGCACCTGTCTCTGAAAGTCAATGTCGGTTTGTTGTTTACACTAGACAGGAAAGCAGGACACGAATAGCAAGGACGTCCTGTCTACAAAACAAATGAAGACAAGAAAAACAAGAGAATATGGAATAGGCAAACGAGTGGGGAAAGAGTGGGGAAAGAGTGGGGAAAGAGTGGGGAAAGAGAGGGAATTCCTTCAGCTGTGCTATAATTAAAGGAAACTGGCCTGGCTGTCGATTGGCTTATTAGTTTTGACATTTAAAGTAAACAATGGCCCAAGTAAATATATAAATAAATGTTCATAAGTTATGTGAATTACAGCACAGTCTATTGCCTGATTGGGGGTGTGCATGGGGGTGTAGGGTGTGTAGGGTGTGTAGGTGGCAAAAGACAATAAAGGACGCAAAATTAGCTGTCAATTATGAGGTAAGTCCCCAGAAAATCACCAAGACCAGAAGCACAGCAAACAATACCAAAAAAATAGTACACAAAACATGAGGGGCTGGTCAAGCGCCACGGGGCGTGACAGGTCAGCGAGTGTGGATTGTGGAGGGGGTGGGTGGGGGCGTGGTGTGAGGGAGTTAAAGGAAGATGTTGCCACACAGCACGCGATGTCTTGCACATATAATATTATGCCGTATTCTTGCCACTGTCTGCCTCTTCCTCTACTTATTATTATTGTTGTTTGGCCCATTACACGTTCCATCCAGCAAAGAGGGGGGGGGGGTGGGTGGGTGTGAGGGTGGTGGTGGGGGTGGGTGCTGTAGTTGTGGCTGTGGCTGTTGTCTGGCCCAACACTTCTTCAGCTGGTAAATTGCTGTCAATTAGTGAAAAAAGCAATAAATAAAGCAAACGCCAACGCTGAGCCCAGTCACAATACACACACACAAACAACACACACACACACACACATACTCAAAGTGAGACTTAGTCCTATCTTAGGCTGTATGCACAGGTGTCCACAATTTAGTAGGTTTCCCTTCCATGTGTGCCATATTCTCAATTGCAATACCCTAGTCAAAATAAAAATTCGAAATATGTCAATATATATGTATATATATATGTATATATATATGTATATATATATGTATATATATATGTATATATATGTATATATATGTATATATATATATATATATATATTGAAGTCGATTCAATCAAGTTATCATAAAGTTATATGTCTACACATATATATATATATATCACATATAGACACGGTCTACAGGACAACTTTGCGTCGAGCACTCTCGCTTATTACATCCTTCTTTGCTGCGGGGCTTCGACCTACTATTAGCATGTGAGCTTTTATTACGCATTTTCGCCTATTTTTATTGACATTTTCACGTATTGTCCGGCATTTCCTTACGCTGTGTGTGCTTGTGTGTGTGTGTGTGGTAGGTGTGGGGGGGGGGGGGGGGGGTGTTTAGGGGTCAGGTTGTATTACATTGTTATTGGCCGCATGCTGTAATATGTTATTGTTGTCCATCATTTTTATTGGCTTTCTACAGGTGAACCATTGCCATTAACGCCATTCGCCATCTTATCGCTCAATCCTTAACCATGCCCTCCACTCTCCTTCTTCCCTGCTCCTCCACTCCCTCACAGCTTGTGCCTGACTCTAGTTGCTGCTCCCCAAGGAGTAGCTTACATTTTTAGTGAAGTTATTTGATTTTGGAGGCAGGTAGAGCTGCCACATGTGTCGATTGCCTCGTAAAGTGTCTAACAAAATTGTTACCGCTTCCTCTCTGCCTTTATCTTAACCAGAACCCGCCACCCAAAAAAAAACCCTTCACCTTTTTCCCCTGTGTTCGCTCCTTGCTTGTTGTGGTGGTTGTTGTTGGCCACAAATTGTCTCGCTCAGGTATTAGCTTGTGTGTAGAGGGGAAGGGGAAGGGGTTATGCTGTCCTAAAAAGAACACGAACAAAAAAAAAACAAACATAGATCACAGTTAGCTGGCAGATGGCAGATGGCCTAATGGAATCCAAAATGCCACGCATGCCTCCGAAAGTGTATCGAATGGCGTGTGACATGCCATAAATTATATCAAGTTTCGCTTATAGCTTATGGCTTATGACCTTTAGCTTATAGCGATATTATATCTTCGTTTTGGGCGCACATCCTTCATTGCAACGCCATCAACTTTGATCCTTAGCGTTTCGGGAATTATACGCTTGAGTTCAGCAAAATTAAAATATAATAAAAATGAAGTAGTTTAAATAGTTAGAGCTACTTTTCTGATCTGATCTAAGCTAGGATTTAAACAAAAAAAAAACCCCCTTAAGCTCAAAACTTGTTTTGGCTTTGAACCAATTAAGCATTTAAGTAGAACTTTAAGCCGAAACTGAAAGAAAGGTTTACCAATCGATCCCACCAATCATTGCCAACTTGTAAGTGCAGCTAGCTCAGCTTGACAGCTTGATAGCTAAATAAAGCAGCTACAACAGCATTACTCTCTCAACTTGAACTCTAAACAAGGAGCTTTAAAGCTCATTAAAAGCTCTCAAGCTAAATCAGGTAATTGTGATTCCGGCAGGAAGAAGAGCAAGCCCCCCAGGAAATGACGAGGAAAGTCCTTGACAAACGGCGCCCACAACACAACACAATACAGCCAAATGTCTGGAGAGATGCTCTGTGTAAGTGTGTGTGTGTGTGTGTGTGTGTGTGTGTGTTGGTGGAGGGGGGGGAGGGGAGTGGGTGGAGCTTGAGATATTATTCAGTGTAGCACTGACTGAGGCGAGAGATCGTTAAATATGTACAAATAAGCTTACTAGCTGGCAAAGGGGGGGCGATGCTAAATGGGTTGTCTAAGCGTTCTGCCAACTACAAATACAAGGGGGAGTGGCAGGTGGCAGTTGGCAGGTGGTAGATGGTGGCAAGTAAACGAATAGTATATGGTATGATATGGGAGAGAGATACAGAGCCCAATGGCGATGACAAGCCGAGCGGGAGGCGATGTTTTTTGGGTAAAGGTAATGCACAGACAACAACAGCTGTGGTTGTGTGTGTGTGTTTGGGTGTGTGTATTTGGGGGTGTGTGTGTGTGTGTGTGGAGCCCAAAGCCCCATACCCAGCGCTTGCCGGGGCGTGACTTTTGCACGTCTGGCGGCGACCCTTGACTTGTTTTCCTTTTGGAACTTGTGGGCCAGTCAGACGACGCTCGTCAAGAGCACGTTGCAGCCACAGTCAGTGGCAACTGTCGCAACAACACACGCTATATATTTCACACACACACAAACATACCCACACACACACACTTAGTGCATAGTCTACTCTTGAGAGAGCAGTAAAGTTTACGACTGCATCAAAGGATTTCGACAGCAAAAGCTGACATTTGTGCGAAACTACAGCAGCAGGAGCATCGGGAGCAGTCCTTGTCCCTACCAGCTAACCCTACCCCTAAGCACAGAGCCAACCCTTGGCGCTGCTCTGGTGGCAACATGAAACTAATGAGTTGTAACAACAAGCCAGAGCACATGTCAAGCAAAAGGGACCGGTAAAATATAGAAAAAAAGGACATAGCTGAAGGTAAGGGGGGTGGTGCATAAAGTCAGTCAACCTAGTTGAGTGCGGCTGTGGCTGTGCGTGTGGTTGGGGTTGACGGTGTATTTTGTGCCACGTGCCACGTGCCGAGCACATAATTTAATTGTCGTTTCTTGGTCCTTCTCTTTGGCTTGACTTGACTTGATTTAGCAATTAGCACACGGCGAAAGCCACAAAATCGAGCCAAATTTATGCCAGCTAATAATGAGCTAAGGCTCATAAAATGCCAATTTTCGTGTTTTTCACGAATTTGCGCGCATTCAAAATTCGTAATTCGTAATTCGTAATTCGTAATTGTCACGTGTCTGCGAACGTTGTGCGTCGTTCGCGCATTAAAATCCAATTATATATAATGGCCAACTTCAAATAAAATATGTTAATATGCAACTGAACACAAACGCCATATGGAAATTGAGCATTTGAATTGGGCAACAACAACAGCAACAGCAACACCAACTGTGGGTGGCAACCCAATCAACACAATCATCGATGCATCCAGGGTATATATCTGAAAATCCCTAAACTCAACCCAAAGTATCCTAGCCCAACACAACAATAATGTCATTTTGTCATTTAGTTCTGCTCGAATAAAGTTTTCAATTTTTCGTTGTTAGTTTTTCAATTTTGAGTGCGCTTTTAAGCCGCTTAACTAATTCCAATTTGTTCGCTCTCTCTCTCTCACACACACACTCTCCCTCTCTCTCGCTCTCTGTCTGTCCAACCCTTTTTTTTGTTAGGCAAAATGTACATTTGTCGCAATTATGCAATGAAGAGTTAATTATTTTAATTGGCTGGCTTAATGCTAATTCAATTGTAAATATTAACTCGTATCTTCAAATAAGTAGATGTGGCATGTGCGGCATGTGGGGCATATTGCAACGATTGCAACGATTGCAAATCCTCAGAGGGGCTTTCGACTAATCTTCCTTAATAGCCACTAGCCGTTTTGGCCGAATGCAATTAACTTGTTTTTCAGCTCAATAGAAAATCTTTTTTTTTTTTTTTTTATTTATTTTGTGTTTTTTTTCTAATTAATCGAAATGCTTTGCAAAAGTTTCTACTTGCAATTTAAAGTTGCGCTGCTGCATAAGTGGATGCAGCATGCCTGGTGGTGGCGCAACGCGTGGGTGCCAAAGTGGTTGCAAAATTGTGTTATTCGCTTGTGGCTTGCGGTCATTTGTCGCAGTGTTCATTGTCGCACACGGCGTGGACGTTGTGTCTCCTGTGGTTGCAAAATCAAAGCCAGCTTATTAAGCTACATGACAGTCCATGTCCATAAATACATATTTATATATCCATCTCCCTCTCTCTCTCTCTCTCTCTCTCTATATATATATATATATATATATATATATTTGCATGCTCCTGTCTACCGACATTTCCTGCATGTGTTGACTAAGTAATTTGTGGCTGGGATTCGAGCTGCATTTGTATACCCTCTGTCCAAGGCTAGAGAGAGAAATATGGCTATAATATGCCATATGTACACTGAAAAAAAACATACATTTACTCTTCTATTTCTCATATTTTGTCTTCTATTTTCTAATAATTGAAACTATTTCAAAGTCATTTATGATATTCTTTGTTACTTTAATTACAGGGTATCTGTTGGTCATTTTAAACGACTTTAGTCTTATTTAAATCGGTTTATTTTCTAACAATGATTTTCGATATGAACAATTATTAATATGCATGAGAGAGAGAAGAACTTTTTGTTAGTCAGTAATAACATCTACGTCACATAGAGAGTATACCTTAGTCGTGCATACCCATTGCATGCCACTAGCCTGTTTGTTGTTTGCTTGTTTAAACTGGCTGTGTGGTCGCAGCGATAATAGCTCATGGCATGTAGTTCACGTATATATTCGCCTGCTGCCAACATCGCCGCCCCTTCCCCGCCCTCCCGCACAACCCTTAGAAGGCAACTGTGGCAACAAACATATATATGTGTGTGTGTGTGCGTGTGTGTGTGTGAGTGTGTGTACAAGCATTTTTACGAGCATAATAACATCATATAACATCAAAGTGTGTTGCATGGCATACGAAAAAGGAAGCCAAGGACTACCGCCACAAACACACACACACATACACACACACACACACACACACACACACACAGCGAGAAGGCAGAGGAGAGTGTGGAAGGTCGGGGAGGAGAACAGAATCACCTGCGCATTCGTTAATGGTTTGGCCAGCTCGCCACATTTGCGCTTGCCGCCCATTTTTTTTCATTTGTTTTGCTGCCTTTTGTTGTTACACACGCACAACACACACAACATACACACACACACACACTCACATGCACACATCGAATTGGTTAATTTATATTATCAATTTATCAATTTATGCTTTGCAAAGTGCTTTCAAGTCCATCTCTCTATCTCTCCTCTTTCCCTATCTCTTTCATCCTTTTCCCTTTTCTTTTATGTTTTTTATGTTAAGGGATGGGGCGAGGGGGAAGGGGGGGAGGGGTGGTGTATGTGTGGGGTGTGGCATAGTGCCAGTGGCCAAGTTAGTTGTGTAGTGTCAGTTGTTCTTTGGCACGCTAACGTCTGTGGGTGTTACTCGAATCCATTGTACTTGTTGGACTAGATATCGTTACTCGTTACTCGTTACTTGTTCTCGTTATTCGCACTTGTTTCTCCACTTTGTTCTCCCATTGCATCGATGTTAATTCGAACGAGAATGACGTCCAATCTTGATCTAATCCATTAATTTAGAGTCCTGCTTTTCAAATGGTTGATCACTTCGGACAGACTTATGGCTGACTTGTGGAAAGTTGTGACCCAATTTTGCAAGCTCTTTTTTAGGGCGTTTTCCACTTTGAACGTAATATCAATCAAGAGGCGAAATCATTATTAAAAAAAAAGCCCTTTGAATATTTGTTAACTTTTGACAATTCTCAAAACACTTTTTGTTTAATATAGTTTATTCTCTGAAATTGTTGACAACCTGATAAAATAATAATAAATTCATTTCAAAGGTCGACTGCAACTCGCAGCAACATTCCCTCGGCCTGTCCCAAAAAGCATGTTTAAAATCACAGCGTGGAAAACAAATATTAATGCGAACTGCAAAATGCGAGATGCAAAATGCGAAATGCGAAATGCGAAATGCGAGATGCGAAATGCGAGTTGCAATTGCATAATTAAATAGGCAAGAAAGAAATGTTACAGCTATAGGGATATATCCAGCAATGTTGATATTTGATAGTTCGGGCGAGTAATTCGCATTAATTAATCACATTCGCTGGATTCATCAGCCATATTTGCAAATCTGCGATTAATTCTGATTTCAAGCTGTTATATATAAATATATAGATATATATATAGATAATGAATTGTATTCTCTATATGATTTGTAATTTCTTTGCTCTTCTCGCTGCTCGCTTCTTGGTTTTTCAGTTTCGCTTTCAGCGAAGATTGTTTTTATCATTATTCATTTTGATCATATTTGTTTTAACTTTAACTTAAATTTGCTGCCTGTTGCTTTGGGCCACTTCTAAAGCTTCGCCGTTGTCTGTTTGAGTTACTTATGAATTCCCGCTGCACGCTTTTCTACGACTTCAGTCACCAAGCAGACCCAGTTCCAGCACCAGCTCCAGTTCCAGCTCCAGCCACAGCTCCAGCCACAGCTCCAGCCACAGCTCCAGCCACAGCTCCAGCTCCAGTTCCTGCCGCTTATTCCCCCTGTCTAGCGACTGATGCCATCGGGTAAACCCAACCAGAATGTAATAATTCTTGTGGTAATTTGATATTTTTTAGCGCTTCTGTGTGTGTGTGTGTGTGTGTGTGTGTGTAGAAAAGTGAAATATGCTTGCAACCTATTCTATTTTATTTCATTCCTTTCTATTTGTATCCACTTCTCTCTCTTCTCTCTCTTCTCTCGCAGACTGTCTCTGGATAGTCGTGTCCTTTAAGTAGACAAAGCAAATAAAGTGAAATATTTTTATTATTTACAAGAATTTTTCTTTCCCATCTTTTGTGGCAGCTCTGCTGCTGCTCCTGCTGCTGCTGCTCCTGTTTTTCAGCTCATTTTCGCAACGTGAAAATAAATTAGAGCACGCTTTTGCCACATTGGCGTCCCCCTTTTTGGAATTATCTGTTGGGTTTTATGCATGCGAGTGAAATTCATTTTAAACAAAACACTGCACGCCTTACTGGGGGCGTGGCATGCGTGTTATATACGCCATATATTTAAGGTAGAATGTCAGGCAAAAAGACGGCAAATTGTCGGCTCATTTTTCGTAGGGCGCAAGTCGCCGCAAATCAGAAATAATGAGACGCAGCTGAGAGTTGGGCAGGGCAACGAATGGGTGGTGCCTCCATCTGTAGCAAATGTAATAAGTATACGACTGACAGATGCCCTGCAACCAGCTCTTAAATGGTCATTTCATTTATATTTCAAATAGTAATTTCTTAATCCATATCAAATGCAATTTGTGCAGCCAAATTCCAAGCGATAACTGCAATAATTTGGCACATCGAACACATTAGCGTATTTGAATATACCCCATTCGTGGCTGGACAGGGTAGCAAAACGGTAAGGGGAGACTCCGTCAGTGTCGAGAGCTATCCAATGTTAGACTTGCGTTAAAAATACACCCACGCACACCAACACACACACACACACACACACACATTCACTTCTATTTACAAACGCATATTTAAAAATAATTGAATTTTAAAGTCCTATCTCAGCACATCTTCAAATATATATATATATATATATATATATATATATCTCCGCTATATTTGCAGGTTCTGCATGCATTTTATTTTTACCCCAACAAACACATTTGGCATTTGAGGCTCTGCCCCTCCTCATTGTGATGTGTGCCTCGTTCTGCCTGGTTCCCCAGGGTATGTACTCACAAACACACAGACTAATGCGTAATTGCGAAGGGGGGGGGGGGGGTGTGTGTGTGTGTGTGTGTGGCACACAATATCGGAGAGATTAGGGTGCCGTTTAAAAAGTGAGCACATGTCCAATTTCATTGGATGCATCATAAATTGGCTGTCGCATTGAATTATGAACTAGAACTTGCCTTCAGGGCCAGCGTGAGAAAGAGCATGTGTGTGTGTGTGTGTGTGTGTGTGTGTGTGCGCGAGAGCGAGTGCATGTGTGTGTGTGTGTGTCAACATAATGAGAAAAGTTTGAACATGTTGATGTAATTGAAATTAATAAAGGAAGTCTGAAAAAAAAAAATGAATTAAGTTTAACTATGGGCAAAATGAAGAGGGATAAAACTGAAGGTGAGCGAATATAAAAAAATCTTAAGGATAAAAGCATTTGCTGGAAAACCAATCAGCTATTATTATTATTATTATTATATTATTGTTATTAATATAATATTATTAATATTAAATTATTATTTCTGTTGACTGCTACTTGCCAAAATCAAAATGTCTGCAAATGAAATAGCTTTGAATATGTTGAGAAAAAGCAGAAAAAGTTCTTCTCCTTTTATGTATAATCTGCACACAAATAATATAAGCATTGTGATTAAAGTTAGCTTAAAGTTAGTTGGATCACACTTAAATTGTAGTTGTGCAGCTTGAAAGTACTGAATTCAGTTGCATCCATAAGCAAGCCACTCGGGTATTAGTTTGACAGCTCACTTCTGTGCTCCTCTAATGGCATTCCCATGGAGTTGGAAGCGGGTGGGGATGGGGCAGCGGGACAGAATGGAGGTGGAGAGGAGTCTAATTGTCTCGCTGACTGACTAACCGACGACTGACGGCCCACATCATCATTCAAGGCGGCTGCCTTAAGACAAAATAACATATCTCTGGCACTTAAATATATTGTGAGACGCAGTCGGGAACTGTCGGGGAGGCGGCAGAGGGGGCATGTTTGAGACGCTGGCGTCTCCTTTGTTGGTGGGCGGGGGGGTTGGTGGGTTGGGTTGGAATGAAATATGTTTGTCAACTTGTAAGTTATTTCCGACATTGTCGAAAATGCGCGTGAAAAATTGAAATTATTGTTTTCCCTCTCCCATTGTTTTCAGCATTTTCCGCTTGTTGTTGTTCGCTGCTTGCTACGTGCGGCTTGCAACTTGATTTTAACATGAGTCATTGTGGCCATGAATCAGCTATATAATATGCAAGCAACACGCTCCTTATGTATCAAGCATCAAAATTACAACTTGCGACAAGTTGTCAAGGCCATTAGAAAAACAACGTGAAAAAAACGCAATGAAGAAGCAGAGTGGAAGCGGAGCAGAGCAGAGCAGAGCAGAGCTCCCCCTCCACCGATAGTCGAACAGCAGAAGAATTGATATATATATAACTCGAGAGTCAACTTCCCAAGAATGACATTTACAATTTTCGACAAGTTGTGCGTGAAACTTCAATTGATTCTGAGTCATCTGCCACAGCCAACAGTTGTGAGACCCAAAAGAATGTTAGGTCATGGGATATTTGACATTGTGATCAGATCATGGGAAAGTATCACACACGCACACCACTTTGGGTGTCATCAAGTTGAGTCATTCAATTTTATTTGAAGTTCTTTCCCCATCATCATCAACATTATCTGTAAGCGAAACTCCAAATTGAAACACTTAATTTCGATACGTATTTCATTGTATATAGTTAAAATCATCACTTAATCAACATTGAATATCTGTCAAAGTAGAACTTTGGATCAACAGAGAAGGTAAATAACAAATGGAATCTTTTGTCAACTTATAAAAATGCAATTTCAATTTGTATGTTTATTTATAAAAAATGGAATAAAGTGTTGCATGGAATGAAGTGTCAAAGTTATCAATTTAAATCTGCCCATATTTACATTAGTTCCACATTCGATGGTTGAATGAACTATATAACTGTATAACTATATTCCAATATTCCTATATTCCTATTAGTGCTGGAGTCAGCTCAGACTCAAGGTTCAGCCATGCTTCACTCTATATTTTTGAATATAGAACGTGTTTAACTTTTCACTTTGAACTAGTCGTTGTGCGCTCAGCTCGCTGCACTAACTCATTGTTAAGACACTTATGACCAACTCCTTATGGCTGAAATACTTGAAATACTCTACTCCAAAGTTTTTATCACCCACGAGGCGAAGCGCGTAAATCTTTGGACTAGGGTCTAATCAAAAAACCACTTAACAGTCTGTTCGCAAAGCAAGAGTCGTGTTGGAACTGGAGCCAAGCAGCCAGGCAACCTTAACACACTCACACACATACACACACGAACACACACACACACACGCACACATACACACACGCACACACACAGCCATATGTATATTGTTCTCGGGTGAAAGGCTCGTGGCTGTGCTTAAAAACTGAAAAATATTGTTCCCACAAAATTTAATTTATGAAAAATAGAAGACGCCAGACGGTGCACGGAGGTGCCACTAGGTCAAGGGGAGCTGGAAAAGGAGGAAAAAGAAGAAGATATATATGTGTATATATATGTATGTGTTAGCATGTGAATATGTATTGTCTCATGTGCATAGCTGTAGTAGATGAAAAAGGAGAAGCAGAAGTCATGTTGGCAAGCATTAAAATGTTGTCCACACACACAAACCACTTGCGGTGGGTGTTGTAAGTAGCAAAATTGACAAACTGCCCCAGCGGCAACAACAATGAAAAGCAACGAGAGCGAGAAGCGAGAGTAGGCAACGAGTACGCGAGCGAGAGAGACAGAAGCGAATGTTGGGTGCGTCGTTTTAGGTTAATGTAGCACAGTCTAGAGTGGCTCGTGAAATATAATATATGTATAAGTATCCAAATATGTATATATATATATATATATGAATACATGTATGTATGTAAGTGGTCGCTAAGTAAGAAAGTCACGCAGTGTAATTAATTAGGAAATGCAAACACTCGACTAAATACGTTGATAAAAGCAAAGGCTCGTCTAAAAGGCCGACATAAAGCATGAAGCATGCCCAGCACGATATGAAACCCAAAAAGAAATGCGACTAACATTTAAATGTCAGCCAAAGACACACACCCACACACACACATACACACACATACACACACACACACACATGACTGACAAACTTGTCTCGAGTGAAGTTACTAAAAGTAAAATACTTAAATATGATAAATTAGAACTTAAGATAGCTGCACACGGGTATATATACGCTATATATATATGTATATATATATATATTCTTGTTCTATTGCGTGTGTGCATATCGAAATATGCTAATCCATTTCAATAGATAACCAATTGGGTAATGAGCAGCGCACTCAGTGCTGCAATGTGTGTAGTTTTTCAAAAAGTAGTGAGTGTCGAGTGTCACAGCTACTCTTCAAATATAGCGAGTACTCAAATCTGAACGAGTAACGGCTATTCAAATTATTCACAAATTGGTGAAGTGAAGAACTTCTCCACTTTTGAGCATCTTCTAACTGACTGAAACATATTAGATTAAGCCATCTTGAAGTCGATTTTAAGCTGTTAAATCAATGCTGTCTCTCGACTTGCTGTGGCTCTTGATTTTTTAGCATTTAATTTGTTGTGCACACATTACTTATACACACTCTACCCAAACTACACACACAAATATTTGTTGTAAATATTTAGCATATGTAAATAAAAGCGTGTGAACCAAAAATATTTCCACAGAGCAGCGAGCGACCCCACTGCCTTTGCATAACTAACCAGATACATCTATATATATGTATATATATCTATACATATTCCGTATTCCCATTGCCATTTGCACTTTGCATGTGACAGTCAAAATAAAGAAGAAAAAACTGAACGATTGAGCAGAATGAAAAATAAAACAGCAATTTAATTCGACAGCAACGACTGCGAATAGTTGGGAATGAAAACGAAACAAAGCTGCATGAAGAACAATGCAATTTACACACACACACACACACACACACACCAACACACACACACACACACATGTACACATTTCATTTACTACATAAAAGTTGACAGCAATTTGCAGTTTTTAATTGTTGTTATTGCATGGAAAGTGACAGCGGGCGTCACTTTCAGCGTCAACTGCCATTTCACTCTCGTTGCACACACACACACACACATTCTTCCTCTCTCTCCCTCTCCCTCTCCCTCTCTGTCTGTGTCTCACTGGCGGGTGGCAACCAGTGGAATCCCGCAATCGTTATTCGCCCGTTCGTTGCATTTATGATTGAGCTCTGAAAGTGCAAATAAATAACAGATTAAAAGCCAACAGCAAGCAATCATGCTCGACGTGGAGATACCCCTTCAATTTTTTTCTGAGCTGAAATGCTTTAATTAATTTGCAACTGATCTGCAACTGCAGCAACTCAACTCCAACTTTTGAAAATCATTTTTTTGACCATTAGTTGTCGAGACGGGTATGCTGATGCACCGCACTCATTTGCCACATTCGTTTGCTTTGCCAACAGCAGCACTTTCCACATGCCCAAATATTTATACATCTATATATATACATATATAGATATATATATATATATATATATATATTCGTGCCTTTGGACTATTGCATCGCATCTTCAATTTGTATTCCCAATTTGTGCTCCTCCAACTTGCCCCTCTTGTCAAGATTAACGTTGCAGAGTGTCACGTGACTTATTCAAATTAGCAATTTTATGTTTGCACTTTTCTTCCCTCCCACTCTCTCTCTCTCTCTCTCACTCTATCACTCTTTCTCTCTCTCCCTCTCCCTGCCTCTGTCTCTGTCTCTGTTTATTTTATTTTGGTGTCGCTTGTGTAAGTTTGTTGTCATACATGAATTCAACAGCAACACCCAAAAAATGTTGCCAATTTTTTTTTTTTTTTTTATTTTTTTTTTATTACACGCTGAAATGTGTGTGTGTGTGGGGGAGTGTGTGTGTGCGTGAGGGAGCTTGTATTTGTTTTTGTTTTTGGCGAGCGTGTTGCCATGTGGGCAGCAAGCAGCGTGTTGAATCTGTTAATAAGAGGCACGCGCCCAATCAGCAGTTGACTGTGGTTGCCTCTCCACTGATTGCTACACTGCACCCCTCTCTCTCTCTCTCTCTCTCTCTGTATGTCTCTCTCTTTCGCTCTCTCTCTCTCTCTCCCTCTCTAGCGTCTGTTTATCCAGCTTTTGTGGTACTCACTAATTTCCGCTACTTCCTATTGCCACACAGTTGCTGCACACATTTGGCATTGAATAAAACTTTTGCTCCAGCTGCAAGAGCACTTCCCCCCTCCCCTTCTGGTGCTGGTAGTGGCCTCCTCCACATAAAGTGCTGTAGCGCACTTCAAGTTGCAAGTACGCAGAGTAGCCATGTGTACTTTGACCATATGTAGGTCAGCGGCAAGTTGCTCGTATCAAATCCGTTAAACTGCGGAGCTTCAAGCGCAGCTAATTAGCCAAACTTGTTGTCAACTGGGTGCGTTAAGACCTAACGAGAAAGAGATAGAGAGAAAGAGGTGGAGAGAGGGGAGGGAGAGAGAGAGAAAGAGACCAGGCACAGTGACAGACAGGGGGCGGAGATGAGCACAAACAGGCGTCATAAATATGGTGTGGCTTCGTCTGCGGCGGCTGCTGCTGCTGCTGCGGCTGCGGATGTGGCAAGTTGGTAGGAAATGTTGCCTGATTGCCCATTAAGCAGCAGCGAATGTGGCGCTTAAAACCACTTAATGCCCGCATTTCTATGCTTGTGATTTTAAGCCCTCAAATTGCTGTCAACCCAACGTAAAATTCAACAAACTACGAAACTGAGTTGTTGGACATTCGTTCAACTACATGTATATACATACATATGTATATATATATATATATATATATAAATATGTATATGCATGAATATGTCAAAGCTATTTCCAAATAATTGAGTTGGAACTGCCATTTGAAAAATCAAGATATTGAAATGAAATCACAGAAGTCAGCTATTATTCATGACTTGAGCAAACACGTCAAGAAGTCTAGGGAATGCGGCTTAAAATGGCTAAGCTTTTGAAAGAGAAAGGCCAAACGTAATTCCCTAAATCACAAAAACTTTTAATCCATGTCCAATATACAATTCATGCGTTCCTTCATGGGTTGGCTGATATCGTTTTTGTTTTGACCAAATCCCATTTGAAAATCAAAATTTAATTTATGGTCAAGGGCCGTGTCATCCGTCAAGCGAATGGCCCAAAGGGCTACTGTCACAATTCGAGTTAAATATTCATGTGTCCATTGTTCATTGTTCGCTGTTCGCTGTTCGCTGTTCATGTTGCATGTTGATGTTGATGCTGATGTTGATGTGACACAAAATATTATAAAAACCATACATCATGGCTGTCACTGGGCCAAGCCCCAAACCCAAAACCCCCACCTATCTATCTACCTACAAATAACTACACCCTGCCGTGGACGGCAGTTACATGAGCTGATGAGCAGCTGAGCAGATGAGCAGCTGAGCAGTTGAGCAGATGAGCAGATGAACTGATGAGCTGATGAGCTGTTGAGCGTGTATCTAACAGATATACAACAGCTAGTCGCATGTGCCGAGTGCATGTGCTGTCAAAAGGCAGAGGCACAGCGCCAGGATGATGACATCGAGACAAGCATGTGTCCTGGACATGACCACAGTTCGCCCGCACAACACACACACACACACACACACACAGACACACAGAGAGAGTGTTGTGTGGTACGAGAGTTTGCCCAATTGAACAAAATTGCACAGATTAAAAGCTAAAGGAAAACCAGTTTGCGGAAACTTCTTTTCTTTTTTTTTAGCTCGACTCACAGATCTGTTCAGCGTTTTCCTCTAATTATTATCATTAAAAATATAAGGAAATTGATTCAATGCAAGCTGAGATCAATGATAGAGATCAGTCAACTAAAAAGTTAGTTAAAAAGCCAGATTTATGCTCTGTAAGGATATACCCTTTGAGTGTACTTTATGGCTACAGGGTATATGCGAGCAGTTGCATATAAAATTCTTGAGGTTTGGCCATAAATGGAGCATATTGCTTCTGTGATCGCAGTGCGGCATGTGTGACTAACAGCTCAACTGTAAATGTATCTGTTTGTCTGGCCAAAGCACTTTAATGTACGCCAACGAGTACTCACACTCGCACTCACACTCGCACTCACACTCGCACTCACACTCGTTGTTTGCTGACTGTCTGTGTTTGTGTGTCAGAAGTGACAAAAATCTCCATGTGACTGACCATAAACAAGCAAATGCAAAATGTTATGGAAAATATATTCAGCTCGAACAGATACAACAGCTCCTATCTCTTGGATACACGCATGGATACCATCTGACTGTGTCTGTGTGTGTGTGTGTCTCTGTGTGTGTGTTTAACTGGCAGCATAAATTCCCTTATTGCTCTTTTACTGGCCACTAGCAACAGCAAGAGACACAGCCACAAGGATAGTAAGAGGAGCAGGAAAGATAGTCCACAGTTGTCGACGTTGTGTGCGACTTGGGTTATCCATTAGTAAATTTCTTGCATATTTCATAGAGAAGTTTGTGTTTGCGTTTGCGTTTGCAACGTTTACGGTTTGCACAAATCCCCATTAAAAATGCACAATGTTGCCAAAAATCTTAAAAGTCAAAAGAGGCCTTAACAATTTACGCAGCAGATAAACACAAATGCAAATGGCAAAGTACCAAATTGGATCAGATTTACAAAAAGTTAAGCTTAACAATTTGGGATTATTAGCAAGCTAACAAATAAGAGCATCAATGAAGAGATGCCTAGTGCAGTAATCTCACTACTCATCTAAATTGCTAATTGAGCAGCAACGAGTAACGAGTAACGTGACTAAACATTATAAAGCAACGAATTGCATATTAAATAAACTCACTGGAGAGAGAGAGAGAGAGAGAGAGAGAGAGAGAGCGAGTCACAAGAGTAATCGCACTGTTCATAGAAATTGACAGGCTGGCCACTCAACGAGTAACAAGTTGCAACGAGTAACGAGTAGAGTAAGTTAACATTTAAAAGTAACGAATCGCATATTAAACAAGCTCACAGCATAAAGAGAGAGAGAGAGAGAGAGAAAGAGAGAGAGAGAGAGAGGGAGAAGAGTAATCGCACTGTTCATATAAATTGACAGAGAACGATGCGGTTTCGTCAAAGGCAATGTTGATTTGCTGGTTTAAGGCACGTATTAGGCATTTGCCAGCTTACAGCCAGATAAAATGAAAATGAAAATGGAAATGAAAATGAAACTAAGCGACTGCTGCTCGGACAGACACTCAGAGGTACACAAAGGACGAACGGATGCGGTGGGAAGGGGGGGTGGTGGGAGGGTAAAGAAGAAGATGAAACGTAAAACGTAAAACCTAAATACAATTTGAAGGCTCTTTGCATTAGCCACCGAATGCAGGAGCAGTGGCTGAGGCATGCCTCAAAATGTGAGCAGAGAATGCCAGTCAGAGATGCGGCTGCGACTCTAAAAACGCAGCTGGAAACACGTTGTCCAAGCGGTCAACAGGATGCCATCCATATATATGTACATATATATATATATATATATATATATATATATATATATATATATATATATATATATATATATATATATATATATATATATTATTGTGATATCTGTGTGCGGAACGGATTTGCTGTCTAGTTTTCATTTGCGTTTTCTTATCTTTTCTTTGCTGTCCCTTAGTTTTTTGCTTGTGCTTTTTGTGTGTGTGTGTGTGTGTGGATTTTGGGGATTGCCCCCTGCCGGCCCTGCTTACTCGCTACTCGCTCAAGTATTTTTCATATTTTATATTGTTTAAACTTTTGATTAAGGGTTTTCGACAGAGGTTTGCCGAGTTTTTGGCTGCTGCTGCTGCTGCTGCTGCTTTTTGCCTCTGCATTTATTATTTATGCAAATTTCGCTGTACTCATTCTGCTGGCGTTGCTGCTTCTTCTCCAACTTTGGTTCCCTTTGAATGCGTTGAGCTGCACAAAAAGAAAGAACTGCGAACAAGTACATATATATAAATACATATATATATATATATATATAAAGGCAGAGCGAGAGAGAGAGAGTGAGAAAAAGTGCGGCAAACAAACAAATAAATGACAAACATGGCATGAAAGGACTTTCTACGCATGGCCATGAGGAGCCGAGCATAAGTATGCTGGTTGCGGGGGCTTTGGTACGAGGCCATGTTGATTTTGAGGTTATTATCATTTTAATAACCGAAAACAAAAACCAGCCAACCACACAAACAAACACACACAGAGAGAGAAAGAGATAGATACATAGATAGAGAGAGCGAGAGAGAGAGAGGGAGAGACGGCCCAAATGCATGGCTTTGCTAAAGGCATTTTTTGGGTTTTTTAATTAGAAACTTTTACTACGAATAGAACTAAAATATATAGTTGGCCAAGTCTTCCCTCTCTCTCACTCTCCCACTCTCAATATCTGTGTGTGTGTGTATCTTTGGCTTTTTTTGTGTTTAGCTCTTAAATTGCTAAATATTTGTAAATTGGAAAATGTTTAGAGACAGAGACTATCTATGCAATTTTACGAAACGTAGTTGTTATTTTATTCGACACACTACAAACAAAGAGGCAATCAGAATTTGAATTAGAACAACAACAGCATAGTTTGAAGCATATATATATATATATATATATATATATATATTATGTAATCTCTTGCTTAGTCACGTTCTCAACTTGTTTTTGAATTGGGTCAGTGTTAGATATGAAAATAAATACGACATTCAAATGGTATTAGTGCAGAGTGCAGCAGCATTTTGCATATCTAAGCAAATTTGAGATGCATCAAAAGGTTGGAGCTGAAAAGAGTTCCTCAAATGATCAGCTTTGGTCTGCGTGGGTGGATGGTCTGCAAAATAAACACCTTTGCTTGCATTTTGATTAAAATTCAGAGAAAATTAAACTCGTCAAGTTTTACTTGTTGCGCCTTTTTATGAATAGCTCAAAGGCAACAAGTATTTAGTAAAAGTTGATTCTCTGAGTAGTGTAAAGCTATCGATTAAGTATGTAGCGAGTTTGCTTAAACTAACGAGTAGCTTAGAATAATGACACTCGTTGCTTGTCAACACTTATGCGCTTTATAGCCATACAATGGACATCAACTATTCAAAGGCAATAAGCAATAATATATCTCATGGCAGATAATAGCCAACAGAGGTGTTATGCCTGGCAGACCAGACAGAGAGGCAGCGCAGGAGCCCACAGACTAACTAGCTGAATGGTAATTACACAATCAACTTGCAACAATTGGCGACCGTATGCGTGTGGCTTAGCCATCGAGAGTCCCCAGAGAACACTTGGAGCCAGTTTATAATTGCATTTGATTGATGGCATTATGCATGCGCTCGACTTGCCTTCGGCGTGTGCGAGACATCCAATTGATACTTGGGTTAGATCGTTGAGTCCCTGAATCGTTGAGCCATTGAGCCAATGAGCTGGCCAATCAATCGAGCCACCCATTAAACAGATTAATTAATTGTGATAAAAATATATATGTGTACAAAAAGGAAAAAAAAAAAAAGAGACAAAAATAGAAATAGAAATAGAAATAATTACAGTTAAATGGGAAAGCATTCAGCAAGTAGAACAAAGTTAAGAAATTGATATGGCCACATATCTATTTATATACGAGAGTGCCCCTAATCAAAATGGATGATGATGAACAGTCGGGGATTGGGAGAGTGGTGGGGTGGGGTGGATTAGGGGAGACTGCTGGGGTTCAACGTAAATCGAAGCGTTTACCAAAGGCCGATACAATTAGCAGCCCGCTTTAGATGAGATATAAAAGTTGCGTATCACATTCGCATTCACATAACATAACTAAACTGAACTAGGGCAAACAGACTGACAGACAGACAGACAGACAGACTGACAGACGGACGGACAGACGAACGGACGGACTCTATGGGAATTGTCATGTATTTTTTCCTGTTTTTGTTTTCTTCTCCACTTTTTTTTTTTTTTTTTTGCCTTTCAGCTTTGCTAAAAGCTTTTTCTAATTTCCAAATGCTGGCCTGGCTTTATGGGGATGTCACATTTAATTATGACAATTGACATTTAACACGCAACTAATAATCATTCTCAGACTCAGACCAGACTCTAAAAATGTGTGTATATACGTATGTGTGTGTGTGTGTGAGTGTGTGTGTGTAGTAGCAGTAGTAGTAGATCCGATGTCTGGCCTTGCACATTTGATATGCCAACTGTCATGTTACAATAAGAGCATTTCCGGTTGAGAAATGCTAACGCACACATAGCCATACATCCGCACCCGCACCAGCACACACACACACACACAGTTGTAATATTTACTTCCGCTCTCTTTGACGCTGCCATTTCTTAGCCAAGCAGCTTAAATAGTTGCGCTTCTCGCCGAGCCTCATTAGCTGCGTCTATAAATAGTTCAGGCCAGAAAAGAGAAACAAAAACAGAAAGAAAAAAAACAAACGAAAAAGCAAAAGCAAACAAACAAAAGTGACAAAAAACAAGAAACAAGCCAAGGCAATGTCTCTTCTCTCAGAATTCGCAATGCTGAGGCAAGCGTGCCAAATAAACATTGCAAAGTGCTGCGAAAATTCAGACGAACTCAACCCAAGCTGAGACGAGGTGGTAAACAAACTCATTTAGCTAAATATAGCTGAAATAGCTAGCGAGTCCTGGTATCGTGCTAGGGCCCTGCCTGCAACTAGTGGCACAATTTAAGCGAGTTCACAAAAGACAACAGAAACAGACAACTGAACTGAACATAAGCCAATGATGGGCAACTAGTCGTGAGTTGACAAGATGTAACGATTAATGTAATGGCAAAGTAACGAGTGATTATAGAACTGAATGAGTAGGCGTAAAACTAATGAACCTTATATTGTAACGAGTAAGTAAATGAGTGTAGTGTAGAAAAGGCGAGATTAAATGTATGTCAGCTGTGACAGCTTAGCAAGATACACAAAACAGCAACGAGTAATGTGTGGCAAGTGTGTTCGTTGAGGATAAGTCAAGTTAAAGTGTTGAAGTTAACTTCAAATCACTCAGCGAGAAGATATACAAACGAGTAGCGAATAACGAATACCTAATAATAATAACGAGTAACTAGAAAAGACCACACTGAAAACAAGTAATAGAGAAATCAATAAGTCAACTTTACAGACTCAGCTCATCAGCAATTATTGAGCTATTCATAATGACGAGTAAACTGCTGCCAAACAATGTGTGTTTGTGTGTGTGTGTGTGTGTGTGTGTGACTATTAAGTCTATAAGCTGGCAATGCTGTGTCCTTTTATTGACACCAACGGACAGACAGCAAATGCTCTTTGGGGTGTTAAGTGTCTGGGGAGAGGGGTGGGGCCAAGACGGGTCTCTCTGGGCAGGGCACACATCTGACACACGTAATCCTGTACGCTAGTGTGAAACAATAACAAAAGGAACAAGGCACAATGAACTATGACCCATGCTTAACCCCAACTTAGACGCTGGTAATCACAACAACAGCAGCCGACAACAGAGTATCGCAAAAAGGACGACGACGCAACGTCGCCCCAGTCAATCTGCAAAGCTTCAAAATTAATTGCCTAAACAACTCGTATTTTGTGGAGGGTCTCAGTCTCCCTCTCTCTCTATCTCTCTCTCTCTCTCCCTCTCCCTCTCCCTCTTTCACTCACTCTCTCTTTCAGTGAGTAACTCATTCGGTAAGCGGGTCGGCGCCCAACAAAGCCACATAAGTAGTTGGCATATAAATAGATTTGCATAATCAGACGCTCGTTTATATTGTATGTATGAGCGAGTCTAACCTGATGTCGGCCCGATTTATTCACTAAGTATAGCAGCTGGATATAATCGGGGTGATGATGATGGCAACCAACAACCAACGAGAAGGAGGAGCAGGAGCAGGAGCGGGAGGATGAGGCCAATGACTTTTAAGGATAATGACATCAAAATGCGCATAACAAATTCGTTTGCAATCCTTTTTCAACTCACTTTGCATAATCACACACACACACACACGCAGAGAGAGAGACAGAGAGAGAGAGAGAGAGAGAGAGAGAGAGACTCACGCATTAAACTTGAAAATCTGAAGACACAAGCACACCTTCGCTTAGCTTAGCCTAGCCTTTTCCCAAGTTCCCATTTTTTTTTCATCTTACCCTGCTGTGAACATTTGCTGTTCGAATCTGGGGCAAATGGCATTGAGGCAAACATCATTTGAGGCATGCAACAGCAGCAACAGCAAGCGAGAGGGAGAGGGATAGGAGGGAAAATTCATTCGCTGGCGTCCATCAGCTGCTGTCTAAATGACACTTATCAACACTGTTGCTGCCACAAGTTGCTCCTACTTTCTATTGTCGCAAATCAGACACTCAGAATCATGTTGCTGCTGCTCACTTTAAGCAGCTTTCTTGTCCACTCAGCGGCAGCTTTGCACAGCACACTAGCTTCTGCTCTTAAGCAAAGTGCTTTGATTAATTTTGTAAGCTTTGCACTCCACACTTACACCCATCAAGATAGGACGCAGCTGAGAAGAGCTATTGCGGATCGTTTATCTTCTTATTTATTTAATGTCAACCAAAGTCAGTCGACACAAGAAAATGCAACAAGCAACAAGTTTAATTAAATTATATTCAACATGAAATTTAAATTAACAAATTAAGATTAATCATTGGAATAAATTGCATGAATTGGGGAAAACCCAGATAAAACCCAATCAAACCCCACCAATACTTAATAAGTAACAAATTGAATTAAATTATATTATAAATAAAATGAAAGATTAAAAGGTCGGTCAGCTTAAGGCCATCTTCTGCTGGCCATCTTCAGTTGCACTGGCTAAGGCGGATGTGCCTGATCTTGCACCAATGCTGACTGCTTCTTTCCGGACAAAGGAAATATTTGCGGCAAAGATTGTAAGAGGCAAATCGAAACTGGCACAGAAACTGCCACTGACAGACCCAAAAAAAGGAAAACAAAAAATAATAATAATATATATAAATATGAGTAAGCGCAAAGAAGAGCAGAGCAAAGAAAAGAAAAGCGGAAAATAAAGAAAATTCCATCAACTTGTGCAACGCATGTGGCTAGGTTCGGTTTGGTTCGCTGCAATGCGATGCGGTTCAGTTCAGTTCGGTTCATTTGGTTACAGTTTCTTGACGTGAGTTGTGCGCGTGTGTGTATGTGTGTGGATGCGTGTGTGTGCGTGTGTGTGTGTCTTGACAGAGGATGATGTCTTCCTCTGGTCGCCCTTCCATTCATTTGACTCAACAAGGAGACTCGACTTCTTCTTCTTCTTCTTCTTCTGTTTCGGTTTCTGTTTCTCTTTCCAGCTCGTCTTGGTCTTTGGGGCTAAATGACATTGGCAAAAGCAAACCTTGGCTTAATCAACTGTGTTGTGCGACTTTGCCAACTTTCTAGCCATGTTACACGCATTGCCCAGCGGGTATTCGAACAACTGACTAACTGAAATTGGAATTGAAATGGAAATTGAAATTGAGCCTTTGACCCAAGTGAACTGTTCGCTTGATTAAATCTGCCCGAGCATATGCTATATGATATATGATTTCCCAACTTGATGCCAAATATCGTTTATCTCTAGTATTATTATCTCTATTTTATATACGCATAATCGTGAGAATAATTACATTGTTCACAATTCGACTTTGAGATTGATTTTTGCATAGACCTCACATACCTGTGAGTTGAGTTGCGCACAAATTTATTATATATTCAAATATTCAAATATTAGGTTTATATTCATATATATACATATATATATTCATATATATTCATATGTATTCATATCTATTCATATATATTCATATGTATTCATATATATTCATATATTCATATTCAATACTTATCTGTGCTGATATATATTCAGGCAGGGTATTTTAGTTTCGCTCAGCTACAGATAATCCCATTTGCTGCTACAATTTTAACATGCCGCCTATTAATTTATATGCATGTATTGCTGCGTGTGTGTGTGTGTGTGTGTGTCAGTTGCATGGTTTGTCGCTTGGTTGGCTGCCAGCGTCGTTGATTGGGAGCCCAAGTAGAAGAAGACGAGGCCAAGGGGCATAGTAATCATTGATTAGACTATGCAAGGCGAAGGCGTTGCTGCAACAACAACAATGAGCCATGCTGTAAGTGGGGCATGTGTGTGAATGTGTTGCAAGCATTTTCCATTGTTGCCACATCAAGTTCCACTATTATTTCTAGCATGTTATAAATATTGTTTGCCAGCTTCGACGGCCAGCTAGCAGCTTTGCAACTTGCAGCTTTTGTATTCACATGCTAAATATTTATTTACCCGTCAACCAAAGTGTTAATTGTGTGGGCGTATGAGTGAGTCTCTCTCTCTCTCTCTCTCTCTCTCTCTGTTGTATTAAATCTCTTGAGCTCATTGCCTTCTCAAGGGGAGCAGCAGCTGCGCTTTTTTGTCGTTCCCCTTTTTTTTTAAATTTCATTTTCTGTTATTATGAGGCAGCGCTGTGTGACTTGTTGCGATTTCTTGCCCCAAAGACACACCCGAGGGAGCACACTTGCCACAGCCACTCAATTTGACTTTGTTCTGGCTGTTATTGGCTCGAATGAATTTTTGAAAGTGCCTCATTTTATATTTACCCGAGGCTGTTATCAGTGTGTGGCAATTACTGGAAACGATAGAAGTACCCCTGAGTGTACTCATGAGTGTGCCCGGCGTACCCATTGTGCAATTAATGCGTCATAAGTAGCAAATAAATAAATGTTATCATTAATCAAATCGCATTTGGAATGCCAACAATGCGAGCCAGCTCGGTCTTCGTACTAATGTGAAATAAATTCATATGACTTTCATCAGCCACGACCATCAATCACTTAAGCTATTTAATATTCTAGCAAAATAACAAAGTAGATTCATTAATTGCCACAACTCGCTGCCTCAACTTGTATCTCCAAATTGAAGCACACAAATCAGAAATGCATTTTTCTACAATTGCGAATTGAACTTAAGTTCGTCTTAGCATGACAATCCATTTTAGCTTCTACATATGGGAATCCTTCAATATATTCAATGTGTCCAAAAAGCGACTAAAAAATATTTAGTTCGATTGCTTCTCGATAGTTGATTATTGTTGTGCTGGCGATATTTCAATTTTGTTTATGACAAGGTCAGGCAGCCGCTGACATAGAAAGAGTACCCATTCATTCACTTACACTCACAATGGCCCCGCTCATTCATTCATCTAATGGCCATTGCAATGGCCAGTGAGGATGAGGAGGAGGTTTTGGTGGGTGGGTTTGGGGTTTGGGTTTCGATCATTTACACGACACTACACAGAAATGTTTTATGTTTTCTGACCGTAGCGGCGCGGCTGGGCAATATGTAATTTATAGCCGGCAATTTTCACAGAAAATTAAAATTTCCTTTTTCTACCCTGTGGCTGTAAAAGTGCCACAATGGGTATAATCAAGTGTGCAACGATATGAACGAAATTGAGACCCAAATAGGCATTTATTCATGAGCCAAGTCAGCCATGAACCACCTGAACTAAGGATCTGTGTAGCCATAAAACACGCAAATGAATCTCAAATCGAATACTCTGCATATGCTGACACTGAAAGCGATTCAAGTATCTCTGATTATTATTATTATTATTCTTATTATTGCATATTATTATTATTATTATTATTATAGATTAGCACCGAGTCGAGCACTTTCGACTCTTACTCTCCTATTCTTATTTTTTTTTTAGCTATTTCGAAGCACGATTTGAATTCGGACGAACGTAAATAACGTGATTCTTTTTGTTGTTTTTGTGTTTTAATTGGCTTTTACTGTTGTTGTTGTTGTTGTTGTTATTTTTGTTCCCTTTTGGTTTTTTTTATTAATTTAGCATTTTATATTGCGTAATTGGCAGTTGCTGGTCGCGCCGTCTTGTCTAAGGTCAGAACAGGCCGGCCACTTCACTGCACCAATGTAACACGATACGGCCCAGTTACCAATACCAATATAAACAGACAGATACAGTATAATACAGTAGAATCAGCCGGGAACTGGGTCTGGGGTCAGCTCAGGCTGAGGTTTCATGTCCACACACAAACTAACACACAAAGTAACAAAGCTGACATGGCTAACCTTTAAAAATAATCGAAGCTAAATTGTTCTGGTGTATAGACGAAAGGTAGTTATTAAAGAATATATATATATATATATATATATATATAATGGTATTATGGGTTTCTTACTATATCCAATGTGTCCATCTAGTGCAAGTAATAATCACCACTTGGGTTATCGATAGCGACAGCTCAACTTTAATGTGGCCAGTAAAATGTATAATTTTATAAACGCAAAATAAAAAATTGTAAATCAATAAAAATATGGCAAATAAAGCAAAACTGAGGCAAATATTATGTTGATAATTCACGCCAAATACAAAAAATCGAAATGCAATACTCCTAGTGAAATCGCATGAATTAATGAGAGTGTTGTAGAAAAGTGCAAAAATGAAAAGAAAATCCCAAGAAAGCAAACAAGCTCAATTGTTGATACGAGCAACATGGAAAATATACAAAATATATACATATACGAGTATAGCTTATAAACCGATGAAGAGTAACAATTGACAGGCCAGGGCAAATTTAGTTAGGCATAGTTGAAACTTAGGCATACGCAGAGAGCAGCAGCTCATCTTGGGGCTGGCGAGGGTATTGCTTAAATGTCGTTAGCTCAGTTGCTGGCCTCTCATATTGTGGGCGTGTACCAACCAGGCGCCTTTCATAAGTCCATGTGTGTGAGTGTGCTGGGGCATGGCGTGACGATGCCGCGTGAACCTTTTGAACCCTGCGATACGGATTACGTTTACGGTTACGATATGTCCGTCATGATGACCTACATACACACACACACACGCATCTCTCTGTGTGGCGTCCGGTCGTTTGTCTTTTGATTACAAATTCCATAAAAAAATAAATAAAAAAAAAATCAAAAAACTAAATTGAAAATAAAATCGAGAAGCTTTGAAAATATGTACATATATATTGTATGTTAGACACTAGACACAACAAGTCCATGGAGCACGCTTCCCAGCCCATATATAGATTACATTATTTTCCAATTTAGCATTTCGATTATGTATACCCCTTAGTCATAAGCGCGAGTCCAAAGGGTTGCTAGCCAACAGACAAGAGAAGACTTTAAATGTTTTTTATTTGCCCATCTCATCGAGCTCAGGAAATACACCCTTATCTAAATTCATTTGAGTTCGAAGATCATTTCAATCAATATCACAGGGTATCACATCGTTCGTCAGTCGTAATCCTGATGATTCTCACTTGTTAGTGGCTTCAATTTGTTCGCTCTTTTTACAATCCCAAATCGAATTACTTATTTCCGCCTCAGCTTATCTGCCCCCTGTTTAATATTCTATATTATTATTTTTCTTCTTCTTTTCATTGCAGGTACGAGTAACGAGTCTATTTCGAGATCTGTCTACAGCCCCTCGCTGGACGCCTCCAACAGCAAACAGCGGAGCAGCTGCAGTCGTAGGTTGAAGCACTTCTAATCGCAGATCTGCTGCTTGTCAATGCATTTCTGTTCATTATTTGTGTGCGTGTGTGTGTGTGTGTGTGTGTGTGTGTGTGTGTGTGTGTGTCTGTCTGATGTTGTGGCTGACCTTCGCCTCAGCTTGATTTGGCTTAGTTCCAACTGTTGGGTTAAATTGATTTGAAAATCATCGCTTTGAATGGTCGAAATTGAAATACACTTACCGCCATTATTGTAAATTGGTTTATTTATCAACCCCAGCCCCAGCACGATTGCTGGATTTCCTAGGATGCTGCATATTTTCCTGGTTAAAGCGTCATATTCTGCTAGGGTGTGAAATTTGGTGACTTCCTAGTCAGACTTCTCAGTCTGTCAGTAGATTTGTTATTGGTTATTACTTGCTTAAATCCTATTGAATTATAGCCATCCAAAAGACGTCGGACACTTGCAGCTATAACTGTATAAATAATCCATAATCTGTTCCTTATATGCATTGAAAACTGACTTGAAATATTTGACTTGGAGGAGAACATTTGTGTAGAGTCCGAGTTAAATAATAGTGATCTAGTAGTAGATCTAGGTCTAAGACTATGGCTGCTCGCAGAGAACTCAACTCTGGCCTCCTGCAACATGAGGCACACTTTGCAGGTCAGAATTAGCATAGAGCAAAAGATCATATTTGGATTGCTGACAACACTTGCTGCCACTTGCTGCACGAATGGAAGCTTTGATTGGAGTTGACTCGAATGGAATTGCACTCATCTGCATCGAGGCTATAGCATCTGAAACACAGAGAGAGAGAGAGAGAGAGAGAGAGGGAGGGAGGGAGAGAGACAGAGAGGGAACTGATTTTGTGGGTCGTTGCACTCGTCACAAAGTGATTCCATTTGTGGAACGAACTAGTGAACCAGCGAGCGAACCAACGATTACCATTAGCATAACCATTCCAAACAAAAGCTATGGCTATAAGTATGTGTTGTGTGTGTGTGTGTTGTGTGTGTTGTGTGTGTTGTGTGTATGTATTGCTATTCCCGTTTCTATTCCTGTTTGGCTATTATGCCAACCCATTTAATGACCATTAAATTATACATAATAGCCCCAAACTACAAGACATTTTCACTGAAACTGCCAACAACAACAAGCAACATCAACAAGCAACAACAACAAGCAACAAAAAGAAGCTACAAACAACAAGCAACAATAACAACAATGCGTCGCAACATCGCATAGCGAAAGCGAAATTAGTCAGGCACAATCAAACAATTGGAATCGCTTGCTCTCTTGGGGCACGCATGCGTGGCGCCCCTCATTGAAAGGCTTGCGGTTGAACGTTGAATGTTGAATGTTGATGTGTTCGCTGCATGTCGCGCATTCCCAATGCGACATGCACCAGCATATTAACAAATAGTTTCGAAACTCTGCCCATCAATCACAGCCAGCTGTTGCCACGTATTCAGTTAATACAGATACCAAATACTTAGTTAACAGTGTTTAGTTAGTCTCTAGGAATTTCTCCATTAATATTTAATAACAATAATAGTTAAGGACAAAAAACAGTTGCAGTCGCAACTCATCTTTAATGCTAAAAATGAATTTGATTACGAATTGATCAAGGCCCAATTGAACAACCCTTAGTTTTGGACTGTAACTAAGGGGTATATATGTATATATTTGAAGAAGAAAGAAAGGAAAAACAAATAAATAAGTAATGAGTTCCATCTGCAGCTGAAGTGTGTGAACGATTTGGTTAGCTTTTTGTCATTAACCATTAACCATTTCTGTGCGAGTCGCGTAGTTGGCTGTTAATAGTCCCATTGCAAGCAATTAAGTTCATTAGCGCGACGAACTCACAAATGTTGATGGGCGGGAGAGGGAGACGAAGAGGGAGAATACGCACGTAAGATACATACAAATACAGATATTGAAATGGAAATGGAAATGGAAATACATAGCCATAGATATGGATATGGCCAAAGGCATATAGATGGGCTAAATGGTTAACAGGGCCAGCTAGCCAGGCAGCTAACTAGCCCAGCCTGGGCTGGCATTGATCATAATCAACCCAGGCCGAACAACAACAACAACAACGAAAATAACAAGAGCAACACAAAACACAAGAGACAAGCGACTTTCATAACAAATCAATTTTCATTTCGCTGCGTTGTGTTGCGTTGCGTGTTTTCCTGTGTTTTCCCATGCGTTCCCATGCGACACAGCCCCTGCTCCAAAAAAAAATAGCTAACAGAGCATGTGTCTCTCTCTCTCTCTCTCTCTCTCGCACTCCCTTTCTCTGCCTCTCTCTCTGTAAGCCATTTAATGCCATTGTTTGCATACCCTGTAGAAATTATAAGCGGCACAGTTAACAGCAGATTATGTAGTTCGATTGGAGATATCTGTTGATATCTCATCGATAAGAGTTAGTTTCACATATAAACTGCTCATATATATAGTATATATATATATATATATATATATATATATAGAAATCGTGCAGTAAGTTACCTCTGTCCTATATGGCCAAGAAAAATAGACAAATGGAGTAGATTATATTATTTATATATTTATAAAGATTTATTGATTTATTTTTAAGCAACCCAATGTGCAAACTACATGAAAGTGCTTTTACAGGGTATCTGCTGCAAGCATCATAATTTTTTTTTTCTTTTTTTTTTTTTTGTGGTGTTTTTCGGCTAGATTTCAATAACTGTCCCTTGTTGCTGGTGTTGCTGGTGTCCGCCTGGCTGCCTGGCTGCATGTGTAATTCAAAGCAAATGCCTTGTAAATGCAACGCCTGCAGTCCCTCAATGCATGCCCCGACCTGCCCCTCTCTCTGCTGGGGCGGTCGTCGTTGTCGTCGTCGTCGGCGCTTTTCTATCTGCGTTGCATAGACAAAGTTCTTTGTTGTTTGGCTTAAATGGCTCGTTTTGGCTCGTTGTGTGGCGCAACATGCTCTACATGTGTTTGTTGCTGCTGCTGCTGTTTTTGCTGTCTGCTCCACTTAGAGGCCAAATGTGTCGCAGCATGACGTTTGATATGTATCATTAACAACAGCAACAGCAGCAGACAGCAATCGTCATCTATGCCATATGTGTGAAACAGACTCCAATCATACTTTTGTTCGGGCCAATCATAGATATCTATCTGTGTATCTGTGGGGACAGCTGATAGGCTTCTTGATATGCTCCATGCTGGTTTGTCTTAATTAAATCCATCTGTCGCCCCAATGGGGAAGGTTTTCGGGGCACGCTTCAAATTGCCAAATGAGTCATGCATTTATATTATATGGAAACTATGAGCCGATCTAGTTAATGGAAACAATTTCAGTGTTCAAATTTGAACGTTGATTCTGGACTGGAATTTGATTATATTTATTATGATGTTTTACTTGTTATTGTTATTATTATTTTTATTGGAGTTTATTATTATTTTTAGTTTCTTTTATTATAACATTTAATTTATTATAAATTTATTCATTTTGTTGGAATTTATTATTATTTTTCGTTTCTTTGTAATTAAAGATGCCGTTTTAAACTATATGCAATACTTTATGTATGCGTGTGTGTGGGTCTGTGTGTGTGTGTGTGTGGGTGTGTGTGTGTGTATATTTGTGAAGGATAACTTCATCACATTCACTTTGCGTCTTGCGTTTTTTGCAAGTCAGTGCCATTTCATCATCATCATCATCATCATCATCATCATCGTCATCATAATCATGAACAGCACCATCATTATTATAATTTTGCTCATTATCATCATTGTGGTGGCTTCTTTTCAATGCACAAGTCCCATTGGTGGTGCTGCCTCCTTGCGTCCAATCATATTTCAAGATTAGTCTGCTCGACAAACTTGGCTTATTGGCCAGGGACAAGCGACGGCAAGAAAATTTTGTTGGTGGTGTTGTTGCTTAGCCAGCCACAAAGTCAATACCCAAAAAGCCCAAATGCAAGCCACACCCATTTGGAGCTAGTAGAAGACGCACATTTCATTCCGTGCTGAAAGTATTTATCATTTTTTAATGACAACACCTTTGCCGAGCAGCAGCCGCCTACCAGAACCAGTATCTGCTATGCCCCATGCCTCATGCCCCGAAAGGGAAAGCAGACGTAGGCGAAGCAGAAGATGCACCAACAGATGGAGATGGAGGTGAAAATGAGGATGAGGATGAAGATGAAGATAAGGATGAAAATGGTTTTGCTCATAAGTCAGTTCGAGCAGAAAATACTTAAGCCATAAGTGGCGAACGCTACTCATTCCGTGTGCCGTCAACAGCTATTAACAGTCCACGGTCCATCACGGAAACAAAGACGGAGAGGGTCACGGAGAGGGAGACGTACCACGTGACAGTTTCCCTTCCCGTTTTAGTCCAAAATTCAGTTAGTTGCCACACATTTTGCTGTCATAACTTATTTATTAGACTTCAAATGTCAAATTAGCTAAAAAGCAACTTAAAGCAATGACGCCTAGTTGACGCTCCCTCCCTCCCCCCCACCCTCTCCCCAGCTAGTTGCCACTGCTGCGCTGCCGCTCCTCTGTTCATCATCGCTTGGGTAAATTGCGGGCCATTTTCTGCTCTCTGCTCGTCTTTTTTTTTTTTGCCTGCCTCGCATCTGGCAACTTTGCGCCGTTACTTTTATTATTTAATGTAATTTAATTTAATGTAATTACATTAAAATGCGTCCAACTCAACTCAGCTCAAGTGCGTTCGCTGTGTGTCTTGGCGTGACAGTGGCAACAAAAGCAACACAAATACAGCAAATACAGAGTACTCCATAGTTGGCTATATATAAATTGGCTCGAATTCATGTTACCCGTCACCAAATTATGCATAAGTTAGTTATAAACTCTAAGCAGACAAATATTTAATATCTGTGAGTCGTGAGTCGTGAATCGTGAGTCGTGAGTCGTGAGTCGTGAATCGTGAGTCGTGAGTAGGCTTAGTAATTTCGTATATAAATTAATATTTATTTATTAATATGTGAGATTAAACTGTAACAACCACTGCTTAGAAGCCAATCAGATAGTTATAGCTGGTTATTCTCTGAGTTGAATTTAACTAAACAGTTTTAATTTTGGCATATTTCGATTCGTTGGATTCCTGGAAGCGTTTTTTAATTTGCTAATCATAAATTGCTTTGATTGTGGCTCGTTTACTCTCTAAAAACTATTGGCCGTATTTCCGTGTTTCAGTTAACAACATTGTTGTGCGAGGTGAACGCATACTGCCACAAAGCACTGTCTGCAGCATTTGATTGACAGAGCGCTCTTAGCGGTTTATGCTCTTTCTTTTTCTTTTATTTTTTCTCTTTTTTTTTATTTGTATTTTTGCTCTTGCAAAAAAAGTTGTTGCACGCAGTTTTGTGATTGTTTTGGTTGCCTAGTTCTAGATTTTTATGTGGCGCGTGCGTGTGCCCCAGCCCCAAAACGCATTCTCAGTCTCTAGTTCTAGTTCGAGTGCGAGTGCGAGTGTGAGTTCGAGTCAGAGACCGAGTCGACCCTTCATCAAAACTTGCCCGCCACCCCTTCACCGCCCGTGCGGTAGTTAAAAATGTGAAACTAATTAGTTGTTCACAAGCAGCGAGAGAGAGAGAGAGAGAGGGAGATAGAGGAGGGGAGGCCTGGCACGACATGCTCTTGCCCCACAGGCTCAGTTCTTGGCCTTGATGTTTGTGTTTTATGTCTCTGGCTTCATTTTTTACTCCTTTGTTTTTTAGCAGTGACATGAAATCTGTTCGTGATGTTTATGTAGTACTCAGATTGCATCTATCTAAAAAAAAAAAACAAAGACAACTTGATTCAAATTCAAATGCATTACTTTAATATTGCAAGTTTCTCAAATCCAGATCCAAATAGTTTTCAATTGATTTTGCAAAATTTGCAAAGTGAAATTTCTGTTCTTGATGATTTATCCCGTTTAGAGGATTTTGACCGTCAAATGCTTAATGTAAAATATTACAATTATCTATTCGAGCGTAAATTGAATGCAAGCAATATATGAAAATTACAATTTATAAGAATTCAGCAATGTTATTTGACGTAAGTTGAAAACCAGGCAAAAACTTTTTGAGAAAACTCGCTTGATTTTGAAATGGGCATGTGGCACTTTATGTCTGACACAGCAATTTCATTTCAATAAATTCTCTTGAAATTTTCTTGTCTCTGTTATTAGCTCAAGCTACGTGTTGTTCCTAAATCTCAACATCATACAATATGTATGTGTATATGTATGTGTTTGTGTGTGTGTGTGTGTGTATGTGTATGGATTTTATGACTGGAGTTAAGTTGAACAACTCTTTCAACCGCAATGTGGGCAACTGTGGGCATTCCACGGAAACCCATTCGAAATGCCCATAGAAACTGAAAATATGGGCCTATAAAAAAGCCATTCAAAAACTTTTGGCGGCATCCACCCAGCATTTGTTTTTTTTTTTGTTTTATTATCTTTCTGTTTCGGTTTTTTTTTTATTCTGTGTTATTGTTTTTTTTATGGTCATCAGTCGACAAGTCGGCGATTCGATTCGGCGACTCAACGACTCGGACGACTGTTTAAATCAACACAAATTAGACAATTTGATGAGCTGACGACTAACGCACACCCAGCCAGACACCGCCCCCTCACCGCCGCCCACCCAACTCTGGCATTTGAGTGACCAGGCCCTCCCCGCCCCGCCCCGTTCATTAAAAGCTGAAAGCGCCAGAAAGAAGAAAACAATTAACGGCAAATAATTTAATTTGTTTACTGCAAAGAACAGTGCAACAACAACAACAAAAGGAAGCAGCAGCAGCAACAAAAACAACAACAACAACAACAATAAAATTCAACGCGAACAAATAAAATTAAATTTTTTATAGCCACGCATATTTCTATTGTCCCTCCCGATTTCATTCAGTTCGTTTTCGTCCTTAGTGCGATTCTCGCTCGGCTCGGGATGTTCCTCTTGATGTTACTTATTGTTGAGCGCACACTCACACGCACTCACACACACACATATATATATATATATATAAATACAATAGCGGTCAAAATAATAGTAGTACACACATGTGTTCTAAGAAATGTTGCAAAATAAAATACCTAAAATATAGTTTAAAAAAAAAGTATGAATCAATACTGAAGACAATAAAATATTGAAATTCAATTATTATTTAAAATGATCATTATAAAAGTAGTAGTAAAGACAACTAGAATGATGGCTGACTATATTTTAGTACGTTTAGTATTTGGAAAATATTAGAATTTTAAAACAAGCCCAAACATGTTTTGCTCTGATCTTCATATTTGGAAGAGATTTCGATATGAACACCATCAAATGAGGCATATATTTGAGAAGCAGCACTTCTATTATTTTGACCGCAACTGTATAGCCTCGCCTCGCCCACCACTTCTTCCATTTGTTCCACTTATCATTCGCTGCTGCTGCTGCTGCTGCTGCTGCTGCTGCTTACTGTTATTTTGTTGTTGTATTTGCTTTTGCTTTTGCTTTTATTTGTTTATTTTCTTCACGCATTGCTTGCTTGCACACACCTCCCCCTCAACCCCTCCCCAGCCCCCCTTCATCATTCACCTTTGCTTCGACAGCTTGGAGTTTACAATCTCTCCCCACCCACCGCACCCCTCCCCTGCCTCATCAGATTGATGCGCTTGAACGCGCCATTGTCGTGCATTTTATTTATCTTTATCTAATTTTTAAGCAAGTTTGACAGATTTATGCGTTATTGCGGCGTAAATTATTGCATACTTCCACAACGGGAATGGATCTCTGGACCCTCAGCAAGCAAACAAACAAACAACACACACAACAACAACATCAGCTTGGGTGTATAGATGTGTGCGGCGCTTGGGGCGCAAGGTTGAAATTAGCCAGCGTTTTGATAATGCTCTTGCCCCACCTCCCCCCTCACCGACCAGTTGCTGCGAAAGTTTTTGGGGCTATGGCACAGTAAATCGCGCTTTATATATATGCCAGCAAATTGATGTTCCAATGTTGCCATCTTTCTCGCTCTCTCTCTCTTTCGCTCTGTCTCCAGCGAAGAGCACAAGCAATCTAATTTAATAAGGGAAAGAGCCTGGCTAAGAATATTTCTGTTGGCGCTGCTTGGCCAGCGAGGTTATTGTTAGTGCGGCATAAACGTAAAATTTACTATTTATTCCAAACCCCCCTCTCTCTCCCCCCCCCCACTCCCTGATTGTCGCTGTGCACATGGAATGCATAAAACGTAGCAGCGGGCGAAGCGAAAAATAAGTGCAGCAGCTGTGTGTGTGTGTGTGTAGGTGTGTGTGTGTGTGTGTGTGTGTGTATGCAACCTTTAAGAAAAGGGCCGTCTTTCTGCATCCATAACATAGCATGGCAAGTGAATGCGCGTGTGTGTGTGTGTGTTTGTGGAGTATATAAGTGGGCGTGGCCATATCTATGTGGGTTATGCCATATTCACAGACAAACATTTTACGATGTTAACGGCATAAACTGCAATGTCCGCCCGCCTTCCTTCATCCACCAAATACATTTCGACATGGCAGGTAAAGAGTACTAAAGAATAGACACACTTAAAGGGGCAGGTGTGTGCACCTGTGTGTGTGTATGTGTGTGTGTGTGTGCGAGTGTGTGCCTTGAGCAGAGTAACCTGAATCAATACGTATACGTAAAATATGCTTTTATTGACAGCAACAGCAGCGAAAGGGTCAAGCATCTGCATGCAAACTGTGTGCAAAAATGGGGGCAAAGTCAAGTCACTTCATGCCACACAAATCACAAAAATCCGATTCAACATAAAGCAGTGGAAACCTGCAACAAATAACAAGCTTAAAGTAAATCCAAATTTATTCATTTATTTTTTTTTGCAGAGAAACATCAACAAATTAAAAAGCCTTTTTATTTGTGTATTTCTCTGCTCACTTGATTTATTTTCTGTATCGAAACTGACAAATCTTATATATTTATCTGATATTAATTTAAAAGAATAAAAAAATAAAGCAAACAGATTTTGGGCAGAAAGTTTTTTGCTCTCATTTTAGCATGCTAAGCAAATCGAAAGTTGAATCTGAAGTTGAGTGTGTTCCCAAAGTATATATATATATATATATATATATATATATATATATATATATATGTTGTACTCGATATTGGTTGAGTTCCGCTGATTCTGACAGCAAATGCAGCCAAAGGAAAAAAGTGTTTTTGCCACACAGAATGGCGGGCATAAAAACTAATGTGCCACAGGCTGCTCTGGCATACCCAAGCAGTGCCACTAAATGCATAAATGTATGTTGCGTATTAAATGTGTGTGCAACATATACTTACACACATACACACAAACAGTGTGTACACATATCGATGGCATCATCCAAAAAATAAACAAAACGAATCTTGAGAAAATTCTGCAAATAAAGCGGCTGAAGAAACACAACAGCAGCAAAAAGCAAAAAGCAAAAAAGCAGAAATCAAAAAGCAAAAGCAGAAAGCAAAAGGCAGAAAGCAGAAAGCGATGTTTGAGCTTTAGAGTTGCTTCGTCTAGAAGACCTAATGTCGCACAGCAGCACAGTAGCAGCCTCGTTTCCACGCCCCTGTTGCAGTGTCTAGTGTCTGGCTCCCCTTTACCTTTGTGGGCTTCCAGCTCCCAGCACCCAGCTCCCAGTTCCCAGTTCCCAGCTCCCTCAACGCTCATGTCTGGCTGTGGGAGCCAAAGCCAGAGCCAAAGCCAAAGGAAATGAAATATGCGCATAAATTTCATATCGTTTTTATGATTTTTCTGTTGCGTCTTTTGCGTTTATTTTTCCACTTTTTTGTTTTTTTTTTACACTTTTATTGGTTTCCCAATGGGTTTTGGCGTTTTTCTTGCGTTTAGCAACACACACGCACACCAACTAACACACATACGCACACACGCACACACATATTTAAGCGAATTGAAGGATGAAAGCTTTTGTAGAGATGTGAAATTTGGGTTTGGGTTTGGGTTTGGGTTTGGGGGGTGTGTTGGTTTCTTTGGGCATAAGTTTGTTTCGTTGATTTGAGGCAAATGCATTTCATTAGTGGCAACATCACTCGTTGGGCTGGGCTGAATTAAGCTTAAACATTTCATTGCATTCGGCTTGATGGTCAAAAGCAGTCGGTTGGGTAATCAAACCAAATGACGATTCTATTTACGGCTCTTGTACGTGTGTTGGCCTTAGTTGGATTGTTGTTGCTGGCTTGGCTGGCTTGGCTGGCATCCTGGCGTGTGCCTAATAGATCTAAGTGTGCCATAAAAATGTGAATGGAAGCGAGGCACCTAAAACCAGCCGCAAAGAGGACCCTTAAATCTTTATAACTCATATAAAAATTGGAATGTCGTCATGGGTTGCAACCACAACAACAACAACTACAACAACAGCACTAAAAATCATGAACATTATCTGATGAGTAACTAATCAAGTGAGTTGTCTATGAAGAATAAGCTGCCTAAAATAATATGAAACAAACTCTGCTCAATTGAGTCCACATTTACAATTGGTAAAAGGATTTGAAGTGACCAAGGAGAGCACTTGGCGCAAACTGACTTGGGTGAATGAAAATCGAATCAAATCAAATCAAATCAAGTCAATCTGATCACAGTTGTGACAGCAAAACGAACAATAAATAATCAAATTTCCACGATTGCATCTAAATTGACTGTGCTTATAATAAGATCAAAATTGTTGCGCAGAAAGCAATATAAATCGAATTGAAGCTGAAATTGGCTAAAGCGAAACTAGACTCACATTTATTTATAAATTTATTATATACAAATATATATTTATATATTTATATACATATTATTTAAATAGCATTTGTCGTTTATGAATATTTGCAACAACTATTTTGGCATTGAATATCTTAAAATTATTTGTGGCTTGCTTGTGTCACTGAACATTGTCTATGAATGCTGTAAATTCTTAACAGCCTGGCCAAAGACATGGCAATCTGTCAAATTGGATATTGATTATGACACAGCACAACAAACACAAAACACAAAACACAAGACACAAAATACAAAATACAAGACAGAAGACAGAAAACACAGAACACAACACAACAAAATAGACAACAAGCAGCACTTAATTGACAGCAGTCAAACCTAATGATTTATCTTGTTAGTGAGGGCAGCAACCATAAAACATTACACACCGCCCCCCCCCCCCCCACCGCTACACCCACAGCATCCACCACCCACCTTAGGTCAGGTACCAGCATTTTTGGAGTATATCTGTGTATATCTGTGCAGACTTATGTCCCATTACCTGTCCTTCTGCATCGCTCGGTGTATATTTGAATGCCACCACAAAAGTGACAAAAGTTTCTACAGCTCTTGCGGAGAATAGTGGCATAAGTGGCAAGTGGCATGTGGCAAGTGATTTTGGGGTGGGGGAGGGGCTTGTTTTACAACTAATATGACAAACTGACGATCTCTGGCAACTGGCAACTGGCAGCTGTCAACTTTCAGCTCGCAACTGGCGCACTTTCAAAAGGTGACGCTTGAAAGGAAAGTCTCCACGAGGAGTCGCTTATTGAACGAGCTGGCGAAAACACGAAAACATTCCCCCCACCCCCCCCATCCAGCGGGGTGGAGTAAATAAGTTATTTTTAATGCAGCGCTGTCAAATGAATTTCCCATTTACGCACCTTTTCAACGTTGTTAGCCGGCTGGCAAAAATCCCTTTAGGTTTACAAAGCACGTCTCCTGATGTCTGTTTTGAAGGTTTGCCCCTGAAGAATTGCCCGGACAGACTGGGCGACCTGGACGGACAAAAATTGTGTATATACCAAAGTCGCACAACAATTAGAAACAGACAAGGAACAAGGATGCAGAGCGAGCAAAATTCAATTGCATCTCTGAATTTGGGGCATCCAAGCAGCTCTGTGTACAGCAAGGTATAAGCTTGTTAGTACTTATTATTATTATTATTATTAATTATTTATTATTATTATTTTTATTTTTTTTATTATTATTATTATCCAATAAGATAAACTTCAACGTTTGCTGCCCCATTTGGATTCATGTTACACAGGGTGCACGCAGCAAACAGCAACAGCGTTGTATCCCCAACAATAATTGGCAAATGGTTTTGTGCTCATTCCAGCCAAAATGCAAAACTGGCCCAAACAAACTGTAATAACTGTAATATGCATGTGTTGCGGTCCGTTTATGAATGACAGCTGATATGGGTGCTTCAAGCTATCCGCAACTCGATGTATATAGACTTTTATAGCTCTATCTCCCTCTCCACCTCTCTCTCTCTCTCTCTCTCTCTCTCTCTCTCTCTCTCTCTGTCTGTCTCTGTCTCTCTCATCTCTTGTAGTAAATGTTTTGTGGGGCCCTCTGCTGCTGTCTCTGTCTGCCGGTTTCTCTGTTTGTATAATTGATGGGCATTCATTTATTTGAACAACAACTCCAACATTTGCCACATTTATTCAGTTGAGCAACTTTTGCTATGCTGCATGCAACACATTCCCTACATTCCCGTATTAACAGCCTTAACAGGGCTCTTCTATGCGATTCTCCCCAACAACAGCTGTTTGTGACAGATACAAAGCAAATGAATTCAAACAAGTTTAGTTCCATCAAAGATAAAAGATATATCCGATGGCAACTTGACATAGATCCGCATGTATCCGTCTGCTGCAGATATCGTCCATGTCAGAGCCAGCCCGATCGAATAACTATATTTATTATTAATATTATTATTATCATTTACTTATTATATAAATATATATATAATATTTTTGAGCTATATTATTTTGTCTAGTTTTGCTTGATGTCTGAGCATTAGTTTTGGACTTGAGGCGGGGGATATCTATCTAGGCGGTGGCATTAACAAATGAAGCGAAGCTTTATACAAATGCGCTCGAACTTAAATGAGTTTAAACTTGCAACAGCAACAGCAGCAGCAGCCTGCCTCCTTCTTTGTGGTAAGCGGTAAATGTCGAATAAGGAATGACATAAGTACAAGACTAAAGCTATTCTACTAAGACGGTAATCCGCTTAACAAACTGTCCCCCGTGTCCCATGCCCCATGCCCCCGTTGGACCCCCTTTCCGACACCTGCCGCAATTACCCAGGTAGGTTTCGGGTTGGGCGTAAGCCGCATTTGTGTTAGGGTTGCTGGCAAGCTTATAACAATATTTTCTCGCCTGCCAGGATAGTAAACGTGTTGCCTGCCGCAAAGCAAACAAATTAACTAACGCATCCAACTGCAACTTGCAACTTGCAGCTTGCAACTAACAACTTACAATTTGCAACTGGCAACTGGCAACTTGAACTCCATACTGTTGCAGCCAATCGCAAAGTTGCCGCTAAAGTTAGCTGCAGCTTGATATGAGAGTGCCTACCACACATGCACACACACACACACATATATATATATATATATATATGTATAGTCACAGACGCGACATTATATAGTGAGTGGTATAACGTTGAGATGATGATGTTTGCGCTTGCAGCAAGTTTGTGGCAACTGCTCCAAATACCCTGCTTTTAAAACACTCGGCAAAGAGAGTGAGTCCGATTTGTGGCAACATTATGAAGCTGAAGGAATGCAAGGATCAAAAACAGCAGGAAAGAAAGGAGAGAAGGCGATTTGCAGAAAAAGGACAAAGGTCAAAACTAACCATAAATATTGAGAGAATGTTGAAGGCATCTGCTAAAGATATTTATGAAACCTTCACTCTACTTTCAACAGAGTGGTGCAGGGCATCTGTCAGTCAGCAAAGGACTCTCTCTCTCTCTCTCTATCTATCTCACTCACACACTCGCTCTCTCTCACTCTCTCTCTCACTCTTTGTCTGTTTTTGCTGTTATTAGAACTGCAGTTGCCAACTGCAGCGCGTGGTAAAGTTAAGTAAAGACAAAAGACAAAAGAGACAAAAGCCGGCAAAAGTTTCACTTCGAGTGCTTTGTTTGCTATGCGATGCGCCTCCACCAAAAAAGGGGGGGGTGTAGGCGTTGTGTGTGTGTGTCACTTCTATGTGTGTGCGTGGCAAAAAACTTGGCGCCCGTTGGCAATGCTTTTCACTTTGTTCACGCCAACTGTCATTGCAGGCATAGTCATTCCACTTTGCTTCCTCCTCCTGCTCCTTACACGCTCCTCCCTCCCTCTCCCACTCCCACTGCCTGTCCCTCTCCCCCACCTCCAGCTCCAGCTCCTCGCCGCATTCAAGGCAATAAAAAAATAATTTAGCTGCTTTTTTGTGGGTTCCACCTTATGGGGTGGCGGGCTTTCGACAGAAAAGGCATTTGAGTTATAGACACTGTTCAAGCGAATCCCTCAGATCCTTAGAAACAGTCACCCCCCCCCCCCCCCCACTCACTTGTAGTCTAGGGTCCATTTTGAATTATGTCGCTTATTTTGTGCGTGTGCAATTTATAAACCATTCGCGATGCCCATTTTCCATTTCCCATTTCCTATTTCCCATTTTTTTTTTTTTTGGCAGTGGAGTTGATTGCGGTCCTGATTTTTCACAATGTGCGAAATGTGAATGTGTCTTTGTTTTTTTTTTTATTTTCTATTTTTAACGATAGGAGGTGGGGGAGGAGGTGGGTGGAGCTCCAGTCCTGATTTTTATGCGTATGCATAAAGAAAACTTTTCAAGGTCAATGGATAAAGTTTTGCTTTTTTTGCGCCGCTCTTTATTTATTTATCTATGTGTTTTTTCGGGGTTATTGGGAGCGCGCATCTCCGTTTTGTATTCGCACTCTGTTTGACTGTGCAGTGCCCCTCCGCTTGCAGCCCCCTCCGCTCCCTTCCCTCTCCAAAGCTGGTCGGGTCTATTCTATAAATATTGCAGACTCTTATCTGCTCGCAGGCTCTGCTCGTAAAGCTAAAGTTATGGGTCAGCACCGGCGGCCAACAAAAAAAAAACTTTTCACTTTTATTGCAAAAGCCCTCGAATTTTATTTCCAAATCCCCCCTCGGCCCCCATCTCCTACTTTCCCGCTAAACAAATACTCGAAAACCGCAAAATAAGTAAAATCGCCCAATTGGTTTTGGGTCTAAATTCTAAGCAAATTTTCCCAAATCGGTTTCAGTTGTAATCGATTTGGAAGCTGTGGTTCGACACATTGAATAAGTATTAAGAAAGAATTTCCAGGACTCGAGTTGAAATCTTTTAATCAATCTTTAAATGTGATTTTTTATTATATTATCATTAAATATTGGTGATATAGCTCGCTATATAAGTCAAGCTAGATCGAGCAAAGACAAAAGCTCGCAGCTTTCAACTCTTAATCGATATAGTCAATCCGATCTATAAAAATATCGATAAATGTAGATATTATATATAAATATATATACGTATTATAATGATTTGGCTTAATGATATGCATTGGTATGTTTGGGTTTATTGTTTATGAAGTTGAACTTATGCCGATCAGATATCGTTACTTATCTTTTATCGGAACTGAATCGATTACCCGCTCTCAATAGTAACGGGACAATGGCAACAAGATTGCCAGATTGCTTCGATCGCTACGTGTCTGTTTATCTTCTATAAGAAATCCCACATAACTGTACAGATAACATAGATAATAATTCATAATCCATAAAGTGCTGTTCAGCTGTTTTTAAGCCCTTTAAATACTTAATCATGGCAAATGATAAGTGAATCCAAGCAAAGTACACACATACACATACGTTAATTTATTTAAATACATATGTGTATACATATGTGTGTATATATATATATATATATATATATATATGTGCATATATGTATGTTCAAGCTGAGAATAAATAAAAAATGAAATGAACGCTAAACTTTTTACAAAAGTTGGTTGCAGTTGACTGTTGCCAGTTGGAGCTGCTTCAAGTTGCGCCACGCTGCATCATGTTGCTGAAAAGTCTTGCTGGACACTCAAAGTGTGCCAAACGAGCGTGGCACTCGCCACTTGCCACTCGTCGTTGCTGCCACAAGCCACTTAACCCTTTGATGGACAGTCTCCACAGCAGCAGCAACAGCAGCAGCAGCAGCAACAGCAGCCACAAATGAGGCTGGATGCATGCGGCAAATGGGGCCAAAAGTGCTGCGAGAGGTGGTCTAAAGGGCAACAGGGTTGCAATTGTTGTTGTTGTTGTTGTTGTTGTTGTCTTGGTTGTAGTTGTAGTTGTTGTTGCAATGTTTACACAACTTTTGGGAGGCAACCGCAAAATCTGTTATTAGTGTCAAGTGGACTTGTGAGAGACTTTTGTGACCTGACCGCCACCATGGCGCTATCTCGCTCGCACTCCATCTAGCCCCGACTGCCGACTGGCGACTGCCGACAGACGACAGACGGAAAACAACTTTTGTGCCGAGAGATGTTGCAGAAATATTAAATTTGTGGTCCAACGACTAGAAAACTGTACTGTGAACAACTCAACTGAAAGCTGAGCAAACGAAAGCAATGACGACAGAGCTAGAAAGAGAGGGGAGAACCAATAGATTGACAGAGAGATATATATATAGAGAGAGTGAGAGGAGGAGTAATGCTGTGCGACAGTTGATATCAAATTGTAACTCTAAGTTCAATTTAATCGCCGCTCTTCACAACTCTTGGGCTCTTAGTTGTCCAACTACCCATTGACAGAGTTAAGTAAGAAAGTTTAGCAATTCCACTGATGCATATATATATATATATATATGTATACTATATATGTATAGTTATATATATGTGTGTGTATGTGTATATAAATCAATTTGTGACCAAAGACAAAATGTGCAACTTGTGACAAAACAATGTAATCTAATCGACGCCCATTCAAAACAAGTCATAAATAACTGGAACAGTTTAAAGATATATTAAAGTTAGAGTATATATATGTATACATATGTGGAAGAACACGACATGATTTTGAGGCAAAGCAACTCAGATGTTGCCAATTAAATATGCGTGCTGAAAGAGTGCTTTCAACGTGTGGAAACCCTAAACAGCTCAATACAGTTATAATTTATTATGACTGATATTTAACAAGATTCGCGATTTATTATTATTATTATTATTATTATTATTAATATTATATATTAATTAAAGTCAAAGCAAATGAAAAACACTTTGCTATTTATAATGTTTTCTTGACTTTTCTGCTGTCGAAGTCATATGAGTCTCATGCTAAATGAATATCAAATTTGACTAAAACTACAACAAATATGTATTATGAATATATATATGAATATATATATATATATATGCTCTTTAAATGTTTTATGAAGTTGCCAACCCGTTTCACAAAGGTATGCCAAAAAGGAAAAAGGACTCCGCAGTTCGATTTCAATTGCATATTGTGTAAGCTGCTCGGCATTCAATCAAAATGCGCCTAAGCCGATGACAACGAACGAGACATAGTCGTCAAGCAAAAAACAGGTCCAACAATCAGCGATGCCAATGCCACTGCCAATGCCACTGCCACTGCCACTGCCACTGCCACTGCCAATGCCCAACATGATTCTTGCCACAGACATAAGCTGCAATAAGAATAATGCCTAAGACGAAAATCGAACGACGAAAGAATATCAAATATGTGTATTCAATGATTTGTCGAGTTCAAGGCGCATTGTTGTGGTGTCGTCAACAAAGCACTTTGAATGGATTGTAACCACCCCCCATCCCCCGCCCCCTCACCACCATCTTTAACCCCACACAGAAAGGGGGAGAGGGGTGCGGGGCAAAGACCGCTTTGAGCTGCTCTGAGCCGCTTTTACTCAAATAGAAGTAGAAATGCGAAACCATTTTGCTTGGCCTTTTCTGTGGTCTCAAATGACGACGACGACGACGACGACGACGACAAGCGGATGATAGCTACACTGGAGGCGGTGGATGGGGAAGGGGGGAGGAGGAGAAGAAGGGGGGTGCCAGCTACGGCTTTTGAATTTATGAGCGTATTTAATTAGCCAACAGCGCAGCGGCAAAAAGCTCTCTGGCAACACTTGGCCACAATTTGCTGTTGTAAAGGACGAAAACAAGGATGTGGATGTGAAGGAGAAGGAGAAGGAGAGAGAGAACGGGAGCGGGAGCGAGAGCGAGAACCGATGGCAGCTGTTGGCTTTGATTGATTGATTGAGGCATTGCCTGAGTGGCAGCTGAAGTGCGGCATATTTGATTTGGCCCTCAAACACTGACGATGACGACGACGACGACAATGATGCTGCCTAGCATCAGGCCTCCAAAAAGCAAGTCCAGGCTCATGAATCTGAATAGGAATAGGACTGGCAAGCAAGCCAGGTGGTTGGTGGGTTTGTATTTGTATTTGGGTTTGGGTTTGGGTTTGCCATTTGAAATTGTGGCTGATTTATTATACGTTAAGACAACAGATTTTCGTGGCTTGTGCTACTCCTCCTCTATGTTAAGTGTGTACACTTCAATTTATTTAGAATATGCCACACAGAACTTTATATATATGTATATGTGTATAGAGATCCATCTTAATATCGAGCAAATGACTTGTAGTCATTTGGCTGGCGTCGCGGCTTAAGCCTCTCAAGTGGAGCTGGAGTCCTTGACTCATGGAAAGCTATCCCTATAAATTTGAACACGAGTTTTGCATTCATTGATTTATGCTCCTCGCTCAAGCAGCACTCAAATAATAAATCCAAATAATATAATGAAATAAACCCAACGATCTCATGACTCCTAATACGGGTAATACAGAAAATCATGACTAACCAATTGCAGGGTATGCCTGCTGTCGGTCATTGGATGAGCTTGCTGCCTCTCAGTTAAATGATGTTTCCTTTGAGCAATTGCTGACTACAAGTATGCAATAAAGTTACTTATTAATGAGAAGCACCAATCATATTCTAATTTTATTTATTAATGACTTGTGTGCGTATTTTAATTAAATTAATTTACAAATTGATTCTCTCTCTCCATCTCTCTCTCTCTCTCTCTCTCCCTCTCTCTCTCTCTCTCTCTCTCTCTAAACCAATTACTGACTACCAACTGGGCTTATGCTGTATGCCTGTTCGCATCTATCTTTGACTTGTTATCTTAGTTAATTTATATTTTATATATATATATATAATATATATATTCATGTATATATATACACGTATATATATATCTTCTTTTAAGTCAGTGATACGTGATTCTTGGCAAGCGCTGCCAACTTAGTGCAGAACATCTTATTTTATTTCTATTATTTTGATTTATCCAATCAATAGTCAGTATATAGGAATTCCCTATTGCGCAGCAACTCCTTGGGCTGTGCTTTATCACATCGAGTGTCCTGTCGCGCCCTCCCTTCCCCACTCCACTCCACTCCTTGCCTATCCTTTTCTATCCTTGCCTGCGTCCTGTGCTGTCTGGCGCTGTCCACTTGCTGGCGCTGCTGCGTTCGACCATAATTTTGTATTATTTATGTAATTTTTGTGTTTTATTTATGAGCAATTCCCAATACGACAGTGGCACAACCCGCCCACCACCCCCTTCACACACACACACACACACACACACACCCAACCCCCTCGCGTCTCCAGTCGCACTTTTCGCAGCCTACTTTAGCAAGGCAGAGGGCGGTGGGCGGCAAGGCGTGGCATGCGCCTTATCAATAGCTGCGGCAGCCTTCTTAAACGGACTCTGTTAGTGTGTGACCTCAATATGTGTGTGTGTGTTGTATGTGTGTTGTGTGTGTGTGTGTTGTATGTGTGTTGTGTGTGTGTGTGTGTGTTGTGCTTCAGCTCGTTTTTCACAATTTTTGTCAAGAGCAACAACATTGCAAAGAGGTTATTTAAATTAATTTCTGCGGTTGCAATAAATTTGTTTTGTCTCTTTGTTGCCGCTCGTTGATTTCATTTTTTATTTTTATTTGGGTTTTTTTTTTTTTTTTTGTTGTTTTTTTTGGTGTTTTTCCCATTGGCAGGCAGCTGCATAAACCGTTATTTACAGCCTCTTTTGGTTTTCTGGGCAACGGAAAGGCGCACGGCGCCCAATCTTGTCCCCAATATCTGGTGTCTGTCTGCCTCTCTGTGTGTGTGTGGGTGTATCGATGTATCGATGAGGGGTGGAGGTGGTGCAGGTGGTTGGTTGGTTGACTGGTTGGTTGGTTGGTTGGCTTGGTTGGCTTGGCGGTTGATTGTGTAGGTTATTACTTTATTTATTGGCCATCAATATTTAAAGGTTTAATATTTGCACAACGCGTTCCCATTTTTGCTTCTGTTGAACGCATTTTCAGTTAAATGAATTTCATAACTTCATTTTGTGCATGTGGAGTGAGTGGATTTGATCCCACTTTTGAGCCCACCTCACGCCCACCACCCACCGCCAACCAGCCCCTAAAACTTCGAACTGCTCTGCCAAAGTGGTAGGCAGTTCAAACTTTTTGGTAAGCCATTCGCAGAGCGCTTTTAATGCCATTAAAAATAGCACACACACGCACACACACACACACACGCACACACACACACACTCGAAATGACCGCAATAGTGAAATTAAGAGCAAATTAAATACAATTTGCAGAAAATAAATAAATAAATGAATTAATTTGGGTTAGCTGTTAGTTAGTGAGCTCGGATATAAGCCAATTAAGCATTAAATAAATAAATATATATCTATTTATATATATATATATCTATTTATATATATATATATCTATTTATATATATATATATTTTTATTCATTTGTTTTTATCGAATGGAAATTTAATTGGAGTAGCCTTTAAATTTCTATTGTTGCTACATTTTAAGCACATTGTTATAAGCGCACAGCTTATGGTTGAATTGGAATGCAACTCAACAAATAAATACAATAAATTGTAATAAACATATGTATTATATATTTATCTTTCTTTTGCTTGCAGGTCAGTTGAAATCATCTTGAGTCGTCAGCACATCAAAAAGAGAGAGGGATAAGGTAGGATAAATCAAATGCCGAAATAAAGAAAATTATCAAGTGGTGTTAAGTGCATATTAAATTCAATTGAATTTCAATTTGAGTTGATCTGAATTGCAATTGCGTTTGTTGTTGGTTGTTGGCCAGAAGCGCTTGCCAACTTAAAATCAATGGTCATAATGCAATCAAATAAATGCGGAATGCAACAATAAATGCATTCAATTAAATGCACGCAAATTGAAATCAACACTAGTCGACGCTGATGCCGAGCCCACTAAAAGCACACCATTCACACATAGATACATATATATACTCTATATATACACATATACATATATATATATATATATATATACAGTTACAGATACAAAAATACACATGCAGCTACAGCTGCAGATACAGACTGACCACTTGGAACTTGGACAACTTAATGCAAATATTGAATGCATTTAATTTTTTTTTTTATCTCTTTATTTTTGAATACCCTGTAATTTTGTATTACAAAGAGTTGAGAGTATTTTAAAAATGATATTAGCAAAAATTGTATTAACTTAAATGAATCTTATTTGAGCTAATAAAATGTTTGCCATTCCAATTTTTTAATAATATTTTATTTATGGACATTGATGTATTTGTAAAGGGCATCTGCTAGTCGTGCATCTAAGCTGCTCCACTTTTCATTGCCGCCATTCAGAAAGTAATGTTCAACAACATTTAGCTAAACTGATTTATATATTTTGTTTTATGCATTTGTTGTTTTTCAACATCAACAACATCGACACCAGCAACAACAACAACAACAACCACAATAAACAAATGTTGTGCGTGTTGCAAATATAAACAAGCTCGCAAAAAAAATGGAAGAACTACAATTCATTTGTAACGCGAAGAAATTTATATACTCTTCGAAAGTTATAGTTCGATTCCATAAAAAAAGGCAAGATATTATATTGTTTATTGTTTATTCTCAGCCTACAGATCCTGCATCAACCCCAGCTAGAATGCTAGAATCTTTGTTGGGTTGAGAGCTTCTAGTTCTTGGGCTTCATGGCATGCTTCCGTAGGATGCTGCATCTTTTCCTAATTAAGGCGATGCGTTCTGCTAGGATGTGCATTGAGGATTCCTCCTCATCGCTACTATGAATATCTAATTTGGTTAGGTGCATTCTCAGTCCACAATTTCCTGTCAATAGACCGGTGAGTATCCTGAGCCTGTTCTTCCCCATGGATATTACTTGCTTACATCGCTTGTGATTATGGCCACCTAAAAGACTTCTGGCTTATCGGAGTCCTGGTGCCTCTGCCCAGCTCCGTTTTCGCCTTTGTCTTTCTTCGTTTCTGAGTTGCAGCCGTATTGTGTGTCTTCCTATGCCACAATACGGTTCAGGTCCTGTCAGGGGTCTCGCTGCCCCCATTCTTGCTCCTCGTCAGCCGCTCCGTTCCCCGTTATGTCCCTGTGACCCGGGACCCATCTTAGAGCAAGCCTATTATGTGTCCCGAGTTGGTCAAGCTTGGATCTTACTTCGTGGACTACTTTATTATTGCTAATATTAAATAGATTCTTTCAACTCAATTTATCATTTGTAGCAAGCTTCATCAGCAAGTTGTCTGATCTAGAAAAATATCTGAAGAAACGAGATGATGAGTTCAGAATCGTCGGCTGATTGCTTCCATGCGTTGCATAGTTGATAATAATTCGTCAAAACTCTACCAAATGGATATTTTTCAGCACACTCCAGAATCTGGCAAGGGCTTACATATTATATACACATTTATTTGCATACATATGTAATTGGCATAAAGTAATTAACAAACATGCATTCAAGTTTCCATCTTTTTTTAAACATATTCAAATTATGCTTCTTTTTTTCTATTATTAAATTATTTTTTCAATTTTCCTTTTTTGTTTTGTTTTTAGTTGCAATATTTCCTTCTGACTCTTTTGTTGAGCAACAATTTGCAAAAAAGTTAGATTTTGCATCGTTTTAATATTATTATTTTTGTGGAAATAAGTGTGTGTGGTGGGGGGTGTGGGAAGGTGGGGAGATGGGGGAGGAGGATGGTTTGAGGAGAACAATTGTTTGCTTCTGTTCGAAGTTCTTTTCGAAGTTTTGAGCGCTACGCAACGCTAGGTGGCGCTTTCAATGTTATTTGGAAACACCTGCTTCACAGTTACCTTACCTAACGCCCCCACCACCTCCCCTTCCCCCAGCGCTTTCTATTCACTCACACGCCACAATAATCAAATAACATTTTTTTGTTTCAATGTTGTCTTGTTGTTGCTGTCTTTGGTGACTTTAATGAAAATGGGCGAAATGGGGAATGAAAATGATAAAAATATATATAAAAGATACACGCACACACACACACACACACACACACACACACACACACCGACAGGCACACGCAGAAGCTCTTCCTCTGTGCTTCGGCACATGGCTTCCCATGTCTACTAAGTATCGCCATATTAAAGTGACATAAACCGACAGCATTCACGTGAGCATACCACATTTTTGACATGCCATTGAGCCACACACACACACACTCACACACAGATACAGCACACACACACCTACACACACACAACAGAGGCAAAAGCACGTACATTGTGACTCCTAGATAAAAATGTTGTCTGAACTGCACTTTATACAAGACAGAAAACTGAAAATGTGCGGCAAGTGCTCAACTCTTGGACTTCCTATAAATTAATAAAATTAAATACGAATATTAGTTAATAAATAGGTTATCATCAGTGCAGCCCATATATATATTTACTTATATTATATATATATATATATATATATATATATTATATTTAATGAAATTAATCAGTTTTGCTGCAAACTAAACCTTTTTGCAAATAATTTAGGAAAGTCAACAATGCTAAATAAAATTCTTACACAACGCATAATTGAAAAGTAAAATTAAAATTGATATTGCTGCTCCTGATGAGATTAAGCCAACTTCAATCAAATCTAATTTCTGTCAACACTTTGTTGTTGGCCAACTATGAAAACTATGGCGAAGAAACATAAATCGAAGCTGTCGCTCGCTGGAAGCCGGGCAAACTCAGCATGAGTTGTTGATTGGGTGGCATATTTGAAATGCGCTTGTCATTGAAGCCCTTAAGATGCGCATTTCATACCAAGGGGGTGGGGGATGGGTTGTTGCAGGTGAGGCAACTAAGGAGTTGCCTGCAGCAGCCAACTCGTTTACTTAAATCATATTTTTTTTATGCATATTTTATCTAAGTTTTCGCACTTTCATCAAATTGCGCAGGCAAAAAGAAACAGCTAGAAAGAAAGAGTTTATGTGGGTGTGTGTGGGTGTGTGCTGGTATGTGTGGGTGAGTGCGTATATGTGTGTCTATCTGCCACTGCTTCCGCTTGCCCGGTTTTAATTAAATACAGCTAACAATGTACATTCTCATTCATTGCAAGAGTTTTTGCAGCTAGTTGGTTACTTAGTGCCTGGTTGGTTACTGTTTACCCTCACCCTCACCCTCACCCTCCCCCCATATGCCACTCCCACGTTTTCAGGCCTCCCCCTCTGGGCATATTACTCCCCCCACACCCCCCTCGACTGCGGTTGTCGTTTTGCGTTTCCATTGGCTTGCATTGCACGCCAAAAGCACAGTTCACTTTTGCTTCGTTTACACACACTCACACACGCGCACACGTAACCCAAGCCTCTGGTTGTGTGTTGCACACACACACACACACACACGCGTATACACACTTGCAAAGTTTGTTTCACTGCTGCTTCTTAGCAGCATCGTATCCTTGTAGTCCTCGTTGGGGTTTTAATTAATATTTTTCTGCGTTGCATACTTGCCAGCGCCGCACTCTTCCGGCCATATGCAATCATTTCACAACACTAGCGCCAGTGTTGCAGCTGCAACAGCATCCCGTTACCTGTGCCCACACACACACACACACACACAAACTGCACAGGTAGCAATGGTCAGGGCCCAGGCGATATAATTTCAGTTATAAATAACCCAGCCACTAAGTACAATTTTCACATAAATATCGCTTAAAACATGGCAAACAGGATGCCAGGCTCAGCTGGGATCGAATGGTATAAAAACAGCAGAAATAGATTTAACAGCTCACTTTTGCTCCAAGTGAAAATATAGGTCAAAAAGTTACTTAAAGTAAATACATATTTTTCAACTTATAATGCATATGGATAAAAATAGATTTGGTGACTTACTTCGTCTCGTTCTTCTTTGTTACTCGTCAGCGATTAGTTACTCGCTTTAGCTACTCGTTAGTCACGCTACCTAGCGGGCGTACCTATGATCATTAGGCATTAATATTTTGATATATATATATATATATAAGGAAATGCATTATTTTATTTATATTTTACTTTAGATGATAACATTTTGCAGCACTCGCTAATCTGCCTGCCACAATCGAAGCCAAGCAATCGAAGTGAGATCATAAACTGTACAATGTGGCACATATGGCCATCATTTGAAGTGGCAAATAGATGAGCACCGAGATTATAGACACCAGACTCGTAAGCCCCATTACGTTAAGCGAGGCAACTGGGTCAATGCCTGTCGTGCAACACTTCTCGCTATATTTTTTTTAAACATGCTGCAGCTGGAGGTACGAGTGGCATGTTCTATTTTTTATTTTTTTTTGGGTTTTTGTATTTTTTTTTTATGGTGAACGTGAAATATGAAATGGCCATTTGTGGGCGCTGGGCTGGGCGGGGCACAGCGTCAAGTGTGACTGTAACTGTAACTGTAACTCTAACAGTAACGGTGGCGACGACGACGACGACGACGATTGTCACGTTTGCAACAAATGGCGCATGGCACGCAAAGTGCAAATGTAATTCGTGTATTTTACTTAATTTCATGTTACGTGCACAATCGTCCAAATCGCATCCAATCGAAACTCGCTCCCTCCCCTCCCCTCCCCTCCCCTTCCCTTCCACCACCTCACCCCTTTCCCATGCTGGCAAACCACCCCCTGGCAACCCTTTTTGTTAGCTTCTTTTCTTTTCTTTTTTTTTTGATGTTGGGCAAGCATTTGGCAGTGTGGCCCCAAAGCAGGCAGCAGCTGCAATTGCAGCTTTTACCTGGCCACAATCCACAACTACAAATGCAACTGCAACTACAACCAACAACAATTGCAACTTAAACTTCTTTTCCACACCTCCCCCACCCTCAACTTACCCCCCTCAGTCATGGGCCGCTTCCACGCATTTATTAGCATTTTAATGCTGTGCCATTTTTTGCACATTTCGGCAAATTTTGAGGCGAGAGTTTTAATTAAGTTTCGGTTTGGCTGAAGGGGTGGGTGGGATTTTGGGTATTTTGGCGGCATTAGCGGTGAGCGTCAGCAAAAACTTTTATAATTTTACTTGCCTCACTTTATGGCAGCTTATTCCCAGCTTGCTGTTGCTGGGCAAAATTGCAATTTGATATGCGCTGCGGAAAAAGAATTTTTCATCAGTTTTTGTTGACGTCGATTTTCAAGTGGCAGAAAGCGCAAAAATAAAAGAAAAAAACATCAATAAAAAACTATAATCGGACCGCACTCATTGCTGCACTCACAATTCACTCAATAATAGCTGCCATGAATCATCGAGCGGCATTCGTTCAAATTGATACAATTTCCAATTTGATTTGTCAGCAAATCGCTGAATTCGCATTTCCATTCCGAGTTCGCGCAACATCTAGAAACACGTTGTTTTTGTATTTATTTTTGCTGTTGTCGTAGTTGTTGTTGTTGTTGATGTAGTTGTTGATGTAGTTGTTGCTGACACTTTTGAACTGTGAACCCAGAAACACAATCATCAATATGGTTTGCCATTTAAGTGGCTTATTCAGCATTCATTGCGGCCATTTAACAAAAATGTAATATTACATTTTGGCCAGGCTAGCAGCCTAGCAGCCCAGCCTGTTCGTTATTTTTATCGTTGCACTTATTATCTGCTACTCGTTGCATTTGCCAGGCACGTGTTCTTCCCAGCGTTACTCGTTGCTTTGTTAATTTATATTCGTTGTCTATTTGCTCGCTTCTTTAATATATACATACATACATATATATATATATATATAAACTTGATATTTATTACTTGTTTCAACACTCGTGGGGGTACTCGTTATTCGTTACTCGTTCATTTACATTGTCACTCTTCGGCAACATTTTGTCATTTTGACATTTTGACATTTTGTAGCAAACATCTGGGGCAAGTAGTTTTGTGGTTTATGTGGAAACTCTTCACATTGTTTGCGCATAGTAAGATGAGCCGGGAAATACGGGGGGAATACGGGGGGAATACAATATAGCGGAAGCCATTCAAGTGCCTCGTTTAGCATAGATTCAGGTCAGGCAAAAAATTCGCATTCACCTCAAAGCTCAAATTAACAAATTTAAATGTGAATAATTGTGACGGCAACAACAACAGCAACAACAACAGCAACAATTGCCGCTTTGTTTGGAATAATTTTTGCACGGTCAGCATTCGAAATTTGCGAAAATATTTGTCTCAATTTTCATTATAAATGCTTAACCGATATCGGTTCAAGTCTATTTTGTGTGTCGCAGATGTGGTTGCCGTTGCGGTTGCGACTTACCGTTGATTCAGTTGCATTTGTTTGCCTTGTCAGTATTATTTATGATAATCAGGCATCAATATTCAGCGAATCGACAAATCAGCTGGTCGACCGCAAGCTACCCTGTTATCCTAGTCTGATCTAAAACTGAACTCATTTTCAGGCTTCTCATTCTCATTCTCTATTGAGCATACTTCTGGTTGCTTTTTGGTAATTCAGTTAGTTGTTGCCATATATATACCCATCAGACCACGCATTTACAGGGTGTAAGCATAATGTTGACATCAATTCTGTGGTCATTTAATGAAAATTAAGTCATTAGGCCGCTTATTGGATATACAGTGTCCGATGACATGCTGTCAAGCTGACACAACACACACACACACACACAGTCAACAAATACACACACACATTCACTTATATACAAAAGAGCAGCATAAAAACTATCGCAACAATGTAGACAAATTGATTTTCACGCACTTTTTGTCATTTGTCTATTGGCCATTGTTGTTCAAATTTGATGTGGCTTTTTGTTGTTTATGTAGCTTTTTGTTGCTTTTGTTGTTTTTGCGTTACTCCTGTTTTAATGGCCGAGCAATTTGTAATGACCGTTCAGTCATCCAGTCATCCATTCATCCACTCATCCAGTCGTCCCTCAACCGCAACACAACACGTCGACTATTTGCCAAATGGGCATTTGAAAGAGAAAGAGAAACAGGAAGAGAGAGAGAGAGAGAGAGAGAGAGTGAGATTGAAAGAAAGAGACAGCTGCAAATTTCTCTGAGCTAGATAATTCAAACCAAAATTGAACTAGATTATCCTCTTCGGACATGCTGTGCGTACACACATATATATATATATATGTATATATGTATATGTATATATATAAATAAGTATAAGAAATTTGGAAAAATTGAGACAAATTGCTCATAAGGCGTCAGCTTTCAAGAAACTCATCAAAAATCAATTGGCCAGCAAACGAATTGGAAATGAATTATGTTTTGCTACACGTGCTGGCTATTATGTATACCAAATAATATATTCGCTTGGCAAACTGCGAAGATATCCTCAGCTTGATGCTTAATGTTTACAAATTGAGCGAAGAGTGTTTGTAATGAAGGACTTTTATTGTGATTGGCATATTTTGTAATTGGGATTGTGGAATCCTTTCTTTTGGCATTCAAATACATCTGCATTTTGTTGAGATAGTTTTTTGTTTATACAAGTATATTGCTAGCACTTCTGTTGCACTAATGATGGACCGAAGGGGGTAGTGGGGGGTGTGGAAGTTGTTTCACATTACGTATACGTAATTTAGAGGCATTTCATTTTATTTCCTGTTTCCTTGCCCGAGCACACAAGCAATACGGTCATTAGTCTAAGTCTGATTTAGTTATAGTCTCTCTCGCTCTGTGTGTGTATGTATTATGTATGTGTGTGTGCGTGTGTGTGTCCTTATTAAGCAATGCCAACTGACAAACGACAAAACGGTAAACGTGGAATTTCAGTTATTACCCCCCTCCGCCCCCTTCAGCTTGCAATCCCTTTTTGACATGCCTTCGCAGCTGCTTTAATTGTTTTTTAAACACATTTTAAGCACTTTTTGAATACCCGTTGCCAAGTCGGCAATAAACAAAACGTCAAGCATCAGCAAACACACACACACACACACACACACAATAATCTTAAGCACAACAGCAACTTGAAGCAGTAACAGCAACAACAACAACAACAGCATCAGCAGCAGCAGCAGCAGCAGCAGCAACAACAACAACATTCAACGCAAGTCTTTGTCGTGAAAATGGAGCGTGCACAAAATGAGCGCGCACACACACACACACACACACACATACGCACACACACATACACAAGCATAGAGATACATGCTTAGTGTAGGAGATTTACCTTGAAGTGAGCAGCTTTTAACACTTTTGCTTTTTAGCCAACACAACACGAAGCAATGGCAACACATTCATTTAATTTGACGTCTCGCGCCCTATTCTAACAGCAGCAACAGCAGCAGCAGCAGCAGCAGTAGCAGCAGCAGCAGCCTAATTGTCGTCTATCTCAAGTCGACAGCAGTCTTCCGTCCCCCCCCCCTCCCCCCTCCCCCACCCCCTCTCCATCCCCATTCCTTTTGTCCTTAGCTAACCCACCCCGCGCTCAGCTCAGTTTGCCGTCTGTTTGCTGTCTCAGCGCAAAATGTAGCTGCTCTAATTAGAATGAAACGATTTTCATTTTGCATTTTCATGTTGTCGTTTGCCTTTGCTATTTGTTGTTGTTGTTGTCGTTGTTGTTTCTGTTGTTGTTGTTGTTGTTGTTGTTGCCCTGGCCCAAAATGAATAATTTACGCTGCTTCGCTGTTGCTGTTGCTGTTGCTGTTGCCATTGCCGTTGCTGTTGCTGATGCATGCGAAAATTCATAGAAATTTCCATTTCCATTTTAATTTTAATCGCAAGTGTAATGCCAGTCAGGCCATAAGCACTATATAGACTTCAGATGCCTCCTGATTTAATTGCTTTGCCGCCGTTGACGTTGCGCCAGCAATCAGTAACATAAAGCAATAGCAACAGCAGCAGAGGCAAGGAAGGCGCTTCAAGTGGCAACAAAAGTGAATTTTGTGCTGAGGAGGCAAGTGAACAGCCAAGCTGAGCGAGCGACCCACTGAACCATATCAAGTGCATTATCTGCTCAGTCATTCGTTGAACCACTCAACCACTCACCCACTCAGTTTGACCATCTTTATTATGCTTATCTGCTGCTGCTGCTAGCTGGCTCTTGGCCCGATTGACTGACAACTGTTGGCTCTGGGCAACTGTTTTTGTTGTTGTTGTTGTTGTTGTTGATGCATTTAGCCATTGCTGCTGCCAAAAAAAAATAGTGTAATCTAAACAAGTGCTGAGAAACTTGACAGCTGCTGGCCAATTGAGTGCTGTTGCTGTTGCTGCCTTTGTGTCATGTTGCTGTTATTGCAGCTGGTGTTGTGACTCATGTGCACAAGCAATTGCGATTGCTATCGGCAACAGCAGCAATTGCTGGCCCACAGCAGCAACTCTTTAAGTGTGCTTCTTGTTTATCCAATCTGTCGGGTCAGCAAGCAAATTGTTTCATAAACCAGCAATCAGTTGCGGCTGCTGTTGCAGCTCTATGTATATTCTGTAAATTTTATCCATACACAGAGTTCAATTGATTTCAATTAGTTGCCATAAACGAATTTTATATGTTACTTCGATTATTTGACTTCCTGCTTCGCCTTCTGCTGCACTCAAAATCAGTACTCTTATTGTTGCTCGACCCCTATGTTGCTGTTGTAACTGAAGCTGCTGTTGCTGCAGCGACAACTATTTTTCTTTTATCATAAGTAAACGGATTTCGCTCTTGTGCGCTTTTGCAATCGATGAAAAGATTTGCCCAAGTGTTGCTGCTGCTACTTTGAGAAATCAATTCCGACATCAACGACAATACAGCCCAACAACCTTTTTCACTTTTTCCAGGTCAAAGTTCTAAATGTTCATTAATTTTATCAGGCACAACGAGCGCAACGTCATCAACGAAATCAAAAAGAAAATCATTGCAACTGTCAGCAGCAGCAGCAGCAGCAGCAGCAGCAATACAACTTGGCAACTTGGTAGTATTTTTACTTATTTACGTTGTTTGCAAACATTGAAATTGCATTTTGCCAGCAACTGTTGTTCGCCCACCCATTCCCATTGCCATCCCCATCCCCATCCCCTTGAGTCCTCAACAAGAGTCTTGCCACCCGATTGGTGGCGTAACCTTTCTGCTAAGTGTGTGATGCAAATGCAACTGCCATCGGCAGCAACAACTGCCACTCATCTAAGGCACATTGCTAATGTGTTTGCGATGCAGCTACAGATAACAGCAGTGCCTTGCACCTTGCTACAATGCAACATGCTGCAACATGCCCCACATTTGCGCATCAGTACTCACATATTCAAATATAGATGAATGAATATATGTTTTTCTATTTATTGTTGAATCTACATCTACATCAACTTTACTGGGAGTTTGCATTCCATATTCAAATTGATTGAACATTCTCAAATAATACCTATTTTGACTCTCTTGAACAAATTGTATATGTGACTAATTTATTTTCCGGTCACGATTGCTTTGTCATTCAGATGTATTCATATTGTTGTGCCAAACGATGTTTCCCCAAATATATTTTGCATTTTGAGAAGATATATATGTGTATATAATGTCCATCTTAGTTATACAAAAGTTGTAATCATGTAGGTAAATCCCTTGAGTCAAGTTCAATATAAAATATTTTCATATTTGCCAAATTGTATTTTAAAAAGGTTGCAAAAGTTTCCCCAAAGAAAACAATATGTTACTGTTAAGTTGCTCTGTTAGCGGTAAGCGGATTCTGCTAGGCAGCGGATTCTGTTAAGTTAACAGCGAAAACATGTTAACCCAAACAACAATATTCAAGCCGGTTAACATAACATTATCTCAGCTCATTGTTTATGAACTAATCACGTAAATCCAAACAGACAAATCCACACTGTCTCTCTCTCTCACTCCCACTCTCACTGTCTCTCTGTCTGTTAAGTGGAGATGTCAAACAGTTTTAACAGTATCTGATTTATGTTAATGCAAGTCACTTCGTTCTGCACGCTTTTGAAGTATACGTTTTTTTTATGATCCTGCGGTTTCTCTAAAGAACTTCTTGACGTGGCCAAAGTCTGCAATTTGGCGAGCACTTGACCCACACGGAATGGCCCAAAGACTTAAAGACCAATGTAAATTAAGTACTTCAGGCTCGCCCTTCAATTTTATGAATACATTTCACTTCTTTTCGACTTTTCATTGTTGTTGCTGTTGTTGCTGTTGCTGAGCTACTTCTGGCTGCCGTGACGAAGCCAATGACCAAACACAAACGCAAACAACAATACATACACACAATGACCTGGGTTAATAGATTTATGACATTTACATATTCGCCCCAGCTGAACGCCCACTGAGTATTTTTTCTTCTGCTTTTTTCTTTTATTACCTACATATACATATATTGTGCTGCTGCTGTTGTTGCGGATGTTGCTGCTGTGAATGTTGCTGCGTATTAAATGGGAATGTCAGCAAGTCGAGCAAACAATAAATACTCTGCTGAAACAACCCCTCCCCATCCACTTCCACCTCCACCGCCCCCTCGGTCGACTATCAACAACAATCATTCACGCCCCATAACAGAGCCTACGATTTTTCTGCTTGCTGCTGCAAATATATGAAACAAAAATTTGCCTATTTATGGCCAAAAGTAAATGTATATATATATATATATATATATATATATATATATATATATATATATATATATATTTCAATGAGCCATGTCGTCCGCTTAGCAGTGCCTTTTGTGTTAATAAACAAATAATCTACTTAAGTCCAACAATAAAAAGGGAACGACAAACTCATAAAATGCCATAGGCAATATATATATATATATATATATATATATATATATTTATATATATATATGTTGGCTCTCATACACAAAAAAAAAAACAATTCACAGAAAAAGCAAAGGTTAAAAGTGCTCAACTAAAAAAAGGAAACCAAATTACTTCTCAGGTTGATGTTTGAATTTCTTATTAATAGAAACATGGCTTGACTGAACCAAAATATGTTTGTTTTTTAATTGCACATTGGTTTCGCTCAGTGCATTACACATAACGCACACATAAATAGCGAACAATGCGCAAACAAACGCCCAAAGAACATAATAAAAACAAAAATTATTTCCACATAATTTATTCGCACGCATACAACGCCAATCACTGCATAAATGCTGCCCAATTCAGAAAAGAGACAGCGATAGAGAGGGACAGAGAGATGAGAGAGAGAGAGAGAGAGAGAGAGAGAAAGGGAGAAGTTAAGTAAAATAGGGTCACATTTACGCAAGTAAATAGTTGAATGGGTCGGAGCAAAGACGAGTGTTTACTTTCTCGTCCCGTAATCTGCCACCCTCCAACTCACTCTCTCTCTCTCTCACTGTCTCACTCGCTCTGTCTCTGTCTCTGTCTGTCTTTCACCTTTTGTTGGCTTTGCTGATTGATTGGCCATCGGCTTGAACGTTATTGTGCATTTAATTGTCGCTTATTAGCCGGCAAGAGTAGCTGTGGCCGCAACTTCAACACCTGCAGCAGCATTAACAATTGCCGTATCAGCAACAGCAACAACAGCAACAACAACAACAACAACAGCAACAACAACAACAGCAACAACAACAGCTGCAGCAATTCTTCAATCTTAAGCAATATCAGAATGGAAATGACTTTAAGAGAGCAAGAGTTGTGAGGCAGGAAGAATACTTTGCAACCAGTTCACAAAAAATAACAGCATAGGCAGTAAGAAACAGCAACTGCCACAACATGAGCAATAACTGATTAAGAAGCAGCAGCAGCAACTGCAGAAACAAAAACAACACAAGCCAAACAATAACACAAACAACCCCAATAGCCAAGTCTATATCAATCAGGCTACAAGCTACATTAACAATAATACCAAGCGTACCAAGAATAACAACAGCAATTGCTGATTCAGCGCCAACAGCAATAACAGCAGCTGCAGCACCAACTACCTACCAACAAGTTAAGTCAGCAGCAATGGCAACGAAAGCAAGTTAAATATCGGCAGCATTAGCTGCAGCAATATATTTTGCAGTAACATCAGCAGCAGCAGCGGCAACAATAATTTTGATATCAACAACAGCAGCAGCAATATATAATGTTAAAGTAACAACAGCAACAACAACAACTGATGCCGTGTGATCCTCACCTGAGTGCTGTATTTAGTGGCAGCAACATCAAACACGCCCACACATCGCTTGCACCAACAGCAACACCTCAACACCTGCTGCCTCGCCTCAGTCCTCAGTCCTCAGCTAATTGAGCATGCATTCAACGTCACAAATGTTTTCATGTTGCATTTGGCTGCTTTTCTTATTTTTATTTATTTTATTTTATTTTATTTATCTTTTTAATTTTTGTGGCATTCAACGTATTCGTCTTGTTCTTCTCTCTTTTTATTTGTCTAGATTCGTTTGCTCTTTTGCGGCTCATTTCTCTTGATTTATGTGTTATCAGCTAATGTATGCGAGATAAGCTGATGTCTCTATGTCTCTGTGTGTGTGTGCTGTGTGTGTGTGTGCTGTGTGTGTGTGTGCCTTTTATCAGTCGATTTAAATATTATCACAGCGTGGGAAGCATTGAAAATGGCACACACACACACACACAGAGAGCCATAGAGACACACACACACACTGAAAGATAGAGCCTATCTACACTGTATTTTTAGAGTCATTTTCCTGGGCTGGCTGTCGACATTGCTTGCAGCTAGGATATCATTTTTATGGCTCTCTGATTTATGGTCAGCGATTGCATTGCGCTGGCAGTTAAATGGTTTATGGCCCGTCGACGATGCTGCTACTTCAGCTGCTACTGCTGCTGCTACTGCTGCTGTTGCTGCTGCTGTCAAGCCAAATTAAAACATGGACCAAGACAAGAATTACAGCGGCAGAAACTCAGACGATGTTTGATAGCCATAGCTATAGCTATAGCTTATTTTGTAAATACACAAGTACCACGAGTGATAATTAAGGCATCAGTTTGTCGCTCCAATCTGTCTGTCTGTGTGGCTGCAACAGATGTTTTCAATTGGAAGCCAAGCAGATTGAAAAGGGCAAACAGGCGACTTCAGTTTACGATTTATTGGGACTGAGCTTGTGTGGCATACAAATGTGCTGAGCAGACTGAAAAGCGGATTAGTTTTGATACTTTTGAAGTCAGCATAAAGAAAGAAAAAATATTCAATTGAAATAATTTCGCTTGGTTTTTGATTGTTTTTTTTTTTTTTTTATCTTTCCTCAACATATGCAGTAAAAATTGAAGTTGCACTTTTGGGCATTGTCTGAGGTGCTATTTAAAACTGTGGATCCCAGCAGCAGCAGCGGCAGCAGCAGCAACATCATGTCTGGGAATGCACACAAATGTCTAACTTGACTGTCGCAAAAGAAATGAAAATAAAAACAAACTAAGAAGAAAATTCCGCAAATTCAGCATTTATATAAAAAATGTGTGTTTTTGCTGTTTGCTGTTGTCCCGGAACATTGCTGTTGTTGTCGCTAAGAATGTCACATTGCAATCAATAAAATAAGACTTTTATATGCTTTCTGTACTTGGAACATATATAGACCATATAGCAACTCTTTCACTCCCCCTCTCACTCCCCCTCCCACATGACGACTCCTTGGCTTTGTGCGAGTTGATTGTTTGTAGAGCTGTGGCATCAAATGCTGATGGCTGCTGCTCTTGCTTGTTGCTTGTTGTTGTTGATGTTGTCAGTTGTTGGTTGTTGGTTGTTGACTGCTGCTGCTGCTGCTGCTGCTGCTGCTGAAGTCGTTTACTTTATTGTTGTTACACGAATGCTAGGCAAGCGAACGAGTAGGAAGCATTTTGTCTGGCAACAAACAAGTTGCACAGAGTCGAGTCGTGATTGCAGGCAGATATCCTATATATCCGATATGAGTGAAATAAATCGTATATCACGAAAGTAACAGAAAACTCCTCAGCTGCCTCATTAGTGCTTAAAGTTTAGCATTATGAGATAGATGATCATTTTAAAATGAAATATTCTCTGTGGCAAGCAGAAGTCAAGTCCGGAATGCGTGTAAAAAGTAAAGTTATAATATATATGTATATACACTCCACATGATCTTGAGATGTCTTGAGCCAAACTTGTAAGCTCTCTATACGAAGCTATTAGCTTTTTAATTTGTAGTTTTTGCCAATTTGTCATGGAATGCGCTTCAAATCCAAAAAGTACAGGGTATATAAGATAACAAAGCGCAAGAGTCGGCAAGTGCGCTTGACATTTGTAACTGGGCGTGTCTGGGAATAGGAATGGATGTTGGCATGGCTGTGGTAATAAGAATTGAGAGGGGGGAGTGCGGCGGGTCGAGGAGGTGCAGCAAACGACTAAAAGATGAAAGCGAAACCCAACACAAAATGTTGACTTTTAGTCACGACAAGCGAGCAACGCTCAACGGGGTAACAGAAAACAGATGGCAACAACAACAGCAAGAGACAATTTCAATTGCAAGAGAGAGAGAGAGATAGAGAGAGTGAGAGAGAGAGAGAGAGAGAAAGAGAGAGAGAGAGAGAGCAATACAGAGTAAACAGACCTCGTGGCGACTCTGACAAATGTCAGCAATGTTGATTTATTTGCGTTTACATTTATTTATGATATGCAACATTTTTGTAAATGCAATTTCAGTGTTGTTGTTTCATTCGTTTTTTATTTTCTTTCCCCTTTTTTGTTGATGTTTGGTATCCACGAAACGACATTTTGCATTATGCAGCATCACATGTCCTCCTCGCGTTCGTTGTCCTCTTTTGCTATTTGTTATTACTTCTGTTGGCTTTGTGTGGAGTAGAAGTACGAGTTGGCCAAGTCTGTTATATGGCCAAGTGCTGGCATAACTCATTTTGTGCACAGCGCTTCTTGGAAGTGCATCAGAGGCTGCACAAGCAATGGCAATCCCTTCACTCCTCTGTCATCATCATGTTATCTTCCTCTTGAGCAAAAAACAAAATAAATATAAATCATCTTTAATTCGCAGTAACGAGTTTTTTGTAACTTACGTCATCAATTTTTAGAAAAAAATGTCACCTCTTTTGTACGAAATATCCCTTTGTGTATTGAATATGGGCAAAAGAACCAAAGTTGACAGCTTAGTGACTATAAGTATATACTTGATATATGTAAATCATCAATTTATCTGTCTCAACAAACCTATCGACTCACTTTTGATATCATCATTTTTCATGAGGATTGTTCAGTTCAACTGTATAATTAATTAATAGCGAATATATTTCCATATACTTCAACTTCAAATCAGTCGTTGTCAAACTGTACCAGCTACCAGAAGACTTAACAGTCTGCTAAACTGTTAACAGAATGTTGAGTTGCTGATTTTAAATTAAGGAATCATATCAGAGTATCTACAAAATATATATATATTCTTCAGAGCTGTTCTTAGTTGTATTATTAACTTTAATATTCAGTTGTGCATAAATAAATAATATATTTCTCTTTTCCATCTCGTTGCAGGTATTGAAGCTGATTTCGATTGCAACAGTTGACAAAAGAGGGCAGCAAGTTCCACAGTTGGTGTGTTGTGCACGGAAATGAAATGTAATGTTTTGAAATTACATTTAAACACTTTTGCCATCTCTCTCTCTCTCCCTCTCTCTCTCTGTCTCTCTCTCTCTAACACACACATACCCTATCTCCCTCTCTATTGCTCCTTTTTGGTTACAAATATTTTTGTTTGTCCGTTTCGTTCTCGTTTTCGCTTATGTAATTTCCAAAATGGATTATGTCGTTGTCCTGTGACCTGCTTCCTGCGTCCCTCTGCCCTCCTTCTCTCCGCCCGTGCCTTCCGCCTTTCATGCTTATCGCCCTGTGCATTGTCCTGCCGGCAGGCTGCACTGTACTTTAGTAGGAAAACATGTTTCATGTTCCATTTTGCATTTTAGTCTGTCAACGTGGCAATCCGAGCATATTGGGAAAAAACCCTTTTACCTCCCCCCTCCGCAGTCATCCAACCTCCGTTCCAACCCTTGCTGATGCTTGCCCCATTTGGCCTCCACAAAATTTCACTCTTTCTACTCCCGTTTGCCGTGTTAGTGAGTTTGAAAGCTTTTGCTTTTCACTATTGACATATGTCTGTGTGTGTTTAACATTTTGGCAAAATGCCATTATAATTATATATGTATGTACATATTGGTTCTACATATGCACTGTGCTTGCTTTATTCCCTGGCAACAACAACAGCAACAACAGCATCACGAAGACATCGTTTAGTTAACAAAAAGTTCCCCTTTACGACCGCTACTATGGGATATATACGAGTATCTTGATTCTACGATCGTTTCCTTTTCCACTTACGATTCTTAGATTTTGTTGAACACTCCTCACATATCTTCCACATATGCCCACTCTTTGAAAGTGGAATATAATGAATGCTCGCCTCGCTTTTGATTTGGTGCTTTGTGTGAGGCACAAACAAAATAAACCGAACTGCTTTTATGTGTAGCAAGTGAATGAATGGCAAACAGTGTTCTCAAGCGTCCCCAATCGACCGAACAGCAGATAAGCAAACATACCGTGTTATTTCCAAATTAAAATGAAAAAACAACAAAAAACCGCAGGAAAAACCCAGTTTAACAACAAATAAAAATCTGTGGAAAACAAGGTTACAAAAATTGTGTGTTCATTGATCTTTTGTTGTGGCATGAGGAAAAGTTAATGACCTCAGCGGTGTGTGTATGTGTGTTATGTGCCCCATCGCCACGCCGCCACCGCCACCGCCAGACTAAGCCCACTGTTAACCCCTGCAGGCGCGGCACAATCTGGATTTAGTTGGCATCAAAGTGCGTGACTTTCAAATGCAGCACATGCCACTTGCGAGATGCAATTCTGCTTGCGCCTCCTCTTCTTTGTCCTCTTATTCTTCTTCTTGGCATTCTCTATCTGCCTCACTCTCGCTCGCTCTCTCTCTCTCTCTCTCTCTCTTGCTCACTTACTTGCATTTTGACAAGCGTGGCACGAACTGACTGTCTGTGATTTGGGGTCGAGTTTGTGGCTGCAACTCGAACTAAAAAGCACCCGCCCCCCCTGACAGTGGCAGCTGCTGACATGCCCCGGCTTGCCTCGTGCACCATATGAATATCAATTCTTGATGCTGACCAAGCCACTCAGCTGTTCCACTTTGGCTTCAACTCAAATGCCACATTTCGAAGATGCGAAAAAAATATGATCTGCTTTTCTTGCTAAGATTGAATTATAATTGTCTCACAGAAGTAAAATTTAATTATGCCCAACTTTAAAAATACAACTATTTTATCCAAATCACGTTCTTCACTAACAGAGAGAGAGAGAGAGAAAGAGAGAGAGAAAAAGTATAGTTAACATGTTATGTCATCAAAATAGTGAATAGTTCACTGAATGGGAGAAGAATGATAATTAAGGTCCACTTGAGAAAGACAGCTTCAAATGTGTCAAGTAAAAGCTCCTAACTTGACCGTAGTTGAACAACCGAGTTGAGCAATTTTGCTGTTCATATTCAGTTCGCATTGTTAGCTTGCTTGTGAGAAGAGTTGTGCCTGTTAAATAGTAAATACAAAAAATAATAAAATAAACTATAAAATAAGAACTCGATGTACGAATTAATAGTGGTTGTGGGTTGTGGGTTGTGGGTTGTGGCATCTTATCACCCAAAAGAGGCAAGCTTCACAAAGTAGTTTGCTTTATCTAAACAAAAATACTTCATTTTATAGTGCTGCCTTGTCTCCAATATATTTTATATGTGGCATACGACAAGACATCACATTAAGCGTCTTTTAAGAGGCGCCTCTGATCTGTGCGCCATTTCATTTTATACTCTCACTCACTATGTCATTTTTAACTTGGCCCAGCTAACTTATTGTGTGCTCCTTTTCATTCTGTATCCTGTATCCTGTATCCTGTATCCTGTGTACTATGTCCTGTGTCCTGTGTCCTATGCTTTGCTCGCACATTGTAGCTCAATTTCATTTGTGGGATGAGATTGCGAGCACGAGATGTTTAATTGCCCACAAAAACGCAGCAACTATAAAAATTATATACAATGCGATTTACATTAATTTCCTTTCGTTTCGTTTCGTTTCGTTTATTAATTGGAACGTTATGTGGCTGCGCATTTGGAGGCTCTAACTCGCAGCTCGCAGCTCGCAGCTCGGAGCTGGGGATTGAAAAACAGCCCTCAGACTATACCCACTTCGAAGGACGCGCCTTCACACGCAATGGGCTGTCGTCCCCCAGCCACTGGCTGAGCCTGGCTTCCCCAGCCCTCGAGTCCTACTTGATTAAATCGAAAAATCCATAGTGCCCCAACTTTTTCCCCACTCGACGTCGTCGCCCTCGTCATCATCGTGGCGCGCCATTAAAACTTACATAAAGCACAAAACTTCAACGAGTCCCTGTCAGATTTTAATCTATACAAACGCCTATATATAACACACACGTACATATATATATATATATATATATACTGTACTGTACTGTATATATACATACAATATTAATGACTTGTTGGTAATCAGATATTTTGTTTTTTTCGCCTCAACAACATTTAAAGTTGCCAAGTTTTGCTTAAAGTTATGCGCTCATTTCTTGGATTGATGCTAGAATTTTATGTATGTACTCGTATGTGTGCCACGTGCAAAGCTTCTGCTTTAAATAAGTTGGCACGATGTGGGCAAATAAGTCAATAGAAGCTAAGGTAATTTGAAGCTTGTCAACGATTGCTTAAACAAATTTGCACTGAAAGCCACAGGAAACGTGTTCGACGTGAACAAACATGTCAAATGCAATGTAACATTCTGTTTACAGCCACACACAATGTTAACATTAAATAGTTAACAGAGCCAAGTACAATGTTAACAGTCACAGTCACTGTTAAACACCTGCAATTTATAAATTAAGACTTTCAATTTGGAATAAAGAATATTATCGATTGCTGCCTTCGATTTTCGAATATCGATACTTATCGATTTGCGATAGCAATAAAAGCCAAATGAAAACATGCGCTGCCTTCGTTTTTTTTTTTTTTTTGCTTACTTTCAGTAACTGTGCTGGCCTTAAGCAATTAGCTCAATTCCACTTGGCAATAATACCAGAATATATTTAACAGCTGATTGCTACTTGTTTAAATATCCCTATTAATATTACTATTATTACCCTTTTGCACAGCAAAAAGAGCTATGAATAGATTAGGGCACACTTTAGTTCGCCATTTAATGACTTGATAGCTGTATATTTCTCCATTTCTCCATTTCTCCATTAGTGCACACATACATTTAAGTGCCTCAAGCAATTGTTGAAACCGATATGTAATATTTTCGCAACTCACTTGCAGTATTGCCACATTGCTAGCAACATTGAGGACGGGTAACATTTTCAGCTGACCAGAAGGACCAGCAACCGGTTGTGCCACAACCGTTCAGCCGTTCAGCCGTTCAGCAGTTGAGTGTAACTAACGCTATCGCTATGTTGGGCTAGGTCATTAATAGGGGCTGCACCTAACGAGCGCCAACTCCTCTAATGAAGTTTAACTGCCTCTGCCAGTGCCTCTGCCACTGCCACTGCCTCATGCGCTCCCTGTGGTGTATCGGTTCGACTTTGTCGGCTTGTTGCACACATTTCGCTTAATAGATTTTTCGTAATATTTTCTACCAACTTTATTCGTGTTTAATTTTCGTTTTTTGTTTTATTCGCTTTTGCATTTTGCTTTGCATATTTTGAGGCGCCGACAAAATATGCAAACTAGCGCCGCATGTTCTTTGTTCTTGTTGTTGCTGTTGCTGTTGCTGTTGCTGTTGTGAGGTGTGCTTGCTGGGCGGCTGTTTGGAGCCGGTGGGCGTGACATTGTATAATATTTTGTGCTATTTTGTAAATTCCAAACGGGTGCCTCCTTCCCACACACCACACACCCAAAAGCAAAAGGTCCTTTGGGCATCTAGCCTCAGGCAAGCCTTTTGGCCCGATGTGCGGCCATAAAAGTCATTTGGTTTTCACCTCGAAATATATTTATAAACAGCAACAACAACTCAAACTGAGAAAATTGTTGGCATAATAACAATTTAGTTCGCCGAGTTGCTGTTTGGGATGCAAGTGGCGCCTTAACATGCCACACGCCATCCCACACGACACGACTCACCTGATGAAGCATTTAGCTTAAAGATCCTCCGACTGCACTAAGTACATATATATATATACATATTTATCACCAACACGATCCAAAATTTTAAATACATTTTGCTTATTTCAATGTTAAATATATACATATATATATATATATATATATGTAAAAGATTAAACATGATATGAAAACATGTATGAGCATTTTTCGAAATTTATTACAAGACGCTCGACGCTCGACGCACGAAAAGTAAAAGCTGTTCTGTCTTGTTTTGCACAGACACGAACGAACGCGAATAAACACGCATGAAGTTGAAATATTTATCTCACCTCGCATGCACTGCACGCTCTCCAGCTCCAGCTCCAGCTCTGGCTCTGGCTCTGGCTCTTTTCGGTGACTGAACGTGTCCTTTTGTAGGGTTTCAATGTCTTCAAATCCGCTTGGACTTAAACCGTTAAGCCCTGCGTTGTCCGCCCCCCATCAGCATCACTTGAAAGCAGATAAACTTGGAGAAAAGCTGTGCGAAATCTGTAAACCGCTCACAGGCGCCCTCTTTGGCTTACACCCACCCCACAAGCCCCTGACCCACTTTTGTCGTTGAAGAAAATGTCCTGTGCCCTTGCCCTTCAACCTTTGGCCCTTCCCATTTTCCAGCTGCTGCCTTTGTTCATCTTTCTGCCAGTCCAGAGCTGCTGACTGCATATGAGTGTGCGTGTGTGTGTGTGTATGTGTATGTCCTGTGTCTGTGTGTGTACTGTCCGATCCAGTCCCATCCTGTCCTATCCTGTCCTGTCCACTGTGCAACTGAAGATTTTTAATGGCCTTTGGCCACTTTTGGCCTTACGGCAAAATGCATTAAAAGACTAACGAAAAATGTTGCATTTTATGTGCGCATTTTTATTGTTTTAAATTCGCTCCTATCTCCCCACCCCCCACCATCCCCCTCCCCTCTCTCTCTATCTCTTTCTCTCTCCCTCTCCCTTTCTCTCTTTGTCTCTCACTCTCTACCTCTCTGTGTGTGTGTGTGTCGCGATTTCAGTTCCGCTTTCCCCCGTCGCCGGCCAATTGTGTTTTTGTGCCCCTGCAACTGGGCCATAAAATGTGCTCCTTTCTGCCACTTTCGGCTGTCGCCTTTAATGCTAAAAGTAAACGTGCCTCTTGCCAATCGTAAAAGTCTTCAGCAAATACCAAAATAAAATGCGACACCGTCTGAATGGGTGTGTGTTCTTTTGTTTCACTGTATCTCTGCCACTTCAAGTGTTCAATTTCTCCACACGCCACACTCAAATTGTTGCTCATATTTCGATTTACATATATATATATATATATATATATGCGTGTGTGTGTGTGCATTGGGTGCCATCTGTACGATTTATTTCCATATGAACTGAACGCGCTGAATCTGAAGCAGCAATAAAACAAAAATAAAAACAAAAGTTTCACAGTTGAATAAAGATGACATTGTAAGCGCTTCTGTTCTCAAGTTAAAAAATAAACAAAAATCAAATTTAATTAACTGGAATTCGATATGCTTTGAGAAGTGTGGCATGATATGTACAAAAACAAAAAAAAAGGAGGATGGACAGAAAAGAGACTGTTCAACGAAGGAGACTCCAGTTGTCTCAAATATTTTCAGAACTCTTACAACGTCGCTTTATGCACTTTGATCGTTTATTTGAATAGTTATTAAATTCCATTTGAAGCACAAGCAAGCCAACTAAATTTGAATGCCAAATTGCCACTTAAGTGTGCCTGCCACCAAACTGTAACACCTGAAGTTGAAGCCAGCACTCGATTTGTTTGTGGCTTGGAAAACAAACCACAATTTAGACAGCTACAGCGATTTGAATGGTGCCTCAATTAATAACACTTGTTATCAATAAATTATTTACAGAACCCAAAGCGAGGCGTAAACTCAACCAGTGGGCCACTTTCCGCCCGTTTCGACAACGGAATCCCCACCTTCAGTGCCAGTGACACGAGCAATTTAAGGCAGCCAAAGGCAACCACCTCGCACCACCTCAGAATTGATCGGTTGTTTGTGCTGCCTTTGTCACCTCAGGCAACTGTCAATAATAATAAAAACAGTCTCGGGCCGCCCGCGGGGACATATGAATTTTGCAATTTACAGCAATTTTGCCACTTTTTGGACAGAAGCCGCCCCCTGCCAACTCTGAACACCAGGTGGCGCTTTACTTTCAAATGGGCCATCAAGTGTTTAATTAGCCAGGCGGCGGCGAAGCGAGCCTGTCGCTTATTTATGCCTTATTTATGCACAGACTCGACTCTCTCGACTCGGCGTTGGTGTGAGGGGGGGGAGCCGGGAAGGGTTGGTTTAACCCCTTTGACCCCTTGAGCAGAGGGTAGACTGTGTGACGATGCCCGTTTGTGGCGTGTCTGGCCGCCTGTTAATATGCAATATTGTTTCACTCATTGCAATATGCCCGGTGCCAGCAACCCACCCTGCCACGCCCTAAACGCATGTGTGTCGAAAATATTTGGCTAATTTCATATGCAAGGCAATCTCCCCAACTCCTAACTCCTAACTGCTAACTCCTGACCCTTATCCCCAAAGCCATCACCACTCGACTGACTATTCAAATGATGTCAATCCCCTTTTGGGTTTTCATGTTGCCAACAGCTGCCACACTGGACACACTGGCACAACAACTCCAGACATACCCCTACCCCTACCCACATACCTGCCTCCAACTCTCTTAACAGGGCCCAAATCTAGAGAGGCATGCATTGCCGAGGCTATTGCACAAATTATGAACTGGCAATTGGCTGGGCTTAGTCCCAAAATTGTTGTGGATAGTTAACTATCCAGCAACCAGCTACGCCCCTCTTCTGCGACCATTAAGACCCAAACACCCATGAAAATTTATGAACTAGATTGGGTTGTGAGCCTTCATCTGGCCATTAAACTAACGTGTTTATAAAGTAGCATTAAGTCTGCTAACGATTCGAATTTTCTATTAGATGAAACTCCCATGCAGATTATAAACTATGGATGGTAAATTGAGGTATAAAGGCAAGAACTGTATATATATATATATATACATGCAATATATGCACATAGATGTAGATCTTATTATATATACATGTATGGTATAGTATGGATTCATTCACATATACAAAGATAGAAGATTTATTCTGTATAAAGAATATCGTCGATGACGAATAACTTTTACTAAAAAAGGAGAAACATACCAAATATTTATGTCCCTTCCCTTGTATTCGTAGACCTTTGAACAACAATAGTTAACTTAGTCTTCAAATACGCATAATATCTCCATTCACAGATTTCAGATTGTATTTAAGTTACAGCTATCAATTTTGATATAAGAGTTTATTTACAAGATCATTACCTATTAAGTTAACCTTCACATTTTATAATACCTCATTTTTGAGGTTTTTGTACTTAATCGAATCGTTAGAATTGACTACCGTGAATAATATAATTATTATATTATAGCCGACATTCTGGATTTTATTTGAGTCTTATTTCATGCATCCATTTCCGACCGCAACCATATAAAGCGAGTCCTTTTCGTGTGGCGCTGCCAACTTGCGTAAAAGTGTTGTCAACATTTGAAATTGTATATAGAAAAGATTCTTGCGGCTTTCGTCAAGCTCCCAATTTTTTCTAAGCCCTTTGAATGTGGGTTATAAGGGTTATAATGGTTCTCTGCAAATGTTTGTAACAGGTAGTATATAGTATATATATTCTTAATCAGGTTCAGCAGTCGAGTGGATGATGCCATGTCCGTCTGTCCGTCTGTTTGAACACGCGAATCTCTGAGCTAGAGACTTCAAATTTGGAATATAGATTCTCGTTCACCACGCGCAGATTAAATTTATTTCATTTTATCGATAACTGCCTCAATTTCGCAAATATCGATACATATCGCATCTCGATAGCAACAAAAGCCACAATCTCAAAGGCTACTTGATAGTAAGTATACCTTGAAATATTTTTGTGTCCTGCTTGTCTTGCTTGTCCTGCTTGTTCCGCTTACTCACTTGCAGTCCTGCGTACATTTTAACACCTGGGTACAGGGTATATCGTATTCGAGCTCACTCGACCACATCATTCTTGCTTGCTGAGACTAGTTCGTTAACAAATGTTATTTTGCATGGAAGTCACCAGCGCTTTTTCCTTCTCTCTCTCTCCCTTTCTCTGTTGCTGTCTCTTTCTTGAACTAGCATTTAAACTGTGCAACTGATAGCCCAAAAGCAGCCCATGTTGTCACTACACGTTGCACTATACTTTTGCCCACGAGACTCTTCTGGCTGCCTCCGCCCGACCCCAGCTATTTTCCAACCAACTGATGACCATGAAGTAAGAAAGAGTGTGGTGGAAAGAGAGAGAGGGACAGAGGGAAATGCGCTGTTGGTCATAAATCAAGCGCAGCTGCGCTGCCCACGCTGTCCTTCACAGGACATGCTTCGTCCTCCCTCTGCCCTGGCTTCGCTTACGCCCACATTTGTCCATAGACAAGTATATAAAAAATGGAGTTAGGCGTTAGGAGAAGCCAAGCAAACCAATGAATGCAGTCAGCAACGAAATGGTTTTAACTTGAACTTGCAACATTTTGTTGCACTATACATATGTGCATGTGTGTTTTTAAGGCAGTTGAAAACCAAGCTGACCAAACAGCAAATTGCCAGTGCTGCACACACTGTACAGCTTTGAGGCCTTTTTAGCTCCCGATGGCAAGATAAAGCACATCGCCAACAGGACACTGCCAAATGAGTGGCAGAAACTAAATGAGGGTATGCTCGATTAGCAGTTACCCTAATCGCAGTCAGCTCTCCAATCTTTTGTCTATGTGTTGCTGCTGCACTGCGATGGCCATTTGGCTAAATTCAAATGCAATTGAACTCCGCTTGCGAATTATTTTATTATTTGTGTTGCACGTTGCGAGAGAAGAAGAAGACGAAGTTAAAGAAGAAGAAGCATGGACAAATTGAATGCCACTCTTAACATATATTCACAAAGTTATGCACTCAACCTGTGGAATTTCAGTTGCTCGCAAACATTCATTCTCAAAAAGTCTGAAACTTTTCAAGTTTTTGTTTTTGTGGCTTATCAGGAATTTGAATTGTTTTATGGCACACAGCGACATACCCCCAATGTAGCCAACGAGTGCATCACATACAATTGCAATGCTCACACACAAAACACACACACGCACACACATAACACACACACATCCAACACACATGCTCAAGCAAACACATTTTATTATGCAAATTTTCATGTAGGTGAAATTTGCCTGACAGTCGTCGCCAAAGAAGCTGCTTTCTTTGTGTCACACACAAATGCCACCCCCACCCCCACACACACACCCAACCCACCCCTATTCTATCTCTATATATATATATTTTTTGTTTTGTGCCCCTGCTCCCTTAAAATTGCAAGTTGGAATTTATTTTAATTTTTAGCTCGAGCGCGCGAAGCTTTTATTTACATTGCTTTAATTTGTATTTGTTTTGCACATTAAAATTACAGCTATGGGTGTGTTTTGGGGCTGCTTCAGGTGTGCACGGACTAGGTGGCAGAGGGGGGAAATGGGGGGAGGGTGTGTCTGAAGTTGGGGTGTTTTCTGCAAATGCATTTCGTCCCTATGCAAATGCAAATGCTTGCAACACGCGACGTTGACAATGAAAATGGTGGCAAAGCGTGGAGGGATGGAGGTAGGCAGCAAGGTAAGCTTTTGCTTGCCAACAAAACTCACAGCCAAAAAGATGCAGTCAAAGACAAATAGCAGAGAATAAGAATAAAAATGGAATCGAGTTGAGAATGGAGAGTTCATTTGGGGGAAGAGGAGCTGAATGATGGGGTTGGGTTAAGTGTTTGGTGGGAATAGCTCCTGGGTGCCACTCGCTACTCGCTACTCGCCACTCGACTGCTGACTGCTGACTACCGGGAGGCACTTGCCGTGTTTTACTGTGAAATTTGCATAAGCAATTACGAGAGCGTTGCCAACATAGAAAAACAGAGTGCGTAGGGGGTGGCAAGGTTAGTGGGAGGGAGTTGAAGAGGTAGGGATGGGGGAGGAAGTAAGGTAAAACAGAGTCAACAATGTCGCCAGAGTTGAGTCTAGCCTGCACAGCTCCGGTCTGATCTAATCTGCTCTGGTCTGTTAACGAATGGAGCTGGGGTTGAGGTTGAGGTTGAGCTCCCGACGGTTTTATGGGCGGTCGCCGGATAAGTGCGTTGCACAAATTTGCAATGCATCAGCAACACCAACAATTTCAAGTGCAACATCAACAGCAACAGCATCGTGAAGAGTCGAGCCGCTCTGCGACTCTGTTGCACCTGAGCTCAAAACGATATGCATGCAACACAGCAACAAAGAAAAAGAAGGAGCAGAAGTAGAACTAGAAGAGAGGATGCTCAAGCTGCACATGTCAAACTCAAATAACTTATGTGCATGCCAAGCACGCAATTGCGGGCAAATATGCATTTGTATTTATATATTCACGTACCTAAAATGCAGCTGATGCCAGATGACTGATCCTAGATCAAAGCTTAAAGCATCGCTAATCAATTACTGAGATGTTTTTAATAATCAAGGAAATGTTAATCAAAGAGCTGTTAGATACAAATGCAGTTTTAGCTTAAACATAATTATGCAAATTGTTTCAAATACAAAATACAAAATCATCAGCAAAGGGGAGTTCTGCATTAATATACAAAATATATAATCTGAACACATCTTTTGAGCATGAATTGATTCCATGCTAAAGTAATAATAAGTTAAACAATAGCAGAGTAATTGGAAATAATAATAGATGAAATACATCATCAGGTCGAAATATGCACAGAATGAAACAGCAATAGCAAAAAACACAAATGGCCTAGCATTACGTAATACTGAAAGTAGTAGAAGAAGAGAAAGACAGAGAGAGAGAGAGAGAGAGAAAGGGAGGGAGCGATGTTAATTTCAAGCGTTTGCCGCACAATCGTTAAGTTGAAATCTTGATTGTCGAATCTTAACTGCCATCCGTTTCGATTTCTAATGGTTCTCATTTAAGTGTGTTTGTTGTTGCTGCTGTAGCCGTAGTCGTAGCCGTAGCTGTGGCTGTGGCTGTAGTTGTAGCTGTAGCTGTAGCTGCTGGTCTGTCGCTCATTTGAGCAGCAACAACAAGCACAAGATAAAAACCGCAAAAGCCAGCTAAATAAATGCTGGCAACTTGGGCTGCGGTGCTGGGGTTGGGGGACTTCACGAGTTTAGGGCATTGCCAGAGCGAACGCTGACCATAGGCGAAAACTCTTGTTGTTGCCCAACGGGGTGGTTAGGTTAGGTTGAGCCTTGCTATTGTTGTTGTTGCTGCTGTTGCTGTCCGAGCAGCTGCCGACGTTGCATATTTGTAGCATGTTTTGTAGAGCAAAAGAAATGCAGCAGCAGCTGTCAAAGGGGGTGGACTCGAAATGTCCTGCATTCCCTGTAACACTGTGTCCCCTATGGCCATGCCTATTGGCAGCTGCACAATTTTAACCAATACATTTGCACACACACATGCACACATGCACATGCAGACGCTGCGGCGAATGCAGGCACTCATCAGCTCATCATGTCTCTCTCTCTCTCCCTCTCTCTCTCTCTCTCTTTCTCTTTCTCTGTCATCCGTGTTGCTATGCAGAGACGAATTTGCAGTCGCAACGCACTCAGTGAACGTTTAATTGGCTGCGGCCGACAATCAACACGAATCGTTGACGCGTTCGCTTCGTTTCTTCTCACTGTGTCGTGTGTGCGTGTACTGCTGCTGCTGCTGCTGCTGCTGCTGCTGCCGCCGCTGCTACCGTCGTCTCGCTTAACAGAGTTCTTTAGCAGTGCATTTGCTCTCCGTTCGCTCACTCGCTCATTCGCTCATTGAGTCGATTAGGCGCCTAATGAGCGAGCACTAACAGTTGCACTTAAGTGCTATCAACAAGTTTGAAACGGCTCAGGCTCAGCGCAAAACTCAACAAGTTTGCAAATTAAATTTTATTTCGCCGCAAAGCGCCTAAAAGTGCTGATTTTCTTTTTTCTTTTTGCTTTCCTCTGTTGATGTAATGTAATCGAATAATGCAGCATAATATAATTATGTTATTATTTTTGTACGAGTACGAGTATATTATTTGAGCATATTAATTGAAAATTTTATACAAATTCGTAACCATTTCGCTGGAATTGGAATCACGCTGCCAATCATCAACTATCAATGAGCGAATTTAATTAGTTTTCCTCATATTCCATTTTTTTTATATATATATATATATTTTTTCACACGCTTTTCAGATCGCCATCAGCAGTGCCGCCAAAGCCAACGTCATCGCCATTATTGCTACTATCAACAGCTAACGGTAAAAGTTCAAAGTGAATAACAACAGCAACAGCAACATCTGCAATAGGAGCAGCAGCAACAAATTAAAGCAAATTTTAACCCTGCGGCCATTGAAGAAGCGGCAGCAGCAGCAGCTACCAATTACAACCCCCACCCCAGAAGCAGCTTTTTGGGGCGGGCGTTGTTATAAGTTCTCATTCACTTTGCCAAATTCGACGGGCACTGAACGTCAGCGTCGGCGTCCACGTCTGCGTCTTCGCCTGCGTCAGCATCAACGTCATCGCTGAATTCGCTGCATCAGCAACAAAACCAGCTGGTAAGTTTTTACGCCCGCAAACGTTAACGCCTCCAAACCTATACTTTTAGCAATACATTACTCACGCACAATTTATATATATATATATATATATATTGGCAGCACTTTCCTTTTAATTGCGCCCCCGAAAAACTTTGACTGTCAGTTCGTGAAACAGGAAAAAAATAACAAGTTTAAAAATTGTGTATTTGAAGCATCTGCTTCAAGTTGATTTTATTGGTTGAGTTCGTCCTGAGAGAGTGAGAGAGAGAGAGTCAGTAAAAGGGCGATATTAGATTAAAATTAACTGAATATATGCATTAATATTGAGATTTATGATTGACTGACTGACTTGCCAGCACCAGCTTGAATATGCTTGACTATCCTGTCTTAATGACTGTTCTAGATTCTAGTCTTTCTATGCTGTATTAGAGTTCAGAGTTTTCCCTTTGCCCTTTGCCCCTCGCTGTTGTTGTTTATTGTTATTATTGTTGTTATCGTATCGATTGCTTTGATCTTTTGCCTACGCGTTTGTGTTGCTGCCATTCCATATCACAGTTGGCATCGCACGTCGCAGCTGAATGAATGTCCGGTTCCGGTCTTGGTTTTGGCTTTGGTTTTGGGTTTATTTTCCCCATGACCTTGAGCCTGTTGCCTGTTGCCGCATACCGTTAGTCGCAACCAACCCAACTCCGACTAGGTCTGCCTGTTGAAATCCTTTACACAGCAACAGACAACCAAATGTTTTATCGCTCACCCACCCCTACACGACTACACCCCACCCGCTGCTCTGCCCCCGTTTGAGGGTTAAAGTTGATCAAGGTCAAGCCTAAATTACGCTCATTTTCAGATTCATTTAAACACCCAAAAATCATTGTTGTTGTTGTTATTGTTGTTGCTCGGGTGCGTGGCATGCATTTCAAATATGCTCATTTCAAAATGTTTTCCCCTTTACACGCTCACACCCACACACACCCACACGCACCCACACACACACACACACACACATACAAACACAAGTCGACCTTTTTCTAGGGTTCGTTTTGGACCTGCGAAACATATTTGGCATTTTATTAGTAAATTTATTTTGCAGTCACTCACCAGGAGCAGGACCTACTGATTGCACCCCCTCCTCTTTTAGAACTGGCCCTAGTGTAGGCTTATATAGCTTGCGAAAAACTATTTCCGGCATTAAAATGTCTCTCAGATCCCTCGACATTAACCAATACAAGTAACCCTCCCCATATACAGGACTTTGCACACTCTATTGTCCGCCTTTTTGGACCATTTAAATACTCTTTGCATTTCCACACACAAACATTTATTTTATTTTTATTAAAAATGAAAACACAGACGACTGACAACTTGGAACTGGCAACTATCGACTGTAAACTGTCAAAGTGGCACGTGGTAAATGGCAGCTCGATTATTGACTCGCGATTATTGCTTCAAGTGACTCGCTTGCAAAGTTCACCGATAATTAGAATCGACAAAAGTTAAAAAATTATTAATGCATAATTATGATCGATTAAAAAAACAGAAAAAACAACATTTAGTTTCCCGGAGTAGCGATTACTTTTTGAAAGTGACCAGGGACGGAAGCCAAGTGGAGCAACTAAGTTAAGTAACGAAAGGAAATAGCTCAAATTGATATATGTGAGTGACTTAATTTTCAATCAGACAAAGTCGCGACAGACACAGGCAAAGGGACAAAAGTTGTGTGGTTCTGTAGTTCTGGGATCTGGTTTCTGGGATCTGGGATCTGTTTCTTAAGCATAATACAATTATGGCCTTGAGTGCGCCCAAATCCAGCTAAGACTCAAGATATAGCTGCAGCAGCTGAGCTGGCAGACAAGTGTTAAAGCTGCTTCTGAGCAAACATCTTGAAACAAGACTTTTTTATTTTTCACTTAAAATTATTAAATTCCAGCATGTGGTGGATGAGGTGGATGAGGATGGGCGGGGGCGTTTTTGGATGATGAGTGAAATATGCGTAAAAAAAACAAATATTATTTAAGAGCTGCGAAAAAGTGAAAATGAAATTTGACAGGAACCGACGCGAGGCACACGCTTCCTTGGGGGCACTCGAACGTAATCGCGTCGAGGAGTGAAGTGGAGTGGAGTGGAGTGGAGGAGTGGAGTGGAGGAGTGTACTGAAATCACTCCACACTAGCAAGGAAAAGCACAGGCGTCGGAATCCAACTGGGAATCAGTGGCTGTCACCAGGTGGCATCATTTGTACTGCCCTTTGCCTTGCCCCGCAGCCACGTCCCCAGCAACAGCCAGACCAGCAACTTGATGAGTTCTGCAAGGTGCCAGGGGAGCGTGCAACATTGGAATTGGGAACACGCCAAATGCCTGAATATATGCAGCTAAAGTATCTAAAAATACACACAAAAATGGTCAACTTAATTCTCCAAGTTGTTGGTAACTTGACCAAGATGAATGCGGCAAGTGGAAAACACATGCAATTGAAAACTTTAATAATTTTAAGTCACTAACAATTCAAAAAGATGCAGTTTCTCGATATTTTTCTTAAATGTGTATTCACATTCCACATTCTCTATATTTATTCAAAATCCAAAATAGGGAATATCAAAAGAGATCAATTTCATTTAACAATATACAAATTTAGTTTTGTAGTTTCGCAACGGAATGGAAATGGAAATTTAGCTATAATGCTTAGCTGCTTATCTTATAAACATTCAGATATAATATTCAGATATATATATTACAGTCTGGATACACATTGAGTGTCGCTTTCTCTATGATATACGAAACGTAATGAGAAATGGAACAAAAAACTTAATTTGGCCTACTACAGCTGAGTGGACACTTAGAGGACACTCCCCGCGTGGAGTCAGCTCTAAGGCTAGGGTATAAAAAGAACGCTTAGCATTTTTTTCATTACTCTGCCTTCTTTTGTGTGTGTTTGTGAGTGTTTTTGGGTCAGGGGAGGGGTGCGAAGGGGAGGGGTTTTTACCCCTGGGGGGAAATGTTTGTTGAGTGTGTGAGGTCCGTTGAGTGGCTGAGCTTGGAAATGTCACAACTGATTCAAGGCACGAGGACCAGAGGATTGTGGATTGTGGACTGTGGATTGAGGGTTGTGGATTGAGGATTGAGAGACGGGACCCGATTAGTAGTGTGGCAGTTGTTGGTAGTTCATTGTCTCTCATGGGAAAACAACAACAAACAGCAACAACAACAAGTCGCCTCCAAGGAATTAAAAGAAAGCCAAATAAACAAAGAAAATGACAATTTGGCGAATTGGAATACTTTAGTTTTGTTAGCGGGGAGGCCAAGGGGAGAGTGGGTCGAAGGGAGCAGTTGTGTTAATCGTATAGTGACCATATCGGCAAATGTCGCAAATGCCATCTGACAACTGTCAACGGGGCGAGCTTAAAGCTACAAGCTGCAAGGCCTAAAGCAGCAGGCCTAATGCTCCAACCTGGCTTTCGTGTGCCCCTCTATGCGATTCTCATGCTCATCTCCAGCCTCGAAAGCAACTTATAAACAAAATTTATCACTGACAGTTTTTCTTTCTCTCTTTTTTATTTCGCTTTTTTTTTGTAAAATAAATAAGAAAACGACAGGCGACAAAAGCGACAGCTGCTTTCAAGTGGATTAAACAGCAGCGGCCAGAGGAGAGGAGGGCGAAAAGTGGGTGGTGGGAGGTGGAATGTGGGATGTGGGTTGGGTTAATTGCAAGTGCAGGTTCAGGTGTTAGCAGGTAGATTTGCAGCCCTCAACTAATTAGCGAGCATTTGCTTTTTATTTATTAGCGAGCATTAGTCCTTAGAATCCTGCTTGTTCCTCCCCCCCCCCCTCGCCAACGGTCATTTAACAAAATGCGAGCAGCACTCTAAAATAATTCGTCGCTCAGCCCCCAGCTCAGAATCGAACAAGAAGTGTGGTTTGTCAGTTTGTTTGGGTTTATTAAATATTCCCATGGATACCCTGTGCATAAGTACAATGAATACAAATGAAAATACAGCAAAACAAAACAAGCCCAAAAATAAAATAAAACGCGAAAATACAAAAGAAACTAAATCGACGAGCAGCTGTTTTCAAATACTTTGGCTGACAGCTAATCATCGATGAATGAATGTTGGCAATTTCGACATCTTAATATATATATATATATATATATATATGGTGCATACACATACATACACACTCATACACACTCACACACACACACACCCACACACGCATGCCTAGAGAGAGCTTGCCTCATGATATATGATTTGATCGATTGAGTTTGAGCAATGTGATAAGAAGAGATCTCCCATTCCATGCATAGAACAAGTAGGAATGCTTTAGCTGTTGATCAAGATGATGAATACAATTACTCTATGGGATCGGAGATGCTTCCTTCTGCCTCTCTCTCTGTGTATATATATATATACTATATATAGTATTAAAGAGAAGCAGGGAGAGAGACAAGAAAAGGAATAGGCATAGGCTATAAGTAAGTTGCACTTCCAAATTGATTATTGTACAGCAATAGGCTGAATTCAATCAAGATATAAATCGAACAAATATTAACAAATATTATGGGCCTCAATAGACCTTATAGGTCGCAGTGCTGGTTCCCCAATTATGATAATATTATATCTTAAATGACGCCTTTCACCTTCAAGCTATCCAACATTTAAGCTCTTGTTAACTGTCGTGGTTCTACTTGGCACTACATGTACATATGTGTGTAGATAAACATGTGTAGCTCTATATATATATATATATATATATATATGTATGCTATGCATGAAGTGGAGGATATATTCATAACATGGCGTAATTGACAGGGCGCGTCCAATCACCGAACTTTGACCTGTGCACACAGCCATTTTAGAGTTGCTGCTGTTCCCACCATTAAATTAAATCTATAAAGAAACTCCCAAGCATAACTTGCACACACGCAAACCTATATACACAGGTGTGTGTATGTGTGTGTGTGGGTGTGGGTGTGTGTGTGGGTGTGTGTTTGCCATTAGTTTCGATATCAGTTTTCTATATTTGTTTCGCATCGTATCGTTTGGCATTTGCACATTCATGGCATTGTTATTGCTACACACCGCAGACATGCAAGCAACCACCCTTTCTCAACCCACACTCCACACACACACCACACACACACCACATCTGCCACAACTATAACACTCCTATAATTTTACTATAACTCCAGAAACCCCCCCTCTTTTCATACCCCTATTCCGCAATGTGTTTTTTTGCTTGTCTGTTTCTGTCCGTCTGCTTCTCGCGTATTTAAGTCTGAAATTCCAGAAAAATAAACCAAAGAAAAATAAACCGGGTATGCTTTGACGCTCGACTAAAAGATATCCTGTATAAAATGCATTTCAAGGGTTGCATAACCAAAAAGTTGATCCAAATGATCTTATTGAAATTAGATATCCAAAAAGATAGATATCTCATTATTAATCAGTGAGTCGTATCATGATTGACAGAGTATAAATCTACGCACCTTAGCCACTTCAATGCGTTTGCAGAGTATTCAAAACTGGAAAGAAGAAGAAAACTAGAATAATGGAAAACAGAATAACGAATAACAAATAACAAATAACGAATAGCGAGAAATCGCTGATATTGCGCAAATAAATAGCTCGACATGGCGGATGGTAGCATCTACCTGACAATAAGTATTAGCCCCATGCCCCATTAACCCCCCACGGAGGAGGTGGTAGGTGGTGTGGCAAGTTCCGTTAGCCTTATTCAACTACAGGCAACGAAAAGCAATTGCAAAGCTGCACTGCATTCTGCGTGTAATATTCGATATTCAATGGATTTCCAGCTTTAGATTTCTGTTGTTCCTTGTTGTTGTTGATGTTGCTGTTGTTGCTGTTGTTTGTCCTTTTTGCTGCTGTTGTCGTTGTTATTGTTGCTCGTTATTGGTTTATCTGTTGTGCGTGTCCTTGTTGTTGTCCTCCACATTTTTATGCATCGCTGCTCTTTGCTCTTTTGCACTTGCATTTCACATTCATTCATTCAGCTTCGGGACTCGAACTCGAACTCTGATTCGTATTCGTATTCGTATTCGTATTCGTATTGGGACACTCATTTGTTTTGCACAATGAATGTGAACGGTCGTTGTGTATTTGTTCTTTATTTGTTTAGGAACTTTTCGATAATTTGTCACCATGCGTTACAACGAGAGCTGTGCTTTCCCCCAAAACACCACTCTAAGCCAGCTCAGCTCAACCCACTCGACCCACTCTCTCTCTCTCTCTCTCTCTCTTTGAAATTGCGAAATATTGTTTAAGCAAATATGCAAACATACAAACATATATCTGACACATACAACAAACAAAACAAATATCGATATTATGAACATTTTATTCCACTAATTTCTCGGCGTTTTTGATTTGAAGTTCGCTTAAATTGCTTACATATGATGCCCGCAATAGGTTCATAGATTTCAAATGAATTCAAATTATCGTTATATAGTTATATAGTTAATCAATATTAGTTAATGAGCAGCCAGCCGGCCAGCCAGCCAGCCTGCCAGCCTAGTTTCAACAATTAGGCCCGCCTCTAATGTCCATATTTATGGAACTTAACAATCGATTACGGTTAACGCTTATACAATATATATTGTGAAAGCGCCCACATTTTTACGATTCCTATCCGAATCGTTGACATAATTTATGAATGCTGCCTGAACACATTAGGCGTACTCCGCGCATATCGACAAATTGCCAAGCCAACGGAACACTTCAACTTCTCGATGCATTATCTGAGGCACAGCCTAATCGCCATGCTCCCCCTTCTGTTCCCCCTTTCGTTCCCCCCTTCCGTTCCGTTCCCTATTCCCCATTCCCCATTCCCTGTTCCTTTGGGCCAACAGGAGTCCATATATATATACACACACACACACACGAAGACTTGGCTCATCCTCCAAGTGAGGCAGACATAATGTGCAGAGCGTTAAATCGAAAATAAACTTCACAGCAACAAATAACAATGTACAAGAATGTAATTCTATATAAGTATATATGTATATATGTATATGTATATATATATATGGGCAACATACAAAAATAAACAAAAAAAACAGCGTGAATAATTTTTCAAATCACTTCGAGTGCAAAAATACTTGCTGCTTGCAAAAAAAAAGTTAAGAAGAATTGGAAACCAAAGCGGAACTGATAATAAAAAATAAGCATAAAAAACGAAAGTTGAATGCAAAAAAAAAAGAGCAAAAGTTTTCAAATACAAATGGAATTCCCCAAACAGTAGGCCGAATAGGATTGGGTTTGGTGTGCAGGGTGTGCGGGGTGTGCGGGGTGTGCAGGGTGTGCGGGTTGTGTGTGTTTGTAGTGGGTGTAATATAAATCTAAATGAGCTTAGTCTGTGTAACGGCATTGCCAAAAAAGCGACCAAAAAACACCAACACGCAAAGATTTATTGTTTGATTCGGCATGTGGCAAGTGGCAAGTGGCAAGTGGCAATGGTCGTGCCACAGGCAGCAAACGCGCAAATTCCTGTCGATTTTATGAATTTTTGAAAACCATAAAACATTCAAAATACCCAAAGCGAAAGCCATGTTACAAATTTGCGTGTGATTTCGCTGAGGATTGAATTCGCTTTTTTGCCTACCCTGGTAAATGAAATCGCCTTGGGTATATTGAACAATGACTATATTATGCTGGAAGAAGTAAAGTGTCTCTAGCCTATATATACAGCTGATATCCCCAGTATGCTTGTGGATATGTTCAGCAAATATCTCTTGTCACAGGTGAAGGGTATGTTCTAGTCGCGCATGCCTCTACTTCACTTTTCTACTTGTTTCATTTTTATGATTATAAGGCCAACATAAATTTACCCACGAGAATCCGCTTAATACAGCCCCCCACCCTCCCCTCCCCTCCCCCGCGCCCACTCCCCCAACAGTTTAGATTTTTATTGCGTTGGTTTTTTGTACAATTGTTAAAAATGTAAGCAGATTGGGAAGGCTACCAAAAAGAGACAAAAGACGGACTGAAGTCGTGCACAATGGAATGATTCTCACGTTATACTTGCCTATCTCATAAGTCTGAGCTTTGCTCAACTCTTTTCTCACTCTTCCCCTCTCTCTCTCTCTCTCTCTCTCTCTCTTTCATGTTGTTCATATCAAATGTGTAAGTTCACCACATTTAACACCCAACACTAGACTAGCCGCTCTCTCTCTCTCTCGCTTACTCCTTTTCCCTCTCTCTCCCTCTCTCTCTCTCTCTCTCTTTGGTCAGCCATTGTTGTTTGGTTAATGCTCCGCATTGTTGCTGTTGTTGTAATTGTGTTCATTGAATGGCTCAAAGAACTCGTTAATCGTGCATTTAGCATTATGCTTAACCCATTGTATTGTGGGGCTTTTGTTGGTGTTGCCAGGTGCGTGCGAGTGAGATAGCAACACAATGACTTATACTCGAAATTGCCCTCAAGAGTGACCTTTGTAGCCGAAAGTACTTGCCACCACTTGTGGCAATGTTTAACAGTTGAGATTGATTGGTCCGCAAACTGAGGGCAAACTGAAAGGCTTTCAAGTTTACAGATCGCAGACTGACATATACATATATACATATAATGACACTAATAACTGATAACAATGATGGATGTGATGGACATTGCTGAAGTGTTGGACTTGCTCTGCTTGCCACATTTTCGAGTGGTCCTGGCTCATAGTTCTGCAAGTAGTTGAGCCATGCCAATTAGCCAATTCACACAATTAATTACAGTACAACTCGAAATGCTTCAGCACTTTTTCAGATTTTCAAGTTAGCTTCAAAAGTATTTTGAAGCAGAACATTTTCGTAACTTGAACTAAGTGTATTATTGGCTCTATAAAGGTCTCTCGAATGTTTTCATTGCGTAACATTTTAATGCTTTCAGTTGCCAGATAAGTAATTAAAATATCAATCTCCATGTTGGCCCAGCACCAACAAACAAAAAATACTCGAACTATTTACATTTATTTCCCTTTCCTTATTCATGCCATGCACAACGTGTGAAATCTAAAGTCTATTTGTAATTTGGCCTCAAGTTGCGGCATCTCGACTGAAATTCCATGAAGACACTCTCCAAAAAAAGCAACAAAAATGTTTTTAAATGCCAAAAATATGTAGAAAATCCAACAAAAAAAAATGAGAAAAAAAAACAACCACAAAAAAATTGCATTTGGCTTAAAACACCAACAGCAAGAAAATAAAAAAAGTAACAATTTTAAATCTGTGATGGAGGCTGAATACCCTATGATGTCGATATATGTATATATATAGTGAGTTAAAAGGAGTTTTACCAAATTTGCATAAATTATAAAGGTATTTAATACACTGCTCAATAGCAAATAAGAACAATTCGAATTCGTTATACCCTGTTCGTGGCCATGTTCGCAGTTGAAGAACATGGTTTAAATCGCAGAGCGTTGGCTAACTAACCACAGTGTTGTGGCATAGTATGCGTACACACACTCATATATTTTACAGCTTCTGGTCACTGGCATGGCTAATGAGCTGCGCCTGCTACTGCCACTTCCAAAAGGACTCTCTCCCCCCCCCCCCTCCTCCCGGCACTGCCCCTTCTGAGAGTGCTGCTGCTCCAGTTTGGCTGTATGCGGCTCTCTTGGTGCCACTTTGCATGCAAATTGCACTCGATTTGCATACTGTTCGCATGCACTGTGTGTCTTGCATATATACATAAGTATATATATATATATATATATATATGTATATATTGCATTGGTATGCATGTATTTATTTGAGTGGCTCGCATTATGTGCAGCCATGAGCCATGAGCCATGAGCTGTATTGTGCCATTGGCCACTGAAGTCACTTTATTAAGTGCTCCACAGAGAGACTCTCAACTCTCGACTCTCGAGCCTCGAGTCTCGAGTCTCGAGCGATAGCTGAACAGACATCAGTGTGCAAGAACTACAGCAACAACAACAGCAACAGCAACACAAACAGCAGCATCCTCAATCCGTATAAATTTCCTATATACCTACTCAGCTCCCCTCGAATCGAATCATATCAAATCAAATCAAGTCTTCTATGAATGCCATAAACAAACAAACAAACAAACACAAATATCAGTCATTCATTTCAGTCCCTCGAATTATTGAAATTTCATATTTTATCCATAAGAAATGCAACGTTTTTCCAGACTCCCCCGACTCCCCCCTCAACTATATTACATTACTTCCGACAAAAGACGTCTTTATGATTCATACTTTATATTCATGTTCCCTCCTCTTGATTCCTTTTTGATGCATATAATAAGCTTATATATATATATATATGTATATATATATATATACATATATATGACAAAAGAAATATAGAAAATATATATTTTTTAAGGCAGTCTTCTTATAACGAATTATAACAATTTAAAATATAATGCTTTGTGTGTAAATCGCAAAGAAGACTAAACTTTTTCGTTAAGTGCATTTATCAAACTCAGAGACGCTTGCATTGTTCTCAAATGCAGTTGATAGCAGTTGTATATATATGTATATATATATATATATATTCAAACAGTTCTGTGCGTTCACTGAACAAATACGGAAATTGTTTGGAAGCCCCAAGCGAAATTCGAAGAATGTTTTAAACTCGGCTCGTTTGCCTTTCGCAAACATTTAATAATGACAAACTAGTTTTTGGGGTCGCCAAAAGCTTCAAAGTCAAATAACACATTTTACTAGCTTTAAAAGAAACACTGATTAAAGTGAGCAGAACATAAAGTTGAAGTTGACTTCAAACATGTATGTATGACTTAAGATTGGATTCAATTCATCTATTTAGCTTTCGGGGATATAAGTGAACTACTTGATTCAACTTTAACAAATATTCTCTTAGATTATATATTAATGTCGTATCATGTAGTAATCGTGTTAATGGGAAAGGGGGATCCCTTGTGATGGTTGCACAACATTGATTTTCAGTACAGCTGACAGTTCAGCTATTGTCCTTTGGGCACTTTAGTCGATTAATAAAAATGTGTTGCCTACTTTTCAGCAGATCGAATTGAGTTTTGGCCCGTTTACAATATAATGGTCTGCACCCCTCAGCCCCCTCCCTGCCAGCCCGGGGGGTTAGCAAGGAGAACTGCCAACTCATTATAGGCTTGCCTCTGGCAGGTGCGTGGCCTCACCTCACCTTGTGCGTCAATCTCATGCATATTAAACAAGACTCGTGTAAACAAAGCCTAAGCATTGTAACACCCACATACGGCCAAACTCACCCCCCCCCCCCCCCCCACACACGCACACATACAGACACTCGCTCACTCACTCGCCAAGATAGAACATGGAACGCCCACTTAAATTGTGTGTTGACTACAACGCAACAAAGATACGCAACTGAACCGGATGCCACATTTGTAGTCAGACAGACAGATACTCAGATGCACAGATACACAGATACACACATAGAGATACAGATAGATATTTATGTGTGCACATGTATCGCGATTTGATGTCTCGCCGCTACGACTTGGCAAACTGTTCGTGCCACATGCTGCATGCCACTTACGTCAACGACAACACTCAACCAACTAACAGATACCATTCAAACAGCACTCGATTAACCGGATATTAAATATCCACTATGCGCCTTACGCATATTAATCGATATATCAAATATTGTATAAAGAGAGACCCCAACTATATGTAATATATATGTTTTCAAGTGCCAATAAATAATAATATACCATATATAAATGACATGCTCAGATCAGACAGATCCGAACTCTATGAGTTATATGTACAATAATCTACGGCATTATCTTTCTTTACTTGAACAATTAAATAAATAATCCCTCATTTGCTTGCCACATATATCGATCTATTCAAATTGAGCTGACTCTGGCTTATCAATGTTATATATATATATATACTTTTCACTTTTGAAATTTGTTTACATTTTCAATTAGCATGGGGTATAACATGGACTGGAATCATCACAACTGTTGTGGCTTTTCCAATTACGCTGTCAGCGCCGGCTAAGCTGAACATTCCAAAGCTCAATGTTCACTGGTCACTCTGCAAATGTCGCTGGCTAATGGTCATTTTGTCATTGGCCGATGCCTCCTGGGGTCGTGGGTCATCGGTCAGTGGGCAGTGGGCATTGGTCGTCGAGCATCGAGCATCGGTCAATGGTCATTTGGTCATTTTGTCATTTGGTGATTGGAGAGGAGAATGGAATCCACCAACTAATTGCATCGCTTGTCACCGTCAATCTGCGGCGCCACAAACTTGACGCAACTTATGAGCGGCGTTGTGCAGCCAGTTGCTGCTGCACCACTTGACGCATTGAATTTATGCGTTGCCACTTGCCACTTGCCATTTGCCACTTGCCAAGGATATTTACGAGGCGTCCGCCGCTCGTTGTATTTTACAGCTGAGTGCTTTGTTGTGTCACATGCCGGAGATGACAGCAACTGCGAACCGAACCGAACGCAACCGCAAACTGACAACTGAAAACGCTTCACTCTTATCTATGGCAGATCCATGAAATTCCCGAAAATATGAATTTATTGATTGGTACTCATGGCATGTTCCACAAATGTTGAAATCAGCAGCCAAGGAATGCAATTCGGTTCGCGTAAATATCTCTCAAACACAATCGCATTCCTTGACTTGAGTTAGAACTTGAAATGTTTCGATAATGCGACAAATGCCACAAAGCTGACTCAATTGACTCAATGTTCTGTTTATGATGATAAGATATACAAATTGCTGCTTATATTTTCACATTTTTAGCATGAAATATAATTTAATATAATTTCGAGACACGACTTTTAGTCCCATCCATCTGATCCCATCCCATCCCATCCCATCCCATCCTCAGATCTGTTTGTTTTTTGCCCAGTTGGAAACGAGTCTATTCCATTATAATCTATGGCAGTCTAAAAAAGCGACGCCTACATGCCGCTCAAGGCTGCAACACGCCAACACTGCCACAGTTAGCTGGTGAGTTGAGGCCACAGGCTAACCAAGCTCATATATTTGCTTGCTGGACAGTCAGATCTGCTCTTCTGTCTGCTGCACAGTGTCAAAGGAGTTGGGCACATCAAGAATACGACGAAACACAGCAAACAACAAACAGACAAGCAACGGCAGGGGGATAGGTAGCGGTAGGGGTGGGGATGTGGCACGTAAATGCAGTCACATTGTTTGCTGCTTTGACTTTGGCCATAGCCAGGCTTTAGACAATGTTGTTTGGCAAATGAACTCTCAGCGACTGGTGCCTCCTCTCCGCAACTGTTTTCTAACTAGCCTGGCTGCTGTTTGAATACAAAGGGAGAGGCCTCAAGCGGGGGGCAGATGGGGTAGATGGGGCAGATATGGGTGGAGGCTACATTTTTGGATTGGAGCTGCTTTGGCAACAGAAGTTTTTGTAGTGCCTGCCACATTTGTTATACTCATGCGCTGAGGCAACTTTTTCTGCGTCGTTTTGTTTCCATTTGTTTGGTTTAGTTGAATTCTTCTTATGCTTTTTATGCTTGGTTTTCTTTTTTGTTTTTCGGTTCTTTCGGTTTTTTTTTTATTTTTTGTTTTTTTGTTTTTTGTTCTGTGGCGCCAGCATATACTTTGCTTTGAAATTTATTTGTGGCATGATGAGGAGTCGCCTCACACTCTGTCTATCGCTGACTGGCACTCATTTGTTAAGTTTGCTGGCACTCGGAAGACTGCCGGCGCTTCTTCTCCTCTTTCTTGTTGTTGCTGCTGGTGTTGTTGTTGCTGGTGTTGTTGCTGCTGGTGTTGTTGTTGCTGATGTTGTTTCTACAATATACCAAATGTTAATGCATATGCGCATAAATTCCCAGCGAACTCGTTGTGCAAACTCAACTCAATGCAGGAGGCAGCATTGTCAAGTTCTTTCAACTTGTTTCCAAAGTGCAATTCCAAGTATATTACAGAGCCATAGAGACAGAGAGAGAAAGAGAGAGAGAGAGAGAGAGAGAGCGACAGACAATGAGAGAGAGAGGGGAAGAGTCACATCTGAGATTTTGAATGAATTACATTGCTATGGTGTCTACATATGACCTTTCGTTCTCCCTCCCACTCGCTCTCTCTCTCCCTCTCTCTCGCCCTTTCTTTTTTTTTTTTGTTTGTCAGCGAGAAATCATGAAAATTCTTAGAGTTTTGACCTTATGGCTGGATGAATGCTTCCCACACATCTGCATTAAATTTCCTTCCAATTTACTTCAGTTATTTCGTTGTTGTCTTTAATTTGTATAACATGCGACTATCATCCTTGGCATCAGATGGATCTGGCAATATGCCGAAAAGTGTTGCAAGTTGTTGTTGTAATCTGTCAGCCCTGCTTCTTCTTGCAGTTGTTATCTGCAGCACATTCACCGCGGGCTATCAAAGTATCACGAAACATGCAACATGAAGCACACTGTTTTTTTAATCGAAAAAAATCCAATCAAATAAATTTAAAAATTTGAACTCCCCCTCTTCCCTTGCCTGTTTGCCACAACTAAAGTAATCCGGTGTGCAAAATGTAAACCAAAAACAACAACAACAAAAAAACGCAATCAAACTTTTTTTTTAGAACTACAACTAAAGTTGACAGCTGGGAAAAACAAACCATATCGGGGAGCAACAGGCTAGTGCCTGTCGCTCCTGGCTGCTGCACCTGTCTGCCACAACTGGCTTTTGCTTCTGGCTAATAAGCCTGGCTGTTACTGTTAAAGCTAACGTTAACGTGAACTCTATGCAACTGCCTATTAACGTTTTGAAACCCCAATTTCAATTTGATAGGTAGACTTGTGCCAAGTTCTTCACACTTGCCCAAGCATTTATCAATTGCTATGCTTTGTTGCAGTGTATTTTCTGCAGCTGTTCCACTTTACTCTGACTCTGACGCTATAGCTGGGATCCGTTTCCAGTGGAGATCTAATTTTCCAACTAACTGTAAGCATTGCTCTCACATGTTGCACATGAGGCAGCCACAAAACTTGCAAATTGCTGGCCCTTTTTTTGATAGCAGATCTAGGACATTTAATCGACACTCCTCATTCGCCATTGTTTTATCTCGCCCCTCCTTTTGGACAGGAGCAACAAGCCGCAGGCCAAAGGTGAGCAGCAATTTGGGCAGTTTGTCGCCGGAGTCCTCCGGTGGCTTGTTGGCTTGGTGGTTTCGTCGCTTGGTCAATGCACCGGATACCCAAGACCCGTGACCCGTGACCCCTGACCCGTAACCAATGACTGCCACAGTCTGTGGTTATGTCCATCGTCTGCGGCTACAACTTTTTGTCTGCTCGCCCAATAAGTTATTTAAGCCATTCAACGAAATTATTTTGATGAAACGTTTAACTTACTTGGCCAAGCCAACAGCAGCATCAGCAGCAGCAGCAACCAGTACTCCACTCGATCCACATCCTGCCCCGTTTTGCACAAGGCACATAAATTACTTGAACGGTTTCTTCTTTAGCGTCTCGACAACGACTCAATTGCTGGTCCTTGACTTGGCCAATGGCTCCTCTCCAGAGTTGGGCGTTGCAGCGGCGAGCTTCATATTTACGCTCTGCTGCTCTGCTGGTCTTTGCCTTACATTTGCGGTTGTGGCACGCAGTCCACGCAATTCCACACAGTGCTCCACCACTCTATGTAGTTCTTAGTCTGGGCATCCTTTGTTTCCCTCCCGCCTCGCAAATCCTTAAGCCCCCCGTCTCTCAACCCTTTTTGCCTAGCTCAAATCTCGAGACAATAATTTGTATGGCATAAAATTTAAGTTCTACTTTTTATAGTATTTCCGTGCTATCCCACTGCCTCTGCCTCTGCGCCTCTCCTTGCCTTTGCCGTTCTACTCCTTGCTAGGACCTCGGCTCCTGCCATGTTAAACAAAAGTAAATTGCCATTTTTCTAAGCACTTCTGTTTTACAGCTGCCCGGGGTGGGGCAGCAACACACAAGCCTATATAACTACCAAACACACATACTTATAAATATATTTATAGATATATGTACATACATATATATATATATATATATAATATGTATGCATTAACTCAGCTTGCAGGCGGGTTCAGACAACAGCCATTTGTCGCGTCTCGGCGGCGCTACTTTGATGTGAAGTCATCCACAAAAGCTGCACAGAAAGCAACACACACAGCACACACACACAGCACACACACACAGCGCACACACACAGCGCACACAATATCCAAAAGCTAAACCCAGCTTGAATTGTGTAAACGAGACTAGGCAACACCCTCTCTCAACTAACATCTACTCAGTTTAAGCCAAAAACTCAGCTTCCTTTTCTCTTTTTTTTTTGCAAATAAATTTGATTTTTCTTCAATAATATTTCTGCTTGAGAAAACTTTTGCTAGTAAAGTTATTGATTTTGAAATTTGAACAGTTTTTCACTAGTTCTTCGCTAATCCTCGATATTAATTCAGGAGCACAAGTGAAAGTTGAGGCAACTCGTGTCTGCAATACACCCTTGGGCTCTGCATATGAATTTATAGGGTATAAGTAGAGGTACAGGGTATATTGCATTTGATTATACGATTCTGGTGCGGGTATTAATAGAGCGCTGGCGGTTGCATTAATTGTGGCCGTAACGACAATGGCCCAAACTGTGTGGCAGAGCAACAATAAAGGCGGCAACTCTGGCAGCAACAGCAGCAGCAGCAGCAATAAGGCAGCAGGCAGAGTTGTTGTGTGTCTTTGAAGCTGTTGCTGGCAACTTTACCCGACCTACTCTGGCTTAGACAACAAAGGCATTTGAAAGCCACGCCCACCGCCCACCGGCCATCAGCAGCTATGGCGTTAAATGCTGTCTTAATTTCACGCAAAAGTCTTTTGAGCAAAATTTCAATTGAATTGTTTATTGGCGCCAAGTTGCAAGCGATGAACAACAACAACAACAAAAAAATTAAAAAAAACTAAAAAAAAAACTCAAAGCTAGACGGGAAAAATGAGACAAATGAGAAAACTGAAACCCAACAACAATAAACAGATAAACAAAATACAAAAGACAGCGCCAGACAAAGCGAAAACAAAGCGAAACAAATAATGCTTTAAGCTATGCACAGATATGTATGTATATATACATACATATATACATACATATATACATACATATATATACATATATATACATATATACATATATATATTTGGATAAATAGGCTTTAGAGGAAGCTATTGTGTGGCTCACTTTTGGCTTTCATTACGTGAATGAATGACTAAAGGAATGAATGAATGAATGACTGAATGAATGAATGACTGAATGAATGAATGACACGCGACTGCGATTGAAATTGAGGCACTCAAATGTTTCCTCATTACGATCGCAATTTGCTCGAATGCTGACTGTAAACATGTGTATATATGTATATATGTATATGTATATATATGTATTATAGGAGTATATAATTGGGTGCTTGAACGTTTAAGTATAGCGCCTAGCGCAGAATTGACAATTTCTAATGCTCTCGTTTGAGCATACAAAAAGACCATTTAAGAATATAGAAAAAGGAAGAGTAGACACTAAATATAGCTAAAAGGAATGAGAGATGGTGGATGGTGGATGATGAATGTGGGATGTGGGATGGGGGAATGGGGGGATGCAGAGAGATATAGTAAGCTTAGACTAATTTTATGTTGCGCAAACTAGTCCAGTTTGGAAAATAAATGAAGTTCACCGCTTCAACTGTTGTAATTTTCATATAAAATGGAATTAACACCAGGCTTCTTTGCACTAAATCGTAATGCCAGATCTGTTGCAATCTGATATTAATATCAATTAAGTTGGCATGCGAAAGCAGGCGAGCCTGAGAGGCAGCCGCATTCTTTTTTGAATGCATTTTTTGGGCATTCTCTTTCCGGCTGGGTGCACGAACGCTAACGAAATGCGGAAATTACAAAGATACAAAGATAAAACGTGGCACACTAATTTATATCTATGGCAAGTGGCGCAACCGCTCACGGCTCGCGGCTTACGGCTTACGGGTTGTGGCTTATGGTGTACAACTTACGGCTTGAGCTGAATGCAGATGCCTGCATATTGCATTAGTCGGCCTCCTACCTCCTTCCTTCTTTCTTTATCCTCCTTTTCTTTGCAACACGAGATGTAGCAACAACTCAGCTCGAACAGACTGCCCAATTTGTGGCACGTCACAATGCAACCAAAAAATAAATAAATTCGAAATGTAGACAACATTTTGTAAAATTGTTAACATCGCAAAAGAGAGAGAGAGTGACAGAGAGAGAGAGAGAGAGCGAGAGAGAGAGAGAGAGAGAGCGAGAGAGAGAGGAAGAGAGTCCTAATTGGCAGAGATAAGCAAATGCCTATTTAAGACCCAGTTGCAGTTCGAGTTAATTATAGTTTATACTTTCTAATTGTTAAAATATGGTAGATAGAGCAAACCGAGAAGTGAGAGAGAGAGAGAGAGAGTGATATAAAATAATTGTGAGCTTAGTTTTGACCCCACCACACCCTACCTGCCCCCTATCACCCTCTCACCGTCACCGCTTCCCAGGACACGCGACCCATTTGCTTAACAAGCAAACAAATACGATTAACATGTCCCGAGACAAATTATGGAAAATGACAGTGGAATTTATTAATTTTATTTCGCGTGCTCTCCCATAATGTCGAGCACTTAGCGAACGTGCAGTTGTTGCTGCTATTGACCCGCCCCCTGTCAATAGGGGAGTGTGAAGTGGGAATGGGGAAGTGGGGGCTACATTTTTGGACACAGACACAGACACAGACACATGCATAAATATCATAAAAATTGGCCACTCGCACATACAAATGATTAATAAATAAATTCATAGGGCATGTGCGGCATACATATGGGGCATGTGGCATGTGGCATGAAATTATGCTGTCCATTTCCAATATGATATGATTGATGAACCTTTTGTGGATGATTGGACGATTGGACGATTGAATATATGCGTCGAACGTGAGCAGCTTCAACGCAAACCGATCAACTTCAATGGGGGCGTGTGTGGCGTGGGAAGGTGGGTGTGGAGGGTGGGGGCAGTGCTCCATCACTTTCAGTAGCACTTTTTATTATTATGCATATTAAGCGCGTGTCATGACATGTTACCTCACTCTACCAGACTCACCCCCTCCTCCTCCTCCTCCTCCTTCTCTCGTTCTTTAGGCACTGCGGCACAGATGACGTATATGCGGAATATGAAGTATACGCCATAAAGGCCACCCCGGATACGGTTTATGCCAAACACAAAATAAAAGAAACAAATTAAAGTGGACTGCAGACAACAGTTCAGAGTGCATCCGACTAGGAGATACCCCTTAACACTATTCACTTGTTGAAAATATAGCTGAAATCAATCGACATAGTGAAGCCCCGCTTGGCCACATTCCTTGCTTACAGGGTATACGAAATTGGCCAGCGCGTGTGGGGAGTGCGCCAAAAGGCAACGCAATTGCGTGTAACAGCCAACAAGCAAGGGGATAGTGGACATTGGAGATGGTGGGGGCGTCGTCTGTGGTCAGTGGTGGTCGGTAAATGCAACATCATAAATATGAGGCAAAGCGCAAAAATGATGGCCAAATGCTTGTTGACAGGTTAAGCACACAGCAGACGAGAGAAAGCCCCGATGGCCCGATGAAAAAAAAGTACCCAGGCAGGCAGGCGGTTAGGGGCAGGTTGCGGTTGCACGGAGGTTGATGTTAATGGTAATAACCTCGTGGCTGGCAGTTTGTGTACTTGTCTCTGGCAATCTTACTGTATGGTGCCATCGCATGTCCATCTCATGGCCCTCATGGCCATCAATCAATCAATGCGAGGCACCCGCAGAAAGATCTCAGCTCGTATTCCCACCTGACCGAAAGCGACTATTTCACCTACTTAAACTGATTGCTTTCGCAAATACATTGACTACTCGAAAAACAGTTACTTTCATTTGGATATATTATCTAGTTTGCGACCCAATTGCCAACTGCCTGATAGCTTGCTTACATTTTATATAGCGATCATCTGCAGAGATAACTAAATACATCCAAAAGTATCTCAAGTTCTCAGTGAAGTTGTATGTTTTAGCATCAAAGGGCAAATGTTGTCTCTCCCTCTCTTTTATCTCTTTTGCTGTTACGCAACTGTTAATCATAAAAGGCTCTGTTAACATTATTGATTCTCTCGCTCTTGACACTTGCATAGATCTTAGATTTTAATAGTGGCTAAATTATGGTAATGCGGTTCAGTTCGGTGTTCAATTTCGAATTATTTACCTTAACTTGGCTGAAAGCAAGCTCTGGATAAAATTGCCGGAAAAGAAAACAATAATCATCAATGCAGACCGCCGCCATTTTACAACGCTTTTCTCACCTTTTTTTGGCATTTACTCTGGGGACGTGTCCTTAACGTCGACTAGCATCATAAATAGCAGCAATCAATGTGGAAGGCAGCTTCTGATATCAAACACGTGACGTGTTCACCCTGTTCACCCTCGTGACCAACAGTTGGACCAAACGACAGGACAAGACTGGACAGGCCCGGACAGGACAGGACAGGACAGGACACAATTCCAATCAATTCGAACCACGTAGTTGAGCTAAAACATAAAGCAAACTCACAGCTCGCAGTGCGGAGAGTTGTCTAGACAAGCGCCAAATTAAATTCAAAGTTTTCCCGGCACCTGCCTGCTCCTCACGCATCCCTCTCCCCACCTCCTCAGCAGCAGCATCATCTTCATCTTGTCGCTGATCCTTGCCACCCTGCGGCGGCCACTTCAATCACTGGACACGCTGCATGAGGGCGCGAACTTAACTCAAATGAAATTTACGCAAAAGTAAGTTGGAAGCCAAGGCGAAGAAACCGCCAGCAAAGCCACTGCGTCAACACCCACCCTCCAAACACTACCACACACCCCTCCTTAATGTGTCCAACCCCTAGCAAGAAGTGCTTAAGTGCGTTTCGGTTGGGGGCGATTCCTCGAAGCTGCGAAGCTTGGCGAAAGTGAAAGTTTTCTCTGCTCCGTTGCAGTAAATTGCCCCCACAATTTTTGTGGATACCCAGCAAATGAGATTGGCAAATGGGGGCATACACAACTATTGCATGAACATGTTAAGACTTTCCAATAGATATCATCTTTTACGGGTATAAAAGAATGCTCTTGATTTTTTTTATTGAAATCTTAATTCATCTTAGTGCTTGGAGGATATCTCAAAGTAAGCATTGTCGTTTTCTTTTTCGTCCTGTTCTTTTTCGATTACTTTTCGGCAGAGTTGCCAGCGCTACACATGCAGCGGTAGACGTACATTGAAAAGGGCGTGTCCAGCGCCCACATTTGTTGTAGTAGTCTTCACTCTTTTCTTGCAGGAGAATGCGAAACTCGAGGCTGTGAAACGTTTTTAGTTTGTGTTGGCAACCCTGGCAGTGGCAGGGGCAGTGCTCGAAATTTAATATTTGATTTGGAATAGCCGGTGTGCCAAGCGGCACAAACAATCGCTCGGAGGTGAACAGCAGCCAGCAGTTGCTGCCAAGTTGCAACCAGTTGGAGGCAAGTTATCAAAATACAGCTATTCTGGTCGGTCATTCTGTGATAAATGCAACAATGGGGTGGCGAACGAACAAACAACGGGGTGACTATGGTTGCAGCGAACTGGTCGATATGATGCGCCAATGATTGCAATGTGCATATAAGATGAAGATGAAGATGAAGTTGGAGTAGGAGGAGGAGGTGGAGGAGGTGGAGGAGGAGGTTGGAGGAGGAGATTGAGATGCAGCAGTACGCAAATATGGGACAGGGCCGCTAGATTCAGATTCCGTTTCAAAACTCTCTCTCTCTCTCTCTCTCTCTCTCTCTCTCTCTCTCTCTCTCTCTGCAGCTGCTGACTGATTGGTTAATGTTGTTCAATGTTGCCACACAGACAAATGTTGTTGTTGTTGTTCCTATTATAGGTTTCTAATTTCCGGCATGGATACTCGAGTGAGTTAGCTTTTGTGGCATACAGCAGATGCTTGGCCTGGCTTGAAGTTACCTGTGTAGTTTTCTTGGCTGCTTCCGCTGTTTTCTATAGAAAGCCAGAAATCAATTTAGACAGATGGCATAACAACAAGCAACTGCAGCACCTCATTTATCTCAAGCTGTTTTCTCGGTTTAAGAACTCGTCTTGGTTTGATTAAGCACACACTTCAGGGAGATATAGAAACATATGCCACATATAATGAAAACTTTTCATAATTGATACTTTCGAACAATACTTTTGCTACTTCTCGAATTTGCATTTAATTTATATTTGTTGTGCCTTAGTCCTTTAGTTAATCGGTTATGTTTGCCAATTGGTAGGTGTATTCTCTGCCAGATTTTTCTAAAGTGTCAATAATTATTGGTAGAATCGTAAATTACTTATGTCGTTTGCGATAATTGATACTTAATTGTCTAATTACAAATAGTGCAAAAGTTAGTGAAACCCATTCGTGGATTGTCTCAGCTCATTAGCTTATAGATATCGTATGGCCGCAACTTGAGCTGCCACTCGCCGCGCTCTTCCTCACTCTTTCGATTCGACCATTGGCCATCTGATTCAGCCGAACGAAACGGAGAGACAGAGAGAGGGAGAGAGAGAGAGAGAGAGAGACAGGCACATATAATGTAACATGAAACAATTTGCAAATAGGCTTTTAGCTTACAGTTATGAGTTTTTCTCTTTTGTTGTTCATCACCTCCTTTCCTGCTTTCCTCTTTCTTAGTTTTGCTCTCAGTCTCGAGTTACGCTTGGGGTTACGAGTTTTGCACTTTTCGGGTGCTTTATAAAAAGCAATAACCATATTCTACGCATTGTTAAATATTTATGCTGGGCAGCCATAAAAAAAGTATTAAAAACAAGTCGAAACAAAACAAACGAAACACGGAAAAAACTGTGAAAAGAAATTCGCTTCATTTGGCAACAAATTGTTGTGACGGCTTCGGTCAATGGGAAAAATGTAGTGTTGTTGTTGTTTGCCTTCATTTTTTGACGGTTCAACAACTTTTGACGCACACACAGAGAAAGAGGGAGAAAGGGAGAGACGTAGAGAAAGCAAAGGCGAGGGGAAGAGGAGAAAAACGACACTTAAAAAGCAATTGGCAATTGGCATACGACAAAAACATAAAAACAAAAACCAACTACAAATACCAAATGCAAATAATAAAAACAAACAAAAAATGCAAAGCAGAAAACCAAAAAAAAAAAACAAAAAAAAAGAACAAAAAAAAAGAAAAATCAAAAAAGAAAACTGTAACCAAAACCAATGCAATTAAATTTGTTCAAATCGATTTAAGCTGGCAATAGACAGCAGTAACAGCAGTAACAGCAGCAGCAGACCTATGCAAAGCAACAGAAGAAGCAATGGTGGTGGTGGTGGTGGTGGGGAAGGGAAGGGGCCTACAGAATAGGCGTTTGGGCGTGACACTCTATATAGCAATTACAACCGCAAATGGCAATAAAATGACAGAGTAAAATGTAACAATCGTTACTCTGAATTGCTTGAAATGTGGAAACACAGAGACGAAGAAATCAACTGGCGGGGGGGTTTGTGATGGGGGGGGGGGGGGTTTGGCTGTGGAGGGCGTGTCGAACCGTGGCACATGGCAAACTGTGTGAGAGATTTGGAGAGACTGGTCGCTAGAGGGCGCCACAAACAATACACAAATTGGGACATTAGCAACTGGCAACCCCAAATATCGTTATCGCAAATTGTCGCCACAATTAGGAGGGGTGGATTTTGGGGTTGTGGTTGGAGTGCGATACGAGTGCAAATACCCAGGTCGAATGGCGATATAAACTGTGCACAGGATAAGCAACACGCAGGGAGGGCTGGGCCAAGGGAGAGAGAGAGAGGGACACAGCAAAGCGCCTTTAATGTGTTGCCAGTGCTGCCAGATAATTCTTATGTCATTTAATAAACATATTAACCGACAAGAAACACTTGAATTAAGTAAATATTTAAACATAGAGAGAGAGAGAGAGAGAGAGAGAGAGGGAGAGAGAAAGAGAAAGAGAAAGAGAGAGCAAGAGAAGAGGGTGTGAAAGCAAAGCTGAGTGCTTTGAAAACGATTTTCAAAGAAATAATTTGGTCGCCGCTTTTATATATATAATATGGATAAAGTGCAACACGATAGGAAACAGGGCAAGGGGTAAAGGGGATTGGAGAAGGGGCAAGGGAGAGTTGCAAACAATGCAACGCCCATAACAAATAAAAAAAAAAATGAGAAAAGAAATGAACGGGGCAAAAAAAAAAAAATAAAAATGTGATGAGAGACGGCAAAAACCCATTGAGCAAATATTTAACAAAGCGCAAAATTGCAGCATTTCTCTTTTATTTGCATATTTAATTTGTTTTGAGGTTCTTCCTTTGGCTCCAGCTCTCCATCTGTCGGTTTCGCAGTCTGTAACCGAAAACAACGCTGATACCAGCCAAACAACAAAAATAACCACAACAAACAAAAATGCAAATCGGCTGTGAAAAACCAGTGAAAATCTTTTCGAAATTATCTATCTTTATATTCTCATAAATATGCGGTAGTTTTGTGCAAACTTTAAGATAAACTGAGGTGATCAACATTTATCTTCAGGTACTGACCTGTAGTACTAGTTCCCAAGTGATAACCATATATGTACATATGTGCCATATCTGGGAATAATATATCAAGGAGTATGCATATGTGAAAATAATACCATACTCCGCAATATGTAAATCCGTGCGCGTCTGGCATAAATACAGCTGACCAGTAGAATACAGATTGGGAAATGGAGGCAAGTGAATGAGTTAAAGAGAGAGAGAGAGAGAGGGAGAGGGAGAGGGGGAGAGATAGTGAATTGGTTTTACAAGTGGAGGAACAAAATGTATTAAAATGTTGCATTTACTGTCATTGTTATACTCTGACACCGAAGCTATCATGAGTATATTGGTTTGATGCAATGTCCAATGATTTGGTTGGTAGAGCGTGATGTCCTTTAAAGATAAAGCATTGGCCTCCATCCACTCATTGGTATTTAGCAGAGTATTTCGCAGTCGATTACGCCCGACCCCAACGTTCTCACTTGTTTGCTGTTATTGTTTTTTGCTGGCTGGTGGTTTCTGTTTCCGCTGCGGTTTTCATGCATTTTCCAACACTTACTTGCACTTTTCCGTGCGTTGCTGCTACTGCAATTTTTAATTAATAATTCATACATAATTTGCCCAGCTATTTGCGCACTTTAATTTTAAAATATTTTGTCTCTTTTGCCTCATGCCAAAGGGGTGGCACCCTTTTTGAAATCTTTGTGACAACAAAAGCAGCGCGTTTAATTAAGGCCAAAAAATGAAAAAAGAAGCGCATGTATGTACATTTGTAGTGTTGAGTGTTGAGTGTTGAAGTGGGTCGACGGGTCACAGATTGTTTGCTGTCTTGTTTTGTGTTCTGTCTGTCTCTTGGTCTCTTGTCCTGTTCACACTTTAGCGCCATGTAGAAATGTAGAAAAGCGGCAGTGAACACAAAAGGTGGCCGCCCACTCAATTTGAAGGTTGAAGTACGCACAGCAGGTGGGCGTGGCCAAGGCAGTTAGGCACCACAAAGTGTCACATTTTAACGGCATTTTCATTAATCAAGTCGCTAACACGCACCCACCCACTTCCCCCCCCAAGCCCCACCTGAGCAGAGCTGAACTAAATACTTGAGTTCAGCCTAAACAGAGCGCAATCCAAACAGAAGCGAACTTTCATCCTTTTGTCTCTCACATTTTACTAGGGGTCCTGCGGTCCTTTGTTTCCCACCGTCTTATTCATCTTCTTCTTCCCCTTCGTCTTCATCTTCGTCTTCTTCTTCTTTTCTTCTTTATCTGCTTGCTGTAGTTGTCGTTTCGCGGTTTTGCACCATTTGCCTTTGCCTTGAACCCCGAACCCCATGTTGTGCGCTGGCTCCAGATCATTCACAGCTCGGCATGTGACATTAATTGAATAACGTAATGAATAACGTAATGAAGCACGTAAACTGTCTTAATGACAATCGTCACAATTAATCAAGTGAAAAGGTGCGAAGTACGCCGCTTGGTCGGTCTTCCATTTCAATTATGTCCGTATTTCAGTTCGTGTGATGTAATGAAATTCACAGCGTAATTAACAGTCGCTGATACGGTAACGGTACTCTTACAATAAATGCACTATATTGCTACGTAAGCAATAGCAGAAAACTCTATAAATATAACGCCTTGCGTTACGCAAGGTGTGTAAACAATAAACGTAACAAATAACAGCTACTACGTTAGCACTAACATATCAAATTGGAAACATTACGAAGCAGCAAAACTTTCACATATGCAAATTAAGTTAGGTGAAAGGATGCTTTGCTAAAGGACTTTTAATTAGTCACAATTTTTAATTCATTCTCTTGCGCTCGCTCTCATCTCTAGAGAGAAACAATTTCAATACGGTTGTCATTTTAATTTAATTGCATGCTTTTCACGTTGAGTTTCCAGCTACTTAGCATGGAAAATGCGTATCACTATTAATTAATTAGATTACAAAGCGTCGCTATTTGGTGGATATGTTGTATATAAAAAGCTTGTACACAACTATTCGCATTTTCTGTGCAACACAAGCTCTAATCGCTGATACAGCTCCATTTTGCGAAAAGACCGAAAAACCATGGCAACGTAAGCGCTCACACACAGCGCGACCTCATTACGTTGTAATTCACATTAATTGAGCGCTAAGCGCATTGTCCACCTCCGTCTCCCTCGCTCTGTCCCCACTGTAGGTGAATGATATGAAACTTTTGGCAGCGCCGGGATAAATCCTTTCTTTCGCTGTTTTTGTTGATGGCGTTTGTGCAATTGTTCAGGTGTTCACCTTTCAGACAGCCCCCGCAGCGAACTTTACGCGCACCACATCAACAATTATATATAATTGTATATATATATATATATTTTGTATATTAATATCTCCATCTCACTCTTACGCAGACCTTTACTAATTCTTCCTTTTTTGTTTTGCTTTTGTTGCGCATTTCTTTTCAGGTGGAAACTGCACTGCTAATTGCGAATTTAAATTCACCGCACAACAAAAACAACAACAATAAGAAGCATAAGAAAACGTCGAAAGTGAAGAAGAAAGAAAGGCAGGCAGAGAGAAGAAGAAAAAGGGACGCATACATTAATCACAATAGTGTCTGTCGTTCACCAACAACAAACAAACTGTGCACAAAGCTAAGCTAAAACGGAATACGAATCAAATTTACAGCGTGTCGAAAGGATTAACAGCAGCAGATAGCTGGCTGGAGAAGAAGAGCTCTCATTACTGTGAAAACCAGAGCTAACCAGTAGCAGAGGGAGCGAGAGAGAGAGAGAGGCAAAAGCATAAGCACAAGCACAAGCAGTGAGATTAACAGTTGCCATGGAATCGACAGAGGAGCTTAACAGACCAAGGCAGAGAGCGAGGCGATCGATGGTGTTGCCGCTGCTGTTAACATGGCTAATGCTAATGCTGCTGATGCAGGAGTCAGTGGCGCATCGGGATTGGATGCAGAACTGCAGCAATTGTCATTGCCACTGGAATTCAGGGAAGAAGAGTGCCGACTGTAAGGGCAAGAAGTTGACCAAAATACCGCAGGACATGAGCAACGAGATGCAAGTGGTTGATTTCTCACAGAATCAAATACCGGAGCTGCGACGCGAGGAGTTTCTGGTGGCGGGCCTGCAGAATCTGCACAAGATTTATTTGCGCAACTGCACTATCCAGGAGGTCAATCGGGATGCGTTCAAGGGCCTACCCATACTGATCGAGCTGGACATGTCCAGCAATCGGATCCGCCAGCTGCATCCCAACACCTTCGAGGGCCTCGAGAAGCTGCGCAATGTGATCATCAATAACAATGAGATCGAGGTGCTCGAGAGTCGCCTGTTCGTCGATCTGCCCTTCCTGTCGCGCGTCGAGTTCAACAACAATCGATTGAAGCAGGTGCAGCTCAATGTTTTTGCCGGACCACTAAGCGCCATCTCTCTGGAGCAAAATCAACTGACCCATCTGCACAAGGAGACGTTCGCCAATCTGCCCAAGCTGAATTATCTATCGCTGCAGGGCAACGCCTGGAACTGTAGCTGCGAACTGCAGGAATTCCGTGACTTTGCCATCGCCAAGCGACTCTACACTCCGCCGACCGACTGCCAGGAGCCACGCCAGCTGCGCGGCAAACTGTGGAGCGAGGTGCCCTCAGAGAACTTTGCGTGTCAGCCACGCATCCTCGGCTCTGTGCGCTCCTTTGTCGAGGCAAATCATGACAACATTACGTTACCCTGCCGCATTGTCGGCACCCCACGGCCCAATGTCACCTGGATCTACAATAAGCGACAGCTAAATCCGGGACCCAGTGACCAGCACATACGCATCCTCAACTCCGTTGATCAGGTGAGCGGGCATCAGCAGGCGGCTCAGGTGATGACTTCCGAGCTGCGCATCTACGGCGTGCGTAACTCCGACAAGGGCGTCTACATCTGTGTCGCCGACAATCGGGGCGGCAAAGCAGAAGCCGAATTCCAGCTCCTGGTCAGTGGCGTCTATATGGGTGGAGCATCTGGCTCGGATGGTCTCGGCGGCTTGGGCATCAGTGGCGCCATTGGCGCTTCCACAAGCGATCCGCAATCGAGTATATTTCTTGTCATTTGCGTTATTGTGACGACATTTCTCGTCCTGCTCATCTTTCTGGTGCTGACGCTCTTTTGGTACTGCCGTCGCGTCAAGACCTACCAAAAGGACAACACCATGATGAGTGGTGATGGCCTGATCTCGTGCAAGCTCGACAAGACGCACAACAGCTCCATGCTGGAGGGATCCGTCATTATGGAGATGCAGAAGAGCCTCCTCAACGAAGTGAACCCAGTCGAGAAGCCCCCCCGTCGCACCGACATCGAGAGCGTCGACGGCGGCGACGATGGACATGAGATCAAGAAAACCCTACTGGACGAGACTGCCTACGGTAAGTGAGAGAAACTTGGAGTCGAGCAGGCGCTAAGTGATTAAGGTGCAGCTAAATATATGCAAAGTATGTACTTTCTAGAGGCATCCCTAATAGATATCAGCTTTTCAATTAGCTGCTCTATGCTATGCTCGTATTGCAATTAAATACCCCCACCTCAGTTCTTGGAAACAACTATGAATTAGGTGGAATAGATGAAATCCCAGATGAAAAATACAATAAATACTATATATATATGTATATATATATATATATATATATAATCCTTATTCAAATTGAGAGTTGCGTGAGTTTTCAATTTAAGATTAGTTAGAGTTGAATTTATCGGGTCGTAGTGCAATATTGCACTCAATACCAATGAATGCCAATGAATACCAATGAATACCAATGAATCAATAGACTATATAGATTCATTCACTCAGTAATCAACGTCATTTGCTGCAATGTGCATTCAATTTGGCAGAAAGTTCCTTACTCTTATTCATCTTACTCCATCTCTTTTTTTGCGTTTTGTTGTTTATTTTTGTTTTTCGAAAATGAATGTATTCAAGAGCAGGAGAGAGGGAGACAGAGAGAGAGAGATAGAGAGAGAGAGAGAGAGATGGAAATGGAGATGGAGATTGAAGAGAGACATGTCTATTGAACGTGTGCAACATTTTAATTCAAAATTCCCCTCGCTCTTCTCCCTCTCTCCTCTTCTGCATTCGTTTGTCCATTCACAATGGATTCACAACGTGTTGTCTATTTGCTCAATTCCGTGTTTGTGTGTGTGTGTGTGTGCGTGTGTGTAAATTCCACATTTGATCTATTTGTCGAATATTTCCAGTTGAGTGCAGAGCAGCAGTTCGACAATTTAGCTCGCATTTTTCGCAGCAACATTGCAGCGTTAATACAAATACAAAACACTCACACGCGCCCATATCTATTTGAATGTACATTTGTTGTACACACCCACATACACCCACATACGCACACACACACACAGAGAGAGAGAGAGAGAGAGATGCAGACACAGATACAGATACATTTGTATCTATTACTTCCGCCGCATTTGGCAACATTGGCCGCCAGCGCGTTGGTAAACACGAACAGAAACACAAACACACACAACACACACAGTCGAACACAACCAGAAACACACCCATCGACGGATGTTTGCTTTAAATTTGCAATTGGCAATTGAATTGCAATGACAATTGGAAAGCCAATTGAACGCAATTGATGCACTGTCCATTCCCTTTCCCAGAGCCGTGGCTGCTTATTGAACGATTTGGCCGAAAACAATCAGAGTGACATGTGCCAAAATGCAGACAGACAGACAGACAAGCAGACAGACAGAGCACAACAACAATAACAAGGATAACTCAACAATCGACTTTGATTTATCAATGTCTTAGCGAAGGAAGAACATCAACAACTGCGATTCGATTCAAATCGATTCGATTCGATTAGGCCAACAAATAGCATGAAGAAGAGCTTAAAGTAAGGCTAAAGTCATTGAAAAGTTGTAAAATGGGGAAGAACTATTACTCTAAATTGAACTGCATACAAAATACATAACAATTTCCAGCTGAATATAAAAATTGAGAAATTTTTATTTCCAGAATTGAATCATATTTAGATGCCCAAAAACAATATAGGCAACACACAGCAAGCACTAAAAGGTATAAATCGCATGACAAACCCCTCGAGTTTTTGATTAGTTATGGTAGTTTATAGCGCTTGGTATTAGCAAAAGATTACAATAAGTCTTTTGGCAAGGGGATAGCTTAACGAAGCTAAATGAAAGCATTAACCACATATTAACAACTCATTATTTTTTTTTTTTTTATCATTTTTGGCATGCGTTTTTGGTAAAAAACAAAGAAAAAAAAAAAAAAAAGATTAGCTTTCTTTTAAAATAAGGAAGAGTACGGAAAATCGTAATACATTTTGAATGTTAAATCTAGAAAAGAGGAGTTGAATTAAGTAGCAGTTGTAGAGAAAGTTAATGGATTAGTCTTGGAATCTCAAACGCTTCGGTGAACAATACATATTTAAAAATTAATATCTTTAGAATAATTTGTTGTAGAACTGAGATATGATTTTTATAATTACATACGTAAATAATAAAAAAAAACACTGCCATAAATGAAAATGCTCGAGTATTAGGACAGTCTTAATAGATTCAAATTTAAAATACGATTTTTGACGGACTTTTCAAACGTTTATTTTGATTTACTTTCGCAAAGCTGTAGCTGAACATTTAAATATAGTCGAAACTCTCCATGAACTAATGTTTTATTCACTTTCTTTCGCCATTTCTCCATTGCTGCGTTTGTCCAATGGGGAACCTGTAGCCAACCACTCGCGGGACGATGAGACGCACTCTGTGGCGCTATCGGATACAACAACCACGCCCCGTTCACGTCACACCTATGTGGATGATACGTATGGAAATAGTTTGCCGCCCGATCTGTTGGCATTCCCAGCCCGTGTGCCGCCCACCTCGCCCTCAATGCAGTCCTCACAGTCGAACATACCCGACCAGGTTATCTACGGCATTCGCTCGCCCCCGCCCCTCACAAGTCCCGTCTACGCGCACATGACACCCCATGGAATCTATGGCACCACAACGATTGCGGCAGCCACACACAATGGCTTCATGACCCTCCAGCATCCCAAGTCGCGCAACTTGGCGTTGATTGCGACCGCGAACAGTCGACATCAGCAGCAGCAGCAGATGGCTGCTGCACTGCAGCATCAGCATCAGCAGTCCTCGTCGGCATCCCCCTTTCTGCCAGCACCCGTTGTCTACTCGCCCGCCACTACTGCGGTGGTGATGAAGCAGGGCTACATGACCATTCCGCGCAAGCCGCGTGTCCCCAGTTGGGCTCCAAGCACATCGGGCGCAGCGGCGGCGGCGGCAGCGGCTGCAACCGGATCCCATCATGGCACACAGCTTAGCGAATTTCAATCGCCCACATCTCCCAATCCAAGCGAAACGGGCACCGCGACAACTGCTGAACTCCAAGCGGAACCGGTCTACGATAATTTGGGACTACGAACTACAGCTGGCGGCAACTCGACACTAAATCTGCACAAGGCAACGGGCGGACAGAGCAGCACACAGGGTGCACAACAACAGCACCAGCAGCAGCAGCAGCAGCAATATACAATGCGAGATCGTCCACTGCCTGCCACGCCCAGTCTCACCTCGGTGGCATCGGCCGCCAATGCGAGCAAAATCTACGAGCCGATACACGAGCTCATCCAGCAACAGCAGGCAATGCAGGCACAACAACAACAGCAGCAGCTGCAGCAGCAGCAGCAACAGCAACTACAACACTTGTACAATTCGGATACGGAGCCCCTTTATGGGGCATCATCACGACATCATGGCATCACGATATTGCCCGGTTCGAGTATTAGTGGCATCGGTGTCGGTGTCGGTCTCGGTTCGCCCTCGTCTGGATCGCTGGGTGGTGCGAGTGGTGCGGCTGCTTCGCCAACGCATAACAGCGGCGATTCGCCAAAGATAGCAAAGATACCACCAAGGCCGCCGCCGAAGCCCAAGAAGAAAATGTCGGTAACAGCGACGCGCAGCGGACAGGGTAGCACAAGTCAGCTGTTCGATGATGAGGGCGAGGATGGCACCGAGGTTTAGTCTAGCAATTGCAAGCAGCGAAAGTGATTGCAATTACAATTAATTCCAATTGCCTTTTTTAGCAACAGCAAATGATGATGATGATGATGAGCATGATGATGATGAGCAAGCAACAGCAGCGACAGCAACAGCAGCAACAGCAGCAACAGCAACAATAGCAACAGAAATTAACTAAGACACCGAGCAATAACAGTAACAGAAAAGAGCAGATGGCTAACAGAACGCAACCATGCTAAAACGCATTCAGTGTATGATCGCTGTTAAGTTGCTACTTGTTGCTCTTAATGTTGACCGCATGTTAAGTTGAACAGCAGCAGCAGCAGCAGCAATTAGTTAACAGTCGCTGCTGCTGCTGCTGTTGAGCACGACTCGCCATTTCTGTTTCTCGCCCGCGCAATTTGCGTGACTTGTGTGCCAAACCGACTGATGTAGAATTTAGTAATTAAAACCGATGAAAATACGAACCGAAAAAACCACAGCAAAATCCAACAAGACGAACATGAAATAAGCATATATCAAATATGCAGCATAGGGTGGCGATCAAAAAAAGAAAGGTAGAAAAAGGACATTGCGACGCTGCACAGTATGGCAAGCAGCTAAGCTTTTTTTTTTTAGCAGCTAGCAAGAAACGTTAAAACCCAAAATGAGTACATATTAGCACAAGAGTATGTAAAAATCCCATTTTAATCATAAATAAACCATATTCTACTCCTAATTTTTTTTTGCGTAGATTTAGTTAGTTTGGTACAAAAATGCGTAAGTTACATATATGTATATGTATACAAAATTATATAAAACAACAACAAAAAAAACATACACACACACTTAAAGCTAAGCAAAGTATATATAAAGATTATATATATTAATTTAAAAAAAAAAAAAAGAAAGAACAAGCCAACAAAAAAAAGAAAAATTTTAAATTCAAAACATGTTTACCCAAAAGACGCAACAAAACATTTAAGCAACCAACAAGAAAAAAAAAAGAAATAAAAATATCGAAGTCTAAGTAAACCCACTTTACATAATTGCATATTGTTAGAAAATTTTATAAAATTGTAAATTATTAATACATACACATACGAAAATATACATCTAGCGTAAATATATTATATGGCAAGTAATTACTTAGGCATAGATCATACAAGAAAAATCCCACAATATATATATATTTGCATGTATATGTATATACAAATATATGTATGTATATAATATAAATATTTTTTTTTTTAGATTTTTTTTTAAATAAATGAAATGAAATCTGAGCATGATTAATACTAAATACAAGCACTAGTATATGCCTAGAGCCTAAGTGTATTAGTCTTAAATAGTAATGTACTGTTTTGCATTCGCAACTAAAAACAAACAAAACGGAAATTAACAAAAACAAAATAAAAAAAACAGTAATGACGTAAGTGAGATAAATATATACATATATATATATATGTATAGGTATTCCGTATATAAATACATATATGTATATGTGTAACCATATGTATATGTGTTGAGCAAGAGAATATTAATTGCTAGCTATTAAAAAAAAAATATATATATATATATACACATAAACTCTAAATAAATTTACATTAAACTATAACAATTACAGTTACAACTAAATACCAATTTAAATGTTAAAACAAGATCATAAGGCGCAAATACAACTGCATATTTGTATGTCTAGGCACTAGCTGTACATGTTTGACTTACACAACACTACACAACGCTACTCAACACTACACACACGGACTACTAATGCTGTACAACTGCAACAGCTGCAACGTATAAGGTATATTTCTAAACAAAACACAATTCAATATATGAGCAAAACAATGTTTAAGAAAATTACTTGATAAACTTAATGTCTACAAAAGGAAAACAAAAAAAAAAAAAAACGATATGAAAATAATAGTAATATATGCATAGCTAAAGTAGTTTCAGGTACAGTTGTAAAACTCAATTCCCAAATGTTGTTTTCCCCCCAACAGCTTCCTCCTCTGCTAACCCAACAGCATTCTAAAAGAGCTTAACAGACACACACACACAAAAAAACATTCATACATTAACTTCTCTATATCCTTGTAGGGTCAATTATAGTTTTGTCATGAAGGAGACGTCTCCGACCCCATATAGTATATATATATATATATATACATATATATAACACTAACCACTAGCCGTCATGTCCGTCTGTCTTTATTTCGGTTTACTCCCATTTTAAATGAGCAGAAATTCGTCAATTTTGAAGATCAGCAGAAAGATGAGACGAGATAGGCATAGGCATATATGCCACCCTTTCAGATACGATACAAAAATTGAAAATATTCAGTTCACAGTCAGTCGTAAAACTCTACAAGGTTATTTCATCTTCGGCGTGCCAAAGATAACCGATCTTTATTTTTTCTTCAAGTTATATATAATTTAAATTGCTGTAAGTGACATAATGCAACGCTCCGAAGCTAGAGACACATAGGTAAAGCTCAGTAAAGAATTTCGATAAATATTATTTTACATATGTTAATATTATTTTTATTAAATATACTATATATAATTATTTTTGTGTATAAACCAAGGCACTAAGTAGTTTAACTGGACCAAGTTAAGCCCATGCGACTAGTGCATTTATTGTGTTTACCGCCACATACTTGCCCCTGAATCCGTACCCCGCATCCATTCTCCCCACCCAACAGCTGCGGCAAAATTTCTCCCAATAAAAAAAATCAAAGCAAAAAGGAAATTTGATTCGCATCAGCATCAAAAAAGTATTAAATATTTTATAAACATTTTTATGCATTTTTTTTTTCAAGTAATAATTTAAATTTAAATGTAATCAATTTTTTTTACACACCAATTTCTTGTGAATTTCGTTTGCAATTTTTTACAAGCGCGCCACAGAATCGAAAGGAAAGATCTCGACAAATGCAAAATAAAAAAAAAATAAAAAAATATATATATTCTTTTGCAAGCATCAGAATGGTGAATAAATCAGTTGCTAAACTCATAAAAATTAGCAAACAAATCAAAATGAAAAATAACAAGAACAACAAAAACAAAAACGAAAACAAAAACAAAAACGAAAAAACAACAACAAGCTAAAATATAATACATCAATTAATTTTAACACAATTTTAACTAACTGTAATCTGTAATTTGTAATCAATTACGATCGATAAAGAAGAAAAAACTAAAAAGGGTTCTTATACATAAGTTTCATATTATTTTGCATTGTTTTCCTAACACATAAAATATTAAAATAAAATATAAATATAAATAAAAAGACGAATTAAAAAAAGAAAAAACTGCATTTTTATTTAATATTTGGGGATTTATTTTTGCATATAGCCTTACAAAAAAAAAAACAGCAACTTGAAATACTACTTATTCGATCCAGAGATACGATGGCAAATTGAAGCAAACACATAAATGCAGACTCAGACTGCTGCGTATTCAGTATTCAGTTTTCGTTAAATTTCATATCTCAATGAAGCCGGAAACTGAATCTGAAACTGAGTCCCGACCTGTCGCGACAGCTTTGCGTAAGTCCCTTTCAATGGCCGCAAGGATTATTTAACTTTGACGGACAAAACTCGCATTTCGGGGACAGCGATTGCTTTGGTATTTGGTTTACCTCGATAATCAGTCAACCGTGGAAACCGGCATTAAGCGCTCGGCCGACTAATATCAGCGCATTATATTTGCCAATAGGTCATGGCGACAGGGTGGGGCGGACTAGGGGCGGTAATAGCACATTACAAATTTTAATAAATACGCAACAAGCTTTAAAATATGACCAAATTTGTTGCTGAGGGCTGTAACCCGCCCCCTTGACCGAATGGAGCGAGACCTTACCAAAATGCGGTTAAAACGAGGTGCCAGCGCGAATGACAAAGGGTATGGTTATGAAGTAGATGGAGGGGGGCAGAAACCAGGGAGAAACCAGCATTAAGCTTTAAGCATCAGCAGCAGCAACCGCAGCGATACAAATGCGCATAAATTCATTTTGAAATCCATATTTTGCATGACACAAATTTTACGACTACCACGACCCGAGTACATACACAGATTTGTATGTATATATGTGTGTGTGTGTGTGGGTGTATGTGTGTGCATGTGTGCGTGTATGTGTGCGTATGTGTCTGTCTGTGTATAAAGAGCATGATAATCAAAGTTTACTGCCTATAATTTGGCGATGCAGCAGCAAAAGTGCCGCTGGGCGTCGACCATTTTATGAATGGCAGCTGTGCGACGCTCTACACCCAGTGCTCCCTGTGCGATTTGGGGCATATGTATGTGAGTTTGTTGGGCAAATATTCCACAGATTTGGCAACTGTGTTTTACATGTTAAACGCTAGAGCGGTTAAAGATCGGACCGCACACAAAACGGTAATTAATACTTCAGCTAAGTATTTTCAAACTTGAAAGCAAGTTGAGCAATACCAGCAGCAGCAGCAGCAGCAGCAGCAGCAGCAGCAGCAGCAGCAGCAGCAGTAGCAACAAAGACAGCAATATGCAGAAGGACTGTCCATCTCCCTCGCTCGCTCGCTCTTCCAATCCCAACTTAGTGTTGCCTACTCTTGAGGGCAATGCACAAATTACTGAAGTTGTGGCAGCAACAGAAGCAGAAGCAGAAGTTTGGCCGAAAACACAAAACCGTTGCTGCTGCCAACTTATTGAAAACGCTTTGCAAACTTACGCTAATAATGAAATATTTTGTTCAGAGTCCATGCGCAGAGTATTATAAGTCGTTACTTTCCCAACCCAACTTCATCTCTTTCAGAATAGAGCTTCTTTTTGACTCAACTTGCTAAAGTTGCAGTTAGATCGGTTGATTTTTTTTAAAGCTCTCAACAAAGATCAAATTTCCACATATGTGAAAATCCAAAATCCTACAGCATGTGCTCAGCATGTAAAATAAATTTCAATGATTTAAATAAATTTCAACTGTTCAAAAAATTTTGTTATTTGTTATGGACATGCTAGTCTTTGAAATGGGGCAAGTTATGTCCGATTTTTTATATATTCGCAATTGCTGAAAAAGTAAAGTAGAAGTAGAATAGCTTTTTTGTTTTTTCAAAGTACCTGATGCGTTAGGTTACTTTTATGGATACAAACATAGTTAAGAGCTTAACTTTTTAGCAACGAAAGGCAAATCTTTCAAACTATTGAGTATGCGTTAAATGCAAAGATAAAGATGCCTTTTTGACTTTAAGTGATAAGTGCACTCAAATACAGATTTAATATACTGTTTGAGGGGGGGACTTATTGGCCGAGGAGGCGGACAACGAAGGAGCTGCTGCATCAATTTGTGCCACCCATTTTAATCTACAATAATCTCAACACTTGCAAAACTACTCGGATCAAGTTGCGAAACTTTTAATAGCTGGCCCCGACACGTTTAATCATGTTTGGGAGTTTAATGGCAAAGAGCTAGGAGTGTATACGTGTGGTCCTCTATCCAGCAACTCCACCTTTCCTCCGCCACCAGATCAGCAGCCACTCGCTGTCGATGTGCCTCATTACATGCAACTTAAGGGGCAAAATGTAAAACTTATATTTAAATCAACTTTTCGCAAAGCTTTTCCATAATGTTACCGCTACACGTAAGACGCTTGTGCTCCTGGGTGTGTGTCTGTTTGTGTGTGAATGTGTGTGTGGGTGTGTGCTGCTTCTTTTTGGACACCGTGTTGCCCCAAAAACTTTGACATTTCGCCTTAAAGTCGCAAACCTTAAGCATGCCACACACACACACACACACAAATAAAAGAAGAAAAAAAAGCGAGAGAAAAAGTGCAAACTCAAAAATAACAAGAAGAAGCAGATGATGGGTAACAAAAGTGAACTAAATGAGAGCTCAAGCAGCAGCAGCAGCAGCAATGTTGAAGGGTGTGGAGAGAGGGGTTGTGACGGTAATGTGGCGCGTCGCAACTTTATCTACAAATTGGACAGTTTGACAGTTCAAAGACTTTTTCATAAACTAGCGTAACTTTTCGTGTTGCGCTCTCAAAATGAAAACGAACAAAAATATGGTAAAAAAAAACACAATAACAACAGTAGCTGTAAGAGTTGCGAAAGTATTTGTTAGTGCACATTTCATAGATTTACAACTTTATAGAGAAACATAACAGCAACAACAGCAAATCGATTTCCCTGCGAACTCTTCTTGAGTTTTTTCTCTCTCTGCTCAAGAGCACGCAGCAACCCGCAACACATTAGGGCATTTAGAGAGTATCTTTTGTCATTCCCTTGAGATCTTTTGAGTTGCTGTCATTAGTAAGGATTAGAACTGTTATTGTCCATATAAATTCTTATTTTTCAGCAATATTCTTTGTATACAATTTAGAATATTAATTTGCATATATTGGAATTCTTATCAGGTTTGAAGCCAACGCGTTCTTTCTTTTTCGTCAGGCAAGGGAGCACTGCTTTAGCCAAACCAGGTTCGGATTTAAGCTCTTTCAGTTCCTAATTCAGTCAAATTGGCGAATGGCAGCGACAATTAAATAAATATGAGAATTTCCGTTCAGGCAGCGAAACGCGGGCATGCAGACTGTCGGAGACAGGGAAAAACGGTGCGGGGGATGGTAGGAAGTTGGGTGGAGTTCACTGAATGGGCCTCTTCAACTTTGGTTGGTGGGTCAGACAGACGGTCACTCATTGCACTTTATGCGTTAAAAATAAATTCTCGAGTGCTTTTGTGTGCCAGCAAACGCCGACAGCGACGACGACGGCGACTGTGACGTCAACAGCAGAGGCGGCTCCTTTTGGGTATGCAACACTTTTTTGTATTCACCAGCTTCTGTTCTGCTTATGCGTGTGTGAGTGCGAGTTTGAGTGTGTTTTGTGTGTTGAGTGCCACTTGCCAACGTTTTTATGTGTGTGCAGCTCTTTGGCTTTTGGCACACACACACACACACACATACACACACACAGACACATTAACACATTACACTTGTGTGTGCAGACGCGCCACTTGAATTGTTGTTTAAAAATGATTAAAAGCTCGAAAGGAAAAAAGTAATAACGGCAAACTTTAAATAACAAATGACATGGACAAGTCTACTGTAAATGATAGAAGCGATACATACCCCGCATATCCAGCCAAATGATATGTTCTATTCAAAAACGAAAACACTGAGGCACGCAAAAGTATCTGTAGGTGCTAGACTCAAAAGTATTAAAATGCAAAAGTATATGTTGAATACAAATGCATTTCTTAGATTTAAAAGCAAATTTCAGCAAACTATTAATTTCAAACAGCCGACCAGAAAAACATGTCTAACTCAGACACATACTTTCTTAGTTTCCAACGACATTTCACTGGTAGAGCGAACGGAAATGAGTCGACAAACTAAAGTTCTTGGTTTCTCTGAAACTACAAGCATGATTTTGATGTCCTTTGTCCAACTCCCATGCCATGTTTGCAACCAACTTTTTGACATAGGACTCGACAATATTATGTCTTATTTATTGTGTTTTTTTTTCGAGTTTATTTCAGCTGCTTGAAGGACTTTCGACATGGATTAAGTTTCATGTTTTAATCGGCATGCTAAGGACTCTTGCTTATCCAGAAGACATACGGATAGTCTTGTAAATTGTCATGACATGAGACAATTTTTAATTTTTTATCATTTTTTCGGTTTAAAAATAACCTCTTAAGATTCCTAAGAATAGGCAGAGTTATAGATTAAAACCCAAATCTATAAATTATCAATCACTCTGTAATCAATATTTATTAATAGTATAATTTAATCGTATTTGTAAAGTGGTCGTGCAGTAAGCTAAGCATTGCAAAACAAAATATTTGCCGATACATTCAATAGCTAAATATTTTAGGCAGATGATATGTGTGATAATCCACAATAAGAGATTCAACTTGAATTGGTTTAGCATTATTAATGTAAATTGAAAAATTATATGCTAAAAACGCATAAGCTGTATATTTATTTTGATTTTATTCCTTCTTTAGCGTATGCACCTCTACTTTTTGCAGATCCTGAGCTAGTCCGAGTTGCCCGTTGCAACCGTCAACAATTTTCGTGGGCTCAAAGTATATGAAGCCGTGACGGATGTGGAGCTGGAGTAGCTGGGGAGAATGAACCTACCACAGAATCCACCCCCGACTCACCGCAGGATCAGCGGTGCAAAATGAGTGCCACTTGCCGCTCGTCGCGCGGCCAACCGACTATATAATTTACAAGCCATGCAGGACAAAATTCCGCACAGTGGCTCGAATGTTAGCCTTATTGTTTTTAATTACTTACTTATGTATTTTTAGATTGTTTCTAACCTTGGCAAATCTCCATCATATTTTTGAGGAAGTCAAGAATCTTCCTAATATTAAATATTAAAAAAAATAAGAGCACTGTTTGGCTATACTAATCAAAGAACAACAAGATTATATGTCGAAACGCAAATAAGTCTCGTTCCACTGTGCAGTGGCAGCTTTTGTCGTCGTTTGTGGCACGTGTGCGAATCATTTAGTGTTTCATATGCTTAAAATGCTTTTGTGCATTGCTGCACCTGTTCATTATTCCTTCCAGTTGCAACCGTCCCTCCTGTGGTCTTTCCCCAAATAACACTCATCCTGCCCAGGACCCTTACGAAGGGCATTGCAGGCATTTTTATTGTCTTCTCATTTCTTATATTTAAATATTTATGCGAGCAAACAAAAGAAAAAAATTGTTTATATGTTTCTTTTGGAAGAAAAAACATATTTTGGGATTTTTTGCCCTTTACTATGAAATATGTGAAGGCATACATTTATGATCCCAAAATGTCTACCATTTAATACCATTCTTAATAAATATCAACAGCCGATTTAATATAGTCAATTGCTTGAACTGTGCGCACCGATAAGCATTAAATATTAAACAATACATTACCATATCTATATATGCGCGGGTATGTAATGACTGAGATCTTTCAACGGCATGGTTATCATACTTGACTTCTAGCGAAGCTTAGAAATTTACCGTAACGCTATAAAAAATAGGAATGATTTTGCAACATGTACATTTTTATTCAAAATTGACGATATAATTTCCAAATTTTCCCTCAAGATAAGAACATTTTTTATAATCTGAATACGTATTTTTTTAGTTTCAGATTAATAAAAAATGTTTGTAATCATCCGCGTAAAATTGTACTTAAGCAATTCTATCCTGACTATAGAATTTCATATTTGATTCGTAGAAAACTGGATAATGTTTGTACTTATTCACATCACAGAAAATGAAAATACATTGAAATCATTTTTGTAGTTTTGTGCACAAAGGACAGGTAAAGGGAACCATGGTGATCAGTACTTGACAAACGATGTTTTCCAATCAGTAGTCGTTCAAAATACTGTGTTCTCAACTTTTATTTTATCCAAATATATAAAAACGTGTCAAACATATAAAGTATTTATATTTTAATCGGAAATTGTAGTCAGTAAGGTTTAAAACACAAGTAAATTTGTTGAAACTATTTTCCTAAACTTTGCTCTCTCTATTTATGCATGTATATCTATCTATGTGCGAGTGAATATAGCAAGCTATAAAATTGTATAAGCTTCACTATAGAAATAATTAAGAACACAAAAAAAAACTGGCATTCGATCTATTTACAAATTCGAAATTAGAATTAACCTGAATATAAAACTGTGAGTTGAATTTAATTCTAACTTTGCTAATAGGAATATTTCGATCTAATCAATCTAGCTGTATCTGTAAATGTGGCAGCAATAATAATGTCTTCAAACCGTGAGTTCTCGACAGCTTTCGCCAACCTGAAGAGTTCTCTCCATATCGTTGGATGGTTCTTCGGTTAACAGAAGTCCTAGGCCAATTGTAAACTGTTTGATCTGGACTCGAACAAAATGATATTGCTTACGCAACTGCAGTCGTATTGCTTAAATCGCTACAAATGTTCCACTTAGTTCATAGATGAAGTGCTAAAGTAATCAATGCGAGATGATAATTGTTAAGATTGCCTTCAAATGCAAATAACTAATGACTATCCTTTCGGAAGTCGCCCTGACATTTTAAAGGCTGAATGCGGCCCCATTAAAGTAAATATTAAATACGTCATAGTCATGGACACAATCCATCAGATGTATTAACTATGGAATACATTTGTATCGGATTTGGGCGCCTAATCTCATGTTTCTTCCATATAAGTTACTGTTACAATAGTTGTGTTCATTTTTTGAATATAATTATAAATCGTTAAATATATATATATATATGTATATACATTTCGCTTGTTAGTGTAAGAAAGAAGCAAAAAAAAAAAAAAGAAAACAGAAAACATAACAAGTTTTAGTTTTTTTTTTTTTTTTTTTTTTTATTATTTTTTAAGCTTTTATGTTTCCTTCCTGTTTCAGTTTCTAACTATACATAAAAGTATGTATGCGTGTGTGTGTGTACATGTTTGTTGTATGTGTGTGTGTACATGTTTGTTGTATGTGCATGTATGCACAAACAAATTCTTCGCTCTTTTCTATATGACAATCTTAAGACTGTTCTGTGTGTGTGTATATATGTCTGTATGTGTGTGTGTTTGTGTGTATATGTCTGTATGTGTATGTGTGTGTGTGTGTATAATGATAATCATGATTGATGGTTTAAATCGAATTAAGGTCCTCTGGAGACACCCACGTAAGGAATCATAAGGATGATTCAACCAACTCTCTCCTTTGTCATTATTTTCTTCCGATTGTTGTTGTTAATAGTGTTTTTTTTATTTATGTTTGTTGTTGTTGGTGTTGTTCTTTAAAGAGTTAAGCTTATTGCTGTTCTTCTGGTTGCTGTTGGTGTTGCTGTTGGTGTTTGTTGCAGTTGCAGTTGCTGTTGTGGTTTTTGTTTTTGTTGTTGTTGATATCGTAGCAGTCTTTTTTGCTTGGTCGCTTTTAAGACGCTGCCATAGCCGACACTGGCGCAGACGGCGCTGACGTCTCATGCGAATCGAGATGATTAAGCTGCTGTTGCTCCTCCTCGGCACGCAGCTTGGCTGCCTCCTTCTCCTGCAGCTGTGCCTCCAACTCCTCGATATTGCGAAAGATACGAGCGTATTGGAAGCGTTGCTGGCACTTCAGCTTATAGTCCTCCGCCTCCTTCTCGCAGTCACCAAACACATCGCCGTCCCGCAACGCCGTATAGATCTTGATTGCCTCCTATACAAAAGATATAAAGATTAGGAACAGAGCAAGCGTTTAATTGATGTTTGATCTTGCACGCTTTTTAATACGCACCTCTAATCGGAGCTTGCTTAGATTAAAGCCGGTAATGAGCTTGATTGCTGCGTCCTTTTTGCTGGGATCCAGCTCGTAAAGGCCACGTGCGCCTTCGTATAAATGCAATATGGAAGAAGCATGATGCTTGGCAATGAATTCATCGTTCAGCTGCTGTGGCGTCTTGGTGCCTATCAGTTCTTTGGTGGCCTTATCCAGCACCTTTTGCACGTGCACGTTGAACGGCTGCTGCTTTTGGGCGCTGGCCAGCGCCTTCATGAAGCGTATAATACAGCTATGTAGCACCGGATGCGCCGGATTCAAGGCCCGCGCACGCTGTATCGATTGCAGCATTAGCAATATCTTATTCTTCCGAATGTAAACCTCGAAGGCCAGTAAATGCGTCGCACTGATCTCTTTGGCTAATTGCTGCAGCGGCTTTAGAAACTCAATGGCCTTCTCCAGTGGCTCATCGGTCCGCTCCAGTTTCTCCGGTATTAGCTCATCCAGTTGTGGGGCATCGGGATCGGATTCCTGATTGGCCTGCTGCTTCGATTTCTGATGCTGTTCACGCTTCACCTGCGCCTGCGCTGCCTGTGCGCTCTCCAACTCGGCTTTCTTCTTGGCCTTGCGCTGTTTACTGCGCAGCTTCTTCAGCTCCGATGGCGGCAGGTTCTCTGCAAATTGAACATACAATATACATCTGTCTTCCTGCGTTCTTCTGTTTGATTTATGTGCGTTTACTCATTTACTCACCGATATCAATTTCCTCAATCGTTGTCTCTGATTTGAGTGGCTTGTCGTACAAGTGAATGTAGACCTCGATGGCGCACTTGGCCGCCTTGAAGTAGAACGGATGACGACGTAGCACATCCTCCAGACGCAATAGACCCACGTACGCGCGCAGCGTCATCTTGCGCATGCAATACGTGTGAAAATCGAACTGATCCTCAATGATCTCAGCAAAATGACGATCCACCTCGTGGCACTTCTTCAGCGCATCGCCCCAACGTCCCGTGCGCTGAAAGGCCATAGCGCATTCCGTTTGAAACCACATACACTGCATCTCATTCAGATTATCCATGGGGGAGACGCCCTCGCGCGTAAACTTGGCGCACACCTCCTCCGCCTCAATCACCATATCCGCACGCAGCATATATTTGGCGCACTTCGAGTTGATGTAGCTGCAAAAGATAGATCACATTATTGCATGTGTGTATGCATATATTCATGTCGTATGTCGTACCGATCCGCCGTGTCCATGCTCTGTGCCTCCTCAAGCCAAACGTATGCCTCGACCGGATCACCGGCATGCTTGAAGATGCGACCCTTCGTGATGAGGAGCTCAATCAGCGTTGGTGTATGATCGATGGCCGCGTTGATATACTCCAAGGCACGGTCTGTATCACGCATATAATCATAGTGCTGCGCTAGAAATAGCGCCGTCCAGACCAACGCCGAGGCCGGTTCGACGACCACACCAGCATCGGCATCTTCGCGCGAAAAGTGGCCGGAGCGCGTCAGATTCTCAAAGTACTGCAGCGTCAAGGACTCAATAACGGCCGCCTTGTCCGCCTCCTGATGCAGTGTACGCACATTAACAAACAGCGGCGGTACACCCTTGCGTAGGCCACGACGCAAATACTCATCGGCAACAACACGAAACTCGTCGCCGTTGGCAATATTCAGGGGCAGGCGACGTGGGCAGAGGGCGTGCGGATATTGCGCCTGGAACTCGCGATAAACGGCGACAATATCGCTGGAACTGCTAACACGACGCGCAGCCATATACTGCTCATAGTAGAGCACATTCTCCGGATTGCGACGGATGAGTGACTCAAAAATGGGCACAGCCATCTCGTGCTGATTCAGCTTAATATACAAATCGCCAAAGGTTTCGCGCACAGCCAGTTTGTCGACGATTTGCAGCTCGTACTTGAGCAGATGATCGAGAGCCTTGTGCAGATGCGACGATTCGATGAGTATCTGGTTCTGGTACAGCAACAGCTCCGAATGGCGATAGTCGTGGGGCTCCTATTCGAAAAATTTTATCAAAATGATGAGTGGTGAGCAGAGCCAGAAAGTCATATTAAATATGTTACGATTTACTTACAATCGACGTCTGCGACTGGCTAAACGTCTCGAGCATGTTGTTGGCCATCTCGTAGTCGCCCAGGAGATGATAGCTCATGGCGAAGCCAATCCACGAGGCGTGCTGCGAGGGACGCAGCGCGAACAGATGATGGCGCGTCTCCTTGTATCCCTCAAGGTCGCGCATTTGTATTTGCAGCAGCGACAGATCCTTCAATATCTGCAGATTATCCTTCTCCCATTTCAACGCATTGCGATAGCACTTAATCGCCTCATCATACTTTTTGTCGCTGCGCTGCAGCAGGCCATACACATGCCAGCAGACATGGGAGCGCAGATCGTTACGTAGACCCAGGCGCACATACTTGTAGGCCTCGTCGCGGCGACCCAATCCGTTCAGCGTTAGGCCCTTCATGGCCAGAGTCTCGCCGTGTTCCGTGAACTTGGGATTTGAGAGTATCTGCTTGGCCAGCTTGAGACCGTTTTTGTACTGCTTCATTTCGTAGCATTTCTGTGAGGAATGACAATTTATTATTATATATTTATCTATAAATCATAAATTGCTTGTGGCGTGTTCTTTAAATGTGATTTAAATGACGGGAGTTGTGGTCTTCTTCTTTTTGAAAGTGAATGGAATGGTGAAGTTAATCCGATGTATTTTTGCTTGCAATTTAGAGTAGCACTCTTGTGGATAATATTGTAGATATTGGTCTATTGGTCTTCCATGCGAGACAGAGTCTCAAATATGAAATACCGAATAAAAAACAACATAGCATGTACATATATATATATATATAAATATATATATTTAACAATTTGATGGACATCTTTGACTTTTAGAAATTGTAGTTTTTGTACTAATGCTCTCAAATTAACAAGTGACGGTGTTTTGTGGAAATTGATCAAATGTCGATTAATTGTGTGATCAAGCGAACTAACAATTACCAATCAGCGTAAAAAGCCCGCCCGACCAACCAACTAACCCCTCTCGTCACCCGGCCCGCTTGCTCTATTCAATCGAAGTTTGAGGTTATGCGACGAGCTTAACAACAAAAACAGACAATTGTTTTTGCATAGGCGAAACCATTTTGGGGTAAAGAGTAGCAACCTTTACTTGTACATTACTAATTTTAATTGGAATCGTAACCAGTGATTTCCATTGCTGTTGTTTTTCTGTAATGCCAAAAATAGGCGCAACGAAAAAGCACATGATAACCTGTGTGTGCGTGTGTGTAAGTGTACTTGTATGTGGGTACGTGTGTATGCATGACAGCAGTAGTTGAAAATGTAGCCGGCGATTAGGAGATTGCAGATGGAGATGGTTATTACACATATACATATCTATATTTGTGGGCTTACCAGTAATTTACGGAAGAGCGCAGCCTCCTTGGGCGGCAGTGGTTCGCTGGAAGGCATCTTCGAAGTTTGCTGCTGCTACTACTGCTGCTTCTTCTTCTTCAGCTGCTACTTTTGCACCGGATTGAAAATTCTTCCGTTCGCTAAGAGAGGGAGCTATTATTGTTATAAGTGTAATTACTACAGCGCGCGATTATAATTTTTAGCCCAGGCACACCGCATAAAAAAAAAAAAACACACACACACGGCGTTAAATATATATATATATATATATATATATTTTCTATGGGTAAAATATACCGCGAGCACGAGCAAAATTTCGTCTTGACGGTGAGACAGCAACATTAACGCAATATACTCAAGCAGCATGTGTTCGCGCACCGATTTGAATGGCAATTGGGGCGATTCGATTTATATCATTTGCACAGAATTCAGTTTGTCAGTTAGACTCAACGGTGCCGCATATTTGCTAGATTCAATGCAATACTTACTTTTTAATTAACTTAATGGTCAATTTGATTTTATAAATTGTTCGTGTCGGTCCGCACAGGCACTGGGATCACAGCTGTGTGCCACTGTCCAAGTAGAAAGAAGCAGCTGCAACAGCGGGCAAGCACTTGTTATGTAAAACGTTTGAATTATTACTTAAACGAAATTTAATGAGTTAATGTGAGACTGCCAGTCTAAATATTTAATGTATAAACGCTATCACACACGTTCTTTTGCTTCGTATATTTCCAGACTCGACGAAAAGCTCACTTTATATGTGCTCACCCAAGCTGGCATCAGCTGTCAAAGCAGAAATAGCATATCGATAATGCTCTGCTCGAATATCGAAACATTATATGTGCTCACCCAAGCTGACATCAGCTGTCAAAGCAGAAATAGCATATCGATAATGCTCTGCTCGAATATCGAAACATTGCCTAAAAAATATCGAAGCAAGATATAACCGTTTTGGAGTAATTCCGTAGTAAATAGTAATATGAATTCTTTGGCCAGACTTGGGAGCTATGTTTGCCAAAGTGTGCAAATCGCCGGCTGCGGCGTGAGTCCCACTAATATAAATATTATATTATGAACATATAAATATATCTATGTATATCTATTTGATTTTTGCAGTTGCAGCAAGTGCGCACAAAATACGCCGACTGGCGAATGATTCGTGATGTGAAACGGCGCAAGTGCGTCAGCGAGCATGCCAAGGAACGTTTGCGGGTAAACTCGCTACGCAAGAACGACATATTGCCCATTGAGCTGCGTGAGGTGGCCGACGCAGAGATTGCCGCCTTCCCAAGGGATTCATCATTGGTTCGTGTGCGAGAACGTTGCGCACTTACGTCACGTCCGCGCGGAGTGGTCCACAAATATCGTCTCAGTCGAATCGTGTGGCGTCACTTGGCGGACTACAACAAGCTGTCGGGTGTACAGCGTGCTATGTGGTAGAATTAAGCAGTTTCGTTTCATTTAGCATTGTGACAAGCCATACAAATAAATATATAAATTTAATTGAATAGCGCTGGCACAGCTGTTTGGATCGCCTATCGGCTTTCGATAACGATAGGCTGTCGGCAGCTCAGTTTGTTTACTTAAAAATGAGCAGCAGATCAAGCAAAGTAAGCAATAAGTGCCGCAAAACCACAGGTAAGTCGCTCAATTTGGTTGAGTTTAGTTTTCTGGATCACAAGGCGACGCTTCGCGGGTTGCTGCTGACGAAAGGCCGCCATCAGCTAAGCCTCGTCGAGAACGATTCAGATTTCTGGAGGTTTGTCAACAAATATGAATCCATGCTGCGTAGCATTGGGCAGCCGGTGCTGCCGCCGCTGCTCACCAATTTGGAGCACACACAGCCGCAGCCATATCACAAGGGCAAGCACCTCTCACTGCGGCTGGACGAGGAGGCGCTACGGCGTGACAACAGCGGCAGTAGCAGCGATGAGCTGCAGTCGCAATTTCTGCAGTTGGTGCTTATCTACCTGGACTTTAAACAAAAGGAGAAATTCAATCGCATCAAGAAATTGCGTCAGGCCCAACGCGCGCTGCCTATTGCACGCTTCAAGAAGGATTTGCGCACCTCGCTGGACGTGTCGCGTGTCCTCATTGTTGCCGGCGACACGGGCTGCGGCAAGTCCACGCAGGTGCCACAGTTTCTCTACGAGTTCGGCTATCGCAGCATAGGCAAGTTGAAACATACATCATATTCAACTCTACGCAGATTAACAAATTAGAACTACTGCATTTCCTAGCAACACTAGTCAATAATAAATATAGCTTCACAAAATGAAACAAAGGTATATCAATTAAATGTATTCCTGATATGTCTTTTGCTATACGAGCTAATCTCTCAGTTTGAAAGCCATCTTCATCCATCGGTTTGTCATGGCTAAAATACGAATTCTTTCATTCCTTATCACTTAAAAGTACTCTTTTTGATAGCCTGCACCCAACCACGTCGTCTGGCCTGCGTATCGCTATCAAAGCGTGTGGCGCACGAGCTGCTGGATGACTATGGCAGCAAGGTGGGCTTCCAGATCCGCTTCGAGCGCAACAAGACGCAGAGAACACACATTTTGTTTATTACGGAAGGATTGCTGTTGAGGCAGTTGGCAGTTGCCGCCAATCTGGAACAGTACGATGTACTCATTTTGGATGAGATCCATGAGCGTAATCTCTTTGGTGATTTTTTGCTGGGCGTGACCAAGTGCCTGCTGCGCGCAAAGCCGGAACTGAAGCTTATACTTATGTCGGCCACCATCAATGTGGAGCTGTTCCATGGCTTCTTCAAGGAGGAGGGCGCACGCCTGCTGCAGGTGCCCGGAAGACTGTTTCCTATCAAGCTGCGCTACATGCCGCCCCCGGCGCTGGAGCTAAAGGCGGGACAGGCCACAGCCACGGGCAGCAAGCGTTCGCAAGGTGCACGTTTCGATCCGGCGCCTTTTGTTCAAGTGCTCTCGCTCATCGACCAACAGTATCCGAGTGCGTAGCCCAAATTAATAGGAATATCCCATTTAAATATCGTATACTCAATCTCAATCTTTATCTTTCAGCCACGGAGCGTGGCGATGTGCTCATCTTTGTCAGTGGCGTCAATGAAATCGACAGTGTTTGCGAGGCCATTAAAGAATATGCTAAGGAACAAAGCTATTGGTTGGTGCTGCCGCTCCACAGCGGACTCGCACTCGCCGAGCAGGACAAGGTCTTTGACTATGCACCAGATGGTATGCGCAAGTGCATCGTCTCCACGAACATTGCCGAAACGTCGCTGACCGTTGACGGTGTGCGCTTTGTCGTTGACTCCGGCAAGGTGAAGGAGATGAGCTACGATGCCAGCTGCAAGGGCCAGCGGCTCAAGGAGTTCTGGGTATCTAAATCATCGGCTGAGCAGCGCAAAGGTCGTGCCGGACGTACAGGACCAGGCGTAAGTCTGTAATTTGTATTGACATATCTATTTTCGCGCCATTCATTGTATTTTGATTAACATTTTCGAAAGTATTTTGAAATGCTGAATTTATAATACGCTGGACTTACATTAGATTTGATCACCTGAGGAACAGACACCTTTCAAATTGGTTAACCACACACTTCTCGCATGTTCCGCAGGTTTGCTTCCGATTGTTCACACAGCAGCAGTTCGATGGTTTCGAGGCGTATCCCACGCCGGAGATTTATCGTGTCCCGCTGGACACAATGCTGCTGCAAATGGTATCTATGGGTCTGCCGGATGTGCGCGCCTTTCCCTTTGTCGAGTCGCCCGAGGTGGAGCGCATCGAGCTTACGATACTGGGACTCAAGCAGCATGTAAGTGACAAGGAGTTGCAACTTGCAACACTGAATCACTGAATCACTAATAAATGCAATCTATCACTGCTGCAGTGCGCACTCAGCGTGGATGAGAAGATAACGCCGCTGGGCAGCTCGCTAGCAAATCTGCCCGTGGAGCTGCCCATTGGCAAGATGCTGCTGATGGGCTGTGTCTTCCCAGAAGTGGAGCAGCTGCTCACACTGGCCGCCATGCTGAGCGTACAGAATCCATTGACGACACGTGCCCACATGGATCAGCGCTGCGAACGGGAACGCCAGCCGCTTGAATCGGATCAGGGTGATCTTTTCACGCTGCTGCGTGCCTATCGCGAGTGGCTGCAGATGAAGAAGGGCCTGGAGAATACGCGCAAGTGGTGCCATCGTCTGGGCATTGAGGAGCAGCGCTTTTATGATGTGTGCAAGCTGCGTCACCAATTCCAGCGCATACTCGAAACCTGCCGCATGGCGCGGCCAACTGCCGCCAGCTCCTTGACCAGTGCAGAGCGCGCCCAACGCCATGGCGAGCTACGTCAACTGAGGGGGCTGAAGCGTCGCCAACGTTTCGAGCAGCCCCGTCAGCGCAAGCTGCTCAAACAGCAACATCATAACCAGCTGGATGAGGATGATGGCCAGGGCGACGGGGATCCCAGCGAAGATATACGCGATGTTGACTTTCGGCTGCGCCACGATGCACGCCAATTGGCGCTATTGGAACGATCGGCACATGTGGAGCGTCATCGGGATGTTATGCTGCTAAAGTTGCTGCTCGTGAGCGGCTTCTATCCGCAGCTGGCCATCGCGGATGAGTTCAACTACTGCAAGGGCGGCGGCCAGCAATTCTTTCACACACAACTCAAGCCGTTTCTCTCGCTGCATCCCAATTCGCACTTCGCCAAGAGCTATGAGCTGCTCAAGCTCGCCGACAGCGATCTGCATCCGAAACCATCTTACTACACGCCCAAACAACCGCTCAGCGAACGCCATCAGCTGCTCTGCTATCAGTGAGTAGTCAGACAATCTTAGTTCTTGCACTTCTTATAGTGTTATATTCACCTTTATTGCTTGCAGATCCCTACTGGAGACGGCCAAGCCGTACCTGATGAACTGCATCCGGTTGCCGGCAGCACAGACGCTGCTGCTCTTTGGCTATGCTATCGATACCAATCTGGGTGTCTCGCGCATCGTCTGTGACGGCTGGCTGGGCCTCGACTTTCCACAGCCAGGCAGTGGGCTCCAGCTGCTTAGTCGCGCCATTGAGCTTCGCCGACGCTGGAGCAGCCGACTCTACGCAAAACTAAATGGTGCGTAAGGATACTGTTTGTGTGTTGTTGTGTGTGTTGTTTACAGGGAAGTAGTCAGCACATAAACTGACTACTGGAATTGTTGTATAGTTTTGAAGGGAAGTATTCAGTACATAAACTGAATACTAAAGGTCGTCGCAACTAGTACTTGAAACTAGTTGGACTACGGAGAGTGAGGTCCTTCGTTGCGCAGTATAAAATGATGAAGACGTCTGAGTGTGTTGATGCTTTGAAGAACTCTGACTTTATTGAATAAAAAGGCGTGGCTTATATACAAAATTCTTTGAATTCAAATATAAACATGAGAGATGCTGATGGCTGACCCATGCAATGTCAGCATTGTTCAAGTGTACATGAGAAATGCTGACAGTCTTCAAACTAGGCACTTGAGGCTGGCTTTGAATGGGTCGCGCTATTTCTAGAGGAGATGTCGCTGGAGTGAGACTGCAGTCGCCTTACAAGCGGCTGCACTCGATGGAGTGAGACTGCGATCGCCTTATAAGTGGCTGCATAATATTTTCTATGTAAGCGTTTTATATTTATATGAATTTAAACAGTAAACATTTTATATTTAGATGAATCTGAACAGATACCAAAATGGGATTAGGCAATGCTCTGAATGTCATTACTATAGTTGTTATAATCTGAGCTTGCAATCAAGAATCTCTGTCTGACAATAACATATACCTCCCAGTCAGCGTACTCATACTTTTTTTTAACACATCTGTAAACTCCTTTTGATCAACAGAGCTAAACAACAGCAAGGAGTCGGCAACAACGGGATCGGATCAATCGATTGGCTTAAGTGATGGAAGCGACACACTCTGGCATGATCTGCTCGATTTTATGGGTCTCGATGTGGCCTATAGTATAAGGCGACTGCTGCCTGCCGATCTGAAGATATTGTATACCCGTTGCCCTCCGCCGGAGCGCTTAGAGGCGTTGCCAACGAACCCCTTTGCCGCCGATTATCCGCTGAGTGCGAACAGCGAGAAGGGCGGAATGAATGTCTCTGAGCACGTCGTCTACGGCTGCCTGGCCGAGTTGCCCTGGACACTGGCCATGGAGGCAGCATTGCTTGAGCAAGCGTGGCACTGTGCCCAGTGTGACTTTCAGCTGCAGCAGTTCGATGTGCCCGATCAGCTGGAACATCGGCTGCATTGTCCAGGACAACGCAGCAAGGAAAAACGTCGACCGCCCGCGCCCGAACCGGAAAGCATGGAGAAGGCGAGCAGTTCACGTGATGGCGCCAACTTTCACTGCAACAGCTGTGGCCGGCATCTGAAACTGTCCCAGATCGATATATTGCGCCATCGTCGCATCTGTGTAAAGCCAGCTTGATTTTTAGATGTATCTCGAATGCACATCTTGTCTGTAAATCGATGCGAATAAATACGAATAAATTTTCAATATAAATCTCATTTCAGTCAATACACACAAGCAATTAGCCAAGACTCGAACCATACATACGTATATAGCGGTATAGCTATCTCTCTCTATCTAATGTTACAGTGGACAAGCTTCACAGTTAATTTTAATAGGAGTTTAGTCAGCTGCAGGTCACGTGTTTTTAAATCGTTTCAAAAAGAGGTCAATATTTCCATTTTTTTCTCCGATATATTTGAAATCCCAACATGATCCGTCTTTAGATTCACGGCGTCCGTCCACTTGGCTCTTGGTCTGAATTAATAGTGATGCAGCCAACTGAAATAAAACAGAAAAATGCTGACCTCTGCCGTGACATTTTATCCATAATGTTTGCATTAAAAACACTTCAAAAGCTGGTTAAAACATTTATTCTCTAAAACCACACAAAAAACGTACACACAAAAAAACGGGCAATATTCTTTTCGTATTCTCATGTAAGAGAAGAGTTGCCGCCCGATAAAAATATTACTTCGGCTTCACGGCCGATTTCAATTCTGCAATAATTATGCTTTCCTGTGGGAATGATTAATTCTTTCCCTCTTTGTCTGTTTTTAGTAATTGCTTAGTTTCCTTTCTTTTTCAAAAGGGTCAAAATTCTTTTCGTATTCTGTTAGAGTAGAGGAGTTTACATCTGACAATTGTATTATGTCGATTATATTGCTGATCTCAATTCTCCAATAAATATATATGTTCTCCTGTAGGAATGATTATTTCTCATTCTATCTCTTTATGTTTATTTTTATATTTTGAAGCCAATGTTGTTATTCATTTTTTGTTGCCTCTTATAATATATATTCATTTATAGACACGCATAAATTAAATTATTTAAGCACACATATAACTCTACATTATTTCACATTAAGATTTCTTGTTCAAAATTTTAATTTTCTAATAATTATGTTTTCCTGTAGGAATGATTAATTTTCTCTGTAGCCACCTCCATCTCCGGACCGCACTCTCTCTCTCTCTCTCTCTCAGCATACATATATTTCTTTAGTTAATGTATAATTAGTTGGCATTCTTAAAACAAAAAGTTGTCATTCATTATTTTGTTGCCTTTATATGTTCTTAAAGTACATGTATATATATTTATATTCTTGTATAGACACGCATAAATTACTTAAACACACATATAACTCTATATATTATTTTTCTTTAAGAACCAATCACTTAAATTTCTTTCCTCTCCTTTTGTGTCTCTTGACTTCAAACAAAATTTTACCCTTCACATATATTTAAACGTATTAAAACCAAAAAAAGGAACATCCGCTTTTTTTTAATTGAAATGAAGTTTGAAATTGCTTACGAGTAAAACTATTTGATTATATTATTTACGACAAGAAAGATCACATCTTTCTCTCCACATCTTTGCACGATCTTTTACGTTTTTGACACATTCACGTTGATATAAATACATCAACAAAATTTCAGAATACTTGAGATCATTCTATCTCTTTAGGTGCGAACTTTTCCCTTTTTATTATAGTTAGTTTCAATTTAAAATCTTGATTTCAACGGATGGACTTGATTAAGTTCACATGTTTTCTGTAAATAAGGCTCAGGTCAAAATTTAAAACGAAAATTACATGAAATATATATAAATAAAAGTCTTGTTTTTCTTTAAGAAAGATCACGTTTGTTCTCTGTCTGTCTTTCTTTCCGTATCGTTTAATATTTATTAGAGTCAGTGTTTTGAGAAGGGCGCCTTTTTCACGGTCACCTATGTTCAAAATTGTTTCAGAGGGTTGTGACTTATTTTAATAAATGTAAAACACGATCACTTTACATTTATTTCTTTCATGTGTTGATTTAATTTTCATCTATTTGCGTATTATAAGGTTTATGTTTAATGTACATTACTTTGTATTTTATATTTAGTTTGACAATTGATGCGCGTTTGTATTTTATGCCAATGCATATTATTTTGGCTGCTGCTGCCTCTGACAGTCAGTTTTCATTTTTCGAAACTAACTTTGCTTTCATAGTTTGGTTTGCTTCACAGGTCCGACTACAAAACGAAAATGTGTGTATATATTCACTCTAGTAGTATATATATGTAAAAGTATATATAAATATACAGTTAGTGCTCCATATAATACTAATGTCTAATAAGATGCATCTTCAGGAAAATATTTAGCAACGTGAATTGATTCATTTTGTCGTCATATTGTTCTTTAGTCCAAGATGTAATCCGAATCCAATGCGGAGATAAAGAAATAAAGAGAAAGAAAGAGAGAGAGAGAGAGAAAGTGAGAGAGAGGTAGAGAGAGGTGAAATTGATTAATAAATTATATTCTTCAAATTTAAATTGAAATCTTCAACTCACGGTTCTTTCAGGCATCCCCTCCGATTTGGCAGCGCTGACACTCGTGCTGCTGGGCTATGTATTTGAAAACATGTATATATATGTATGTAAAGAAAACAAGTTATTTACTTATACAATATATTGTGAGGAGCCATATAGCGATGGCAAATAAATATATAGGTTTATATATTTATGTGTGCTATATGCGCCCTTCACAGTAACTGTACGACAGTCAGAGAATTCAACGAAAGTGAACAACACAAGTGAAAGTACAACAAGCAGGACGTTATACCGCCAAGGAGCGTCGAGTCCTTTGACGCAGCCAAAAATAACATCAGTGCAGGACACTGAGGTCCTTGAAATAGGTAAAGAAGTGATCCTTGCCACGTTTAAGTCGGGATAATAGGCGGGGCCTGCATAGTCGCAAGTCGAGTGTGCGCGATCAAGCCTGCGTTTTAGACGGCATACGTGCGAATCCGGGTGATTAAACGGAGCGCCGTGCGATAGCCTGTCGAGCAGCGTGAAGCCGCAGACTTGTGTGACTGGTGCACGGGGTACCTAGAACCGACTTTCCCGAACAGGATCGCTTTCTGACACCCAAGACCAAGGCCTCAGTGAACTGCCACAAAATTTAAGTGAAATTATACATTTAACTAGTAAACTCAATCAAATCCATATTTAAACAATAAATATATAAACGTGCTGTTAATTATCGCATCGCCAGCCAAGCAAAAGGTTACAATATAAAGGAAGCTAATGCAAAAATTACCGTTATTTTAAGAGTTCTCATTAACTCACTGCTGGCCTCATCGCCAGCGCTCCGAGCCGCTGCAGTTGAGCAACATGGCTGTTCGGTGTCGTCAACAACAGCGTTGTCGCTGAAGAAAACGTCCTGTTTGGGATTGTTCTAGAAAAAATAAAGATAATAATAATAAATAAAAGAGTTATTAGAAAAAACACACATAAGATCGCAGTTAATTAAAGGTGATATATTAGCCAATATAGCTTATCAGTTCACTCAACAATATATATAAATTACATCGCTCTCTGCTGATATCTTGACAATCAAACGAACTTCTTCAATTCAGAGTTGACTCCGATTTGAGTAACTGCATCATCTCATTCCTTAACTGGCATATGGAACTACTCTCAGCTTTAGCAGGAGGCTCATTTAACTTGAAGAACTGTGGTACGTAATCAATTAATCTTACAAATTCTTATTATATTCATTTACATCTTAATCTTAGTTAAATGAATCTCACCTTTTGGACATCACTGGGAAAATAGACCCGTCTGGAGTTCTTTGGACGATATGCCTGTATGGGCACAAAGTCCTCAATGCTTGTGGTGTGTGTCCGACGATAGGGCGGCGGCGGCGTCTCGTTGTAGCACTCTAAAGTGGCAAGGTTGCTGTTGCCCATGATGCTGCTATTGTTGTTGTTGCCGCTGCCGCTTGCGATGCTGTTGTTGTTGGTGCGGACGCCGAAAGTGCTGTTCAAGTTGTTGCTATTGTTATTGGTGGCATAAAAGTTGGTTGGGTCGATCTGCTGACAGTAGGGATATGACGAAAACAACGATGAATGGTTCAAGCCAAAGAATCCAGATGACGATGGCTCGGACTGGATTTGGAACATGCTCGAAGAAACTGGCATCTCTGACTGCATCTCTGACTGCATCTGTGGATGCAACTGTGCCTGCATCCGGGGACGTATCGCTCGAATGGCCGGTGTATGCATCAGTGTAGGCATCGGCGGAGGTATCGATCGAAGGAGGTCCGATGTATGCATCGGTGGATGCATCAGTGTGTGCATCTGTGGATGTACCTGTGTCTCCTCTCCAGCCAGATTACAGGACATGTGCTGGTTGGCAAAAAGGTCCGATTGCAGCTTAGCCTGCGCTTCGCGCTGCCAATACAGCGGCGGCTGTGGCAATTTCTTGCAAATTTGAATGAATACTGAATTAAGCAACATTTTCTAGTGGTGAATAATACTTAAATTTGAGATAAGGAGTCTTCATGGACTCCTCTTGGCTTTTGATGCAGATCAAAAAATAAATAAAAATACGTTCGAAGCATTATAAAAATTATAACTGAAAACTCACCGGCATCTGACTAGGCAGCTGCGATGCCAGCGGCTGAGAGGCAAGCTGGCTTAAAACATTTCCTGGCTGCTGCTGCAATGGTTGCTGTTGCAATAGTTGCTGTTGCAATAGTTGCTGTTGCAATGGTTGCTGTTGCAATAGTTGCTGTTGCAATGGTTGCTGTTGCAATAGTTGCTGTTGCAATGGTTGCTGTTGCAATAGTTGCTGTTGCAATGGTTGCTGTTGCAATGGTTGCTGTTGCAATGGTTGCTGTTGCTGTGACTGCTGCTGCGACTGTTGCTGTTGCGAACCAGACATTGACTCCGACTTCGGTGCGACTTGCTCGACTGTGTTCAAGCCTAGCAGCGAGCGAAGGGCCATTGTTTGGTTATCGGATATGTTGGCGCCGTCGGTGGCGACACCTTGCGATGAGCCGCTTTGATTGCTGGTCGTCTTAAACAACGATGACATTAGTTGCATTGGCTGCTGTTGTTGCGGTTGCTGCGGTTGTTGTTGCTGCGGTTGCTGCTGCCGTGGCAGCTGTTGTTGTTGCTGCTGCGGTTGTTGCTGCTGCGGTTTTTGCTGCTGCGGTTGTTGCTGCTGCGGTTGTTGCTGCTGCTGCCGAGGATGCAGTTGTTGTTGCAGCTGTCGTTGCTGCTGCGGTTGTTGTTGCTGCTGCCGGCGTTGTTGTTGCTGTTGTTGCTGCTGCCGCTGCTGCTGTGGCTGATGCTGCTGCCGCTGTTGCTGCGACTGATGCTGCTGCCGCTGCTGCTGTGGCTGATGCTGCTGCCGTTGCTGCTGTGCCTGATACTGCTGTCGTGGCTGCCGTTGTTGTTGTTGTTGTTGTTGCTGCTGTTGTTGCTGCTGTCGTGGCTGCTGCCGGCGTTGTCGTTGTTGTTGCTGTTGTTGCTGCTGCCATGGCTGCTGCTGTTGTCTCTGCTGCAGCTGTGGTTTCTGCTGCTGCTCATGTTCTTGCTGCTGCTTCTGCAGCTTCTGTTGCTGCAATGAGGGCACCGTTGACAGGAGACGCCACGCTTGCACCTGCGACGACTGTGGCGCCTTCGAGGCATACTTGGCCTCTGCAATCGCTGCAGCAGCGGCCGCAGCCGACGTGGACGCTATTGGATGGTCGTCGACAAAGGCGGCAGCGCCTGCGGCACCAGCTGGGGCGGCTGCGGCACCAGCTGGGGCAGCGGCTGCGCCGGGCAGAAAAAATTCCTCTGAAACGCGAGTTTTCATTGTGATGGGATTACACTCGGTGGCAGCGGCAGTCATATAACGCGTGTCATTCTTCTGCTGATCGCGCCAATCCTGACGCACTGCATCCGTTTTGCCCCGCCCCTGCTGCGATGGCTTCTTTTTCTGCTGCTGCTGTTGTAGCTGGGCGTCAGCTTGCCCCTGTTTCTCCGTGCTCTCTGTGAAAGAACGATTTCGCCTTAGTTTTTAGCAAAGCAACAAGTTATTTTAGGGCATATCGAAGAATTGTGATTGTGATATATATATATATATATATATATGTATATATATAAATTGGAAGGTTTAACTTAACGATTAAGCAAATGTATGAATCAAGATAGTTGAAATTTTACGGGATTATATCGACTCAGCTAGTGAACATAATCAGAAATACATATGTTTTATGGGGTCGGAGAAGATGTCTCCTTCACAGACCAAAAAAAAGGTTAACTGATGCCATTTACCATTTGTATAGACGTGGATTAAGGCGCTCTCGGGTATCTTGCAGACGCGACCTTCGGCAATGCCATGTATGTCCTGGTCACAGTTGGGGATCACCTTGTCGAACAGTATGTCGCAGAAGGTATCGACGGCATTCAGGCACTCGAGTCGTACCGGATTGGGATCAGTGACCGGGTAGACACCAATCACAGTGCCCGTCGCCCCAAGGGGCACCATATAAATGGTGCGGACAACTGCGACACGATCGAAGAGACGCACTTCGTTCGGCGAACGGTAGATGTCGGGCAGCGTCACATTTGGCCTGACGATCAGATGGGGCTTCACCTGCAGCTTGATGTCCCTGATGGGATTGTTGCGCACATCATCGACGGCGGCGATTAGCAGCTCAATGGTCTCCTTGCAGACTGTGCGGGAACCGCAGGCGATGCGATCAACTTGCATGTGCGGCTGCTGGCGCACCCAATTGGCCATGTCCTCGATGAGATGCTGGCCAACGGCATTCGGATAGATGTCCTCCTCGTAAGCGAACTCGGCCTGATCGCTGCTCCTGGTCAGATATTCGATGACGTCCGGATATAGATCGCAATAGTTACATATTAAATCGACGGCGGCACTCGAGTAGTTCCACTGATTATTCATATGGCGACAGAAGCCGGCACGCTCCTCGTTCAGGCGCGGATACTTCAGCTGCAGTCCAACATTGTGCCTTGATGCATTCTCCATTCTCTGACGTCGCGGCCCGAGCACCACCCAAACGGTGCCAGTCAGCCGACTGAGACACTTGCTGCTCAGATTCAAATCGCGGCACACCTGAAAGTGGAATACATAGTCCTTGTCCTGACGCGCCTGCAGCGCAATGGCCTCCGACATATCTGGCTGTGGACATACGCGTATATCAACTGTGGAGAAGGACATTATGCAAATTGTTATTAGTCAGTTGCAGCACTTTTCACAATATTTCTAATTATTAATCTAAAGCGAGCTCTTCGTGTCTCTGTTTTGGGTAGACACATATCAAAAAAAAAAAAAAGCAATACAATTTTAGCAAGGCAGAGTCGACTAACAGTTCTACTTATAGAATGCCAAATATGATCGCTCGACACATGTCAGATGACAATTCGTATTCGAACCTGATTTTCATTTTGATGCCTGCATCAAGTACATCAAAATAGGCGAACAGGTAAAGTCGTTAGAGATGACAGGGATACAATTAATCTTAAGAAACAAAAGTAAAATGCTTATCCCTTTTACCATCTAAATAATAATAATAGATGCCCAACTTTAGTTGCATTTCTGCAACACACATACACACACATACACACACACACACACACACTCACACATACTTACCCTGAATGCGTCCACAGGAGTAAACAGGCTCTGTATCGAGAACGGTGCCCTCGCTGCCGGCGTAAAGATTGCCAATAAGAAAGATGGTGCTACCGATGGGGAATATTTCGTCCATTTTGTCAAAATGTTTGCGCATCCTATCCTCCACCTGGATGTTGGAAACGACACCCTGTGCCGGATATGATGTAACTAATGTGCTCCACATCTCTTTCGTAAAAATTTCGCCACGACTACCAAAGTCCACAGAGCTGCCGACATAGGTGCGTACATTGAGGAGCACTTCGTAATTGGCAAACTTGATGCCCATGCGACTAGAGAAGCTACAATGTGAATAGATCATGAATTAATTATAGAGAGAGAGAGAGAGAGAGTGAGACAGAGGGAAGGAGGGAGGAGAGGGAGACTCAACTGGTCATCAAGCAATCTGCATTCGGCTTCAAAGTGTCGCTGATCGTTGGAAGTGACGCCGCTCTTATCGACAAAGTGGTGGCGTGTGCAAACGCTGTCCACCTTGGCCTTGATCAGATGCGGCCATCCAATGTAAACCACCTGGTCCAGATATTGATTAGCCACAGTCTCGACTTTTGGCTCCTGAAAAGTTCGCTTCTTCGGCTTCAGAATCAAGTTCTGATTACGGCTCCGCTGATCAAAGACTTTGACGTGACCGTTGCGCATCTCGAACTAAAAATACAACAATTAAATGAAAATCAAATCAAATGAAATTAAGAAAAAATAAGTAAATGCATTGTAAGCTCTGCGTACATCGAAGTTTAGATGCTTCATTGTGGGAAATCCTGGAAAGAAGACATGACGTGCCGCATTCGGCAGCTCCGCGCAAACAGTGTACGGCATATGGAGGACAATCTCGTTGGCACTGCGGGTGGTCTCCGTGCAGAAGACATTCTGTAGGGATTTCAACGGTGGCACTCCAGCCATGGGGCCCTGCGATATCGAGCTGTAGTCATATTGATACATCGGTCCATGACTGTTGCGTAAACGCTCCTCCGCGGTCAGCTGCGACTCGCATTCTGCCATGGCGTGCAGCAGGCGACGCTGATCGATGAAGGGTATCAGGACAACTGCCTCCCATTCGTGCATCTTGCCATTGAGATCGGTTTCGAACTCAGTCGGAAAGAAATCTGCCAGGGAACTGTTGGGGCTCAGCATCAGATCGTGATATACCTCCGGCAACAGGCTTGAACTGGCCGATGGCAGTACAGCCAGCAGCTGCAAACAATAATCAATAATTGAATAATCATACAAAATAAATGCCTTACACATTTTCGTATTTGGTATAAGATTTGGATTATTTACCTGCTGGAAGGGCAGAAATGGTTTGCCCATTTGAAAGTTGAATTCAGTAGCCTCAATATCGGTCATATCACTGATGAAGGGGGCATAGTGATAAGGATAATACCATTCCCACGACTGCACGCCACGATAATAATAATCGAGTACCCATTGCAGGGCCGTCAAATAATGATGTCCGAGCTCCGCAATCAGACCGTTGTGCATCTCGTTCTTGAACTTATTCCGATAATAGTTGCGCTTGAAATTCTGGAATTCGCCATTTAAGGATGTCCCCTCATCGCTAAGATCCTCATCGCTGTCGTCCTCATACATCTGAGTAGTAGAGAAGGATAATAAAAAAAATTAAACGAAAAATGTCAAATACTACAATCTGTTCAACTTTGAAATAGCGTTTCATGTTCAATGGAAATCTAAAGGGCCAAAAACTAACAATTAATTTAGCCCTTTTCGAACATTTCGAAAATATTTGAAGAGAGATCAATTTAGATGAAAAGCCAACCAAAACCAAAAAAAATATTCAAAATTGAATGCTTCAAAGTTCAACATTTCCAATAGAAAAACAAAAGGAAAACAAGTCTGCAGTTGAAGAGTAAAAAAACTAAGCGCATAATATTATTCAAGGCCGAAGTGACCAGAAGTGACCAGAAGTGGCTGGCGACAAACGCATGCTTTTATATACATACATACATACATACATATATATATGTTGAAATAAGTTTGAATTTTAACGGCAACGATAACGAAAGCGTATAAGTTGTATTGTCCAGAAACCGGAAAGGTGATTGAAAGCAGAGATGTTATATTCTTGGAAAACGATTTTGGGAAATCTGAGAGGGACAACAGAGATATAGCGTTATTTGATGAATGTGTGCTACCAAATCTGCAGGCTCAAACAGTCAGTGTAGGATGTGACAATGAAGAGGTGCAGGAAGAAGCAGGTATTGAGTCAAGCAATCAAAGTACAGAAGGTAACGATACCGAAGAATATGCGCAAAGCAATGAAGTGGAGACACCCAAAATTAGTGAAGTTCGAGGTGCAGGTCGTCCACGAATATTAAAGACTTGTAAACCGGGTCGTCCCAGAAAGCTATTTAATACTCTTAATATGTTAAGAGCAGAGGATGTGCCATTCCCCGCAAGTGTAGGTGATGCTCGTAATCCAAAAATGAGAAGAGAATGGTCAGCATCAATACAGAAGGAAATTCAAGCACTTGAAGCTAATAAGACCTGGGAAATTGTAGATTTGCCAAAGGCCAAGAAAGGCATAGGATGTAAATGGGTTTTCGGGGTAAAAGTTGGCAAAGACGACTACGTAGAGCGATTCAAGTCAAGATTGGTAGCTAAGGGCTGTGCGCAGCAATATGGCGTCGATTACTTTGAAACTTTCTCACCAGTGGTAAGGTACTCTTCTGTGAGGATGATAATGGCGCTGGCGGTTGAATATAAGTTATTCCTGCATCAAATGGACGTGTCGACAGCTTACTTGAACAGCGAGCTTTCCGAAGAAGTCTACATGAAGCAGCCGGATGGATTCGTTAGCGACGAATATCCTAACAAAGTTTTGAAGCTGAAAAAATCTCCGTATGGTCTAAAGCAAAGTGGCAGAGAATGGAATACCAAACTGGATGCAGTACTGAGAAAACATGGATTTACTGCATGTGTCAGCGAGCCATGCGTTTATGTACGCAATGGGAAAGGTAAAGTTAATATCATTGCAGTTTATGTAGATGATCTTTTAATTGTCAGCTCAACCAAAGATGACTTGTTGAGCATCAAACTGTCAATCGCCAATGAGTTTGGTGTAGTTGATGGAGGCCAGCTCAGTCACTTCTTAGGTATAGAAGTAGAACGCGAGGGAGAAACTGGCAACATAGCTATTGGTCATGAGCAGTACGTGGAAAACATGCTACATGCTTGGGGCATGTCAATGTGTAAGGCTGTTGCTACACCACTGGAAGCCGGTCATCAAGTCAAGTGCGATGACAACAACTGCGAAGCTATTGATGAGAAAAGAATCAGTCATTAATAGGCTCTTTAATGTATTTGGCCATAACAACAACGCAAATCCTCACAAGGAACACGAAATTGCAGCGAAGCGTGTGCTAAGGTACCTCAAGGGCACAGCTAATCTGAAACTTCATTATCAGGCTACGGGAAAACTGTTACATGGCTACGTCGACGCGGATTGGGCAAATGATACTGTAGACCGCAAATCATATAGTGGATTCGTCTTCATTGGAGCGGGCGGCGCGATTTCGTGGGAGTCTAAGAAGCAAAGTCTGGTGTCTTTGAGCAGTACTGAAGCCGAGTACATTGCACTATCAACTGCTGCTAGAGAGGCGGTGTATCTGAAAAACTGTTACATGAGATGGGTTTTAAAGAAACTAAATCTGTCTTATTATATTGCGACAATCAAAGCGCACAATGTCTAACTAAGAATTCAACATTGCATAATCGTAGTAAACATATAGATATTAAGTACCATCATGTTCGAGAATTGTATGCTAACAATTAGATAGATATTGAATATGTGTGTACAAGCGATATGATGTCTGATGTACTAACCAAGAATTTGCAAAAGAACAAACATGTGAAATGTATTAATGAAATGAATTGTTATTAATCGTGTAGCATGTAGTTAAGTATGTAATCGTTGAGAGAGAGTGTTGAAATAAGTTTGAATTTTAACGGTAACGATAAATATCGCTACGTCGATTAATATTATTGCTATGGTCACACATGTATCGTGTTCAGCTTTATGTATTCTATAAGTCAGTTACAGTAAATTCTTCACAATGTAAAGACGCAGTTGGCGCCAAATAAATATAATCTTCCACAAAGACAAACTTCAACAATATATAAATACATACATACATACAGACAATCGCATGTAGCGTGGCTCTGCATTGCACATAAATCTAAATATATACATATATATACCGGTATATGAATATTTACCTTCATGCTGTTATCGATGAGTGCTGCGAGATCCTTGTCTCGATTGCGCAACTCCTCCACATCCACATCGAATGCCTCATTTTTGGAATTGGCATACTTCAGCTTATCGCTCTGCTCGTCAAACATCTGCAGCTCGACGTCTCTGAGGGCGTTCATGAACAGCGCCAAACGCTTCAGATTCAATTTGCCCTGCTCATTGATGTTGCCGCCCATCTGGGGATAGACTCGGATGTAGGTCTTGTATAGCAGCGGCAACGCATTGGTGTTGATGTGCATCAAGGGCAGACTCGGTATGAAATCGTTGCCGACAAGGAAACCCATTAGCACCCAATCGTCAATCAGTTGGGCCACATCCAGTTTACGTTCGGGTGTTGACAGCTCATCGAACTCCAATTCGAGATACTCGCGCAACAGACCCAGATGCAGCAGAAAGAAGCGCGTCTCCTCGATGGCGGTTCGCTTCACATTCTTGCCAAACGTCACCTCCTCGCGCAGCACAACAAAGTGCAGCTCGTGGGTGCACAGGCCGAGGATGATGAGATCGGCGTCGAGGCCATAGAGGCAATGGCGTGTATTGGGATCATAGTTTGGCTGTGCCTTCATGAAGCGTATGTAGTCCATGATCTTGTGCTCGCCCTCGCCGGGTGTCTCCTCGCCGCTCAAAATGATGCGGCACTTCTGCCACAGCGGATCCGTTGAGATTTTGGTGCGCAGAAAGCAGCGCAAGCCAATCTGCAATCGACTCATGAACACGGTGCCGGGCGTAATGCAATTGCTATCAAATCTCGCGTGCTCCCGCTTCTCGCCACGCTGCAGCGCTTTCGCATCAACCTGTTCGGCCTCGCGGGCCGTTCTGAAGCGGCGACTCCGCTGCTGATTCATTTTGGCTCGTGGCGCAACGCCATCAACAGACAGAAAGAACAGTTTCTGCGGCTTGATCAGATAGAACAGATTATCGATGTAATTGTAAATGTCCTGAAAGATTTGTGCCTCCTCCAAATGAAAGTGTATGTTGGCGTCATCCGGATGCGAACAATTGTGCACAATCCCATTCATGTCCAGAAAAAGATTATCGAACTCGGGTATCTATCGATAAGCCAGAAATATATATATATATATATGTGTCAAATATGCAAAAATGCATATTGTCTCATTTCTTTTGCAAAATATGTATTTAATTATTGACTTCTTATTCTTATTGTTCTGTTGAAATTTGTCAGTGCAAGATCATTTTTTTCTTTTTTTTAATGAATAAGAAGTTCTAAGAAGTCCACTTAATAGTAGCGAAATAAAAAAGAAAAAGTAAATGTCAATAATGTAATACTGTTTTTTTTTTTTACCAAAGAAATGAGAAAATATGCATTTTTCCTGTGAGTGTCTGCGTGTGTGTGTGTGTGTGTGATTGTGAAATTGAAAGGATGCCTTAATCTACGCCCACTACACACTGCCCACAGGAATAGACACCCCGTACTTACGCTGTGCTCACGCGCCAATTCACTGAGACACGGATAGCGTTCGCTGATATAACGGAAAAACTTTGGTACTCCCATGTTGCAATGAGGTCCTGGAGAAAACTTGTTTGTTAGTTATGCTTCCTTATTTGCAGAGTTGTCCTTGCAACACGTCTATTGCACTGCAGCAACGACACTGACGCTCTTTTCGCACAAAAAATTTTTTCGACTTGTTTTCAAGCGTGACTGCATTCTGTGTGTGCATAAATGCTCATATTGTGCCAACATTCCTAAAAAAAAAAATCAAGAAAAATACCAACAAAAAAATACTGACTGAGCTACAAATCAAAATGTCAGCTGTTTGCTCTGTCACACGTAGCACTCTGCTAACTTCGACTTGTTTGTTTGCAGAGTGACCGTAATCTGTGTGTGTATAAATGCCCATATCACTAGCCTACCACAAGAAATAACCAACAAAAAATATGATGGCCAAGCGCAGATGAAAATGTCAGCTGTTTGCTATGTCACTCGTAGCACTCAGCTAACTGTCAACGCAGCAGAATCAGCTGTTCAAAAAATAAAAAAAACACTGCGAACGCTTCCAAAAATTTTACGTAATTTTTGATTGTGATTTGCCGTTTATTGGCCGCAATTGTTTATAAACAAGCGAAAATGTCACTAATACGTCAAGTAATGTGCCGCGCTGCACCCACTATGCAGTTGTAAGTACACACACACATTTCAATTGCCCGCACACAGCACTTCTAACTAAGTTTACCATTCATTCCGCCAAGCACTGCACGCTGGGCATCTACCCAGGATGTTGGGCCAATTGATCCGAGCACGGCGCTGGCCCGTCCCGAGGAGCTCGAGCAGCGCAATAAGCTGAGCGGCAAAATAACGGTGCCCGTTGCCGTCAATCTGGCTCCCATTTCGGGTGTGCCCGAGGAGCACCTGAAGGAGCGACGCGTCCGCATCCACATACCACCAAAGAATGCGATGCAGAGCGGCACCGACAACATCGGCAACTGGCAAATCGAATTCGATAATCGCGAACGCTGGGAGAACCCGCTCATGGGCTGGGCCTCCAGGTGAGTAGTCCAGCTGCCGTCCTCGCCATAAACAGAGGGGGCAATTCAAAAGTTGAGCATGAGAAAGATGCCAACAGAAATATTTATAATATGAACATTACTATTCTCGCGAATTTATTGAACTCCTTCCTTTTTATCATTCATAATATTTGTTCAAATAGATTAAGTAACTTTCTGTGATTGCAGCGGTGATCCTCTGTCGAATTTGAATGTGCAATTTGGCTCCAAGGACGAGGCGATTACCTACTGCGAGAGGAACGGCTGGAAATGGTACGTCGACGGCGAGCTGAAGGCAAAGAAGGAGCGCGTCAAGAATTATGGCGTCAACTTCTCGTGGAACAAACGCACGCGCGTCTCTACCAAGTAAACAGAATGCAACTGCAACTGCAACATCAACATTAACCAAGTTGCTGCCAGCAGCAAAATATAAAAAAATTACGTGTTATAAATATTTTAATTTTTTTTTTTTTCGCTACAATTAAAACTTATAATATGTGAAATTATCCAGCCTTATTTTCTTCTAGAGATTTACGATTTACGTACAGCTACAGTCGAGCTTGGTTACAGTGAACTAGCATTTTCTTTGCCTATTATTTGTTAATAATAATAAATAGATTTCACAATCAGTTGGCACTTTAATTTAGAGGATACAAACGTTTCTCTAAGAGATTACTGTGAAATGTTTCTCTTGTATTAATTGCAATGGAATCTCCTGTTGTGATTGCTATGGAGCGGGGATCGGGAGCGGGAATGTGCCCGATTTGAGTGTTGTTTGCTCTTATGCCTGCTGCGACTGGGACTGCGCTCCTTGTATCTCCTCCTGCTGCTGCTACTGGGCCTGCTGCGCTGATCTCTGTGTGGGGAATCTCTTGTCCGGTCGCAACTTCGAGTTGGAGTGCGTTGCCAGTGGTTCGACTCGGACTTGTCAGACTGATGCCTTTTCCATTCTCTAGCTGCGACTGGGAGCAGTTGCCGGCGTTGCTGCGCCTTCAGCGCCTGCATCTGTAGCTCCACCAGCTGATGCATCTCCTCGTGGAGAGTCGGTTTGCTTTTGCGATGACGTCGGTGTTTCTTGTGCTCCTTTTTGGTGTCGGCAACGAGTTGCGCAAAATTGGCATTCTCCTCGAAGCTTTGGCGCTTACGTGGTGTCTGCTGGACAACATGCTCATAGATAAGCAGCTTCTGTGTCCCTGTGAAATTCACCTGCAGATCCTCAAATGTGCCGTTGCCCAACTGCGTCGGTCTCGCAGCTGGTCCGAGCAGTTGCTGCAACAATCCAAGATTGAGCTGCACGCTATGCTGTGGGGCTTCCAAGCAACTGCTTGGTAGTTGCTCCACAGCCGCAGCCACATCCACATCGACTTCGACTTCATCTGCGAGACACGCTTGCTGCAAGTGGAAATTGACAAAATGAGAAAGCCTTTTGCATAATGCACACTTGCCTGGCGCACGCCCTTCTCTGTCCAATGCAGGCGCTGCAGCAGCTGTTGCAGGCGCTTCCTGCCACTGGCCACATAGAGACGCAGTGCTTCCTGCGTGGCGGACATTATTCAAAATTGCAATTGCAATTCCAAATTTGTGTAATACATTTCTGTAATGCCGGCATTTGATCTTTTGGTTTCTTTTTCTTTCTTAGCTACGGTCACACTTGCTGAGCAGCAAGGCGAAATGCGCAACGCAACGCGAATTAAAATCAAAATCTTTTGGGTTTTTGTAGAAAACATGCAATTATTGTTTAGCTCTTTGACTTAAAACTACTTATTGTAACTCTTTGCAATTCCGTAAATATTCAAAATTTAGCTCCAGAACAGCACTGTGCAAGCCATTATCAAGCAGGCGGCGCCGACCCAAGGCGATTTTCGTTCTCCAATACGCGCCATCTTCCAAAAGGTGCCCAACAAACTGTAAATGTGTAAGATTGACATGTGATTGACATTTGATACATTTTCTGTATAGCAGATATAACTATATATTACCCAGTTTTGTTCCGATCAATGATGCTGGGAAAGAGGGAACGTAAATAGGCGCAGGTACATATCAGCAACAGAATGACGGACAAAAGACTTTGAAAGTTGAATAGAGCACTCTGGAACAATAACAAATTTCGAATGTTAATTAATTGTGTAATTGTTTTTCTGTTTACTATCGATAACTGAGATCTTTACCATTTTATTGTTTCTTACGTGTTGGCAGAAAATTCAACTGTCTGCAGCAAAAACAACAAACAGTGAAGTGAGTGTGGCCGAACTTTAAAGTGCGGCAACAAATCTATCGCGTGACGTAGCATTCAGCTTTACTTTTTGCCACCAAAAACTCAATGGAATATCGATGTGAAATTAATCGCATTTGTTAATGTATATGTGGTGTGCTCTGTCGATATTTTTTGTCATTCCTTCAGCTCCGTATCTAGTACTCTGCGGGATTTCTTTTGGTGTATTACTACTTTTTGTCGTAATTGTAATTTGATCGTTGAATAGAAAACTTTTTTGAATTGACGCAGCAGATACCTCAGTTTAACCTCAGTTGACGGCTCGGTTCAATTTCGGAACGAATTTCAAGTATCCGCCAATTGCATCAAATAAGAAGAAAGAAAAACTTTTTGCTTTCTCAACTGTGTGTGTGTATATATCGGTAAGCGCTGCACAGAGCGCAGCGCAGCGTCGAGAGCAAATGCTTTAGGAGTGTGCGAGCGACAACAACAACGAAACGAATCACAACAACTACAACTACATACATATAGTTGCAGCTCACATATACATTGCATATAGATTTGGCATGTGTGGCTTCTTGCGGATTTGGGTTACACTTGCTGCATAGCGTGGGTAAGTGCGAAAAAACATTCTCATATGAAATACTACGTTTATAAGTTTATGAAAGGGAACAGTAATAAGTTTTAATTTAAGTATGGTCATTTAAAAACATATGTAAAGACCGCGCCGGCCCACAAAACATGCATGTTAATTGTCATTGGCACTGGTCCCGTGTACATTGTCTGTTGTTTCTAACGGCACAATAACAGTCATGTTTTTTGTTGGTCTCTGAAAAGCTGCGCAACCATTGGTGGCACTTCTTGCTGTTACTGGTGCTTCTTCTTCTGATACTTCTACTGCTTCGTAGTTTCATCGTCGCATTCTGTTTAGCGCCATCGCCGTGTTAAGTCGGTACGTTTCCAGCCGCGGAGGAAAAGTTTTTGTTGTCTCTCCTGCAGCGTGTGTGTATATCAGTGCGTTTTGAAAAAGGCTGTGCAGAAAACGAAAAAAAGACAAGGTAAGAGTTGCATTTTAAATTCGTTTATTTTGCTGCTTTTTTTTAGAACGTAAAACGTACATACATCACACACGCATTTTTCATATATATATTTTTTGTGCACTACCCACGCACACACATACACAACCTTTACGTGCACAACTCGAATTTGTGTGCCACTCTCCATTTTACTTTTTATCGTTGCTCTGTTATGTGTTTTTGCTACATTGTCAAATGCCTGGTTTGCCTGATCTTCCTTCAGCATTTGCTTTTAGTATGTACATTTATTCGCCTCGTCTTTTAAACAACATCCTTTTCAAATTTATTTTACACAAGTTTTTAATATTTCCTTTTGCGCTGCCCTCTCTTCCGACCGTCGTCATCGTAATCTCTCTCTCTCTCTCTCTCTGTCCATGCTCGTTTAAATTAACACAGCTGCATAATGTTTATATTGAGAGCTTTGACAGTGTTGCATTTAGTGGGTGTGCTTTTGCGTTTGAGCGCTTATGTTAAATTTAACATGGCAGAGAGCTCTGTTGCTTTATGAAGAGTTTAACGCGCCGCTTAAACTAGTTTTGTTTATTATTATTTTGTTAACCGCAAATATATGCCAAACGTAACAGAAATTTATAAACTGGTACCAGGGGGTAATAGGTATTTTCTGGTTTCATTATAACCGAAGATTTAATTTCGTCCATGCAAAATTATAAATATCAATGTCAACAAACGATTTCTTACAACTGTAAATTACCGTTTAAAATATGTGGAGAATTTTTAATCAATTCACAACGCCGTTGAAACATACTTTCGCGTCGCACAGCAAATGTATCGAGTTGGGTAGAATCAAATAAAATTGCTTAACTCATTATTTTTATCGCGAACAATTAGAAATTTCTGTTATAATTGTTGGCGCTCTGTCTTCAAATTTGCTAATTAAATTAGAAAAAACAAATTAATTTTTTCGTATACATATATTTATTTGTAAATTGCACTTGCAGTGGTTGTTATTGTTTTTTTTTTGTCATGAGACACACGTTGCGAAAATTCTTATCGCCCGCTTATAACGGTAACGGTTATGACGCACATCGCAGTCAGCAACTCAGTGCTGCCTTGAAACTCCTTTTTTCCGCCAAATGTTGCTTATATTAGCTGGATTTTGTTGATTTATTAAAAGCTTTGGTCACAAAATTAAAAAAATAATTTACTTAAGACTTGTCATTTTGGAGAAAAAAAGGTGCGAAAAACCGCATTGCTATGTTTCATATTATAAATGTAGCTTTTTCCCATGAAAACCTTAGCATTTTATAGCTAACCCGTGGGTCGCTGTCACTGTCGCACTGTTGCTGCTTGACAGCGACGTCGCTGATGGCGTTTCGTCGTTCGTGTCCGGCAGCGATCGCTCGCGTGCCGTTTTCGCTGTTTTTTGCTTTTGCTCATTCTTATTTTGACAAGCAACGTGTGTGGAACGCAATGCGCGCTGCTATCGACTGATCAAATTTCGTTGTTACTTTGGTTTACCTTTTGTGCGTACGCGGCGAGTCCAATCAGACTAAATCACATACACACACACGCATATACACATACCTTTGCCTACATATGTGTAGCGTGTGCCTCCCAATTTTTGTTTCGTTTTGTGTGTAGTGTGCAATAAGTGTGTGTGAGTTGAGTTTTTGAAAAAAGGAACTCGGAAGCAGCAGCATAAAAGGTGATAAGCACCTCTTCCGCGGCACGCGCGCTCTTCATTCTTCTCTGTCAACAGCAGCAGCAGCTGTGAGACAACAACAACAGAAATGTCCTCCTGTTTTGGCAACACTGCCAGACAAGCAGCGATGCCGGCGTCCACATTGCTATGTATGTATTATTGAGCACCCTGAACTTAACACAAACGAACATCCACATCCACACAGCCACACACACATCAATGTCAACTTGCACTTGCACTTGCACTTCAGAATTTTATTGTTGTCAAAAATGATGCCGAGTGCAACAGCAGCAGCAGATCTCATTATATTTACGCTCTGCTTAAAGTCTGGCAGACATCTGCGTGTCGCGGTAAGAGAACCATGACACATGATTTGTTTAAATCGCATGTTTTTCTTACTTTCATTAAGTTGTAGAACATTGATTTGATGTTGATTTTTAAAGCACAATTATTTTGTCTGCTGCTTATTGATTTACACGCAAAAAAAAACTCCCTTTACTCAGTGCAAAAATGTGTGTGTATGTCAGTGTGCGAGTGTGTGTTTTTCAAGATAGTAGTATTGGTCACACTGATGCTGGCTGCTGTGATCGCTGCGCTCTTGTTTCTTATTTTATGGGCAGAGAGAGAGAGAGAGAGACGAGACCGCATTGTTGTGCCTGCATTAAGCAGTGTTGTTATTGTTACAGTTACGCCTCTTACGCGATTTGTTGACGCCTTGACATCAACATCATCATTATTGTTGAATAAATATGTTAGAATATTTTTGCTTGCCTTCTTCTGCTGAATTTCCGCATTCAGAGATGCTTTGGGTTTGGCGTTGTTTTTGTTGGTATTTAGCAGTTTGATGAGATTTTTGACGAAAAACGTTCTACAAAATATATATGTATGCATTATATACTTTCTATAATTTGTTGTGTGCGAAATTCTATCTGAACAAACACTGATAAAAATAACACTCGAATGTTTTTGACCTTGAAGCAGCTTTCATTCATTTTGTTGTTGGCTTATATTGTTTTTATTAGATTATTTGATTTAAGTTTAGCTGCATTTGGCAACATTTTGAACAATGAGCAAAACGTTTCAATGGAATACATTTTATAGTTTCAACAAGTAGCTGTATTTTTTTTGCCCTCGTGTTTTGTGTGTGAATGATTTCTATGAAAACACTACGGATGAACGGCACTTTTGTCAGTGGCTCAGTTGTCGGTTATTGCCTCGTCTTCGTCTTACGCCAATTTTTGGGTGAAAGTTTAACCGTAATATACCTATTCTCCCCCTTCCTCTTGTACTGCTCTGCTCTAGAAAGAGAAAAAGTGAGAGCCAATACTGTGTTAATGTTTCCCAGGGGGAATTTACATGCTTACTTCTCGATTACTTACCGGGAAGCTGCGGCTGATTTCTTTTCTAAGTAAACTGTGCTAAACTGGCAACACTGCTTATTTTTATTGTTTTTATTTAAAGCACTTGCGGAACTTTTTTGTTGATGCTTTGTTGTCGCTGTTGGCGTTCTGGTTGAAGAATGTTGCCAGACCCTATCCCTGTCTGATGAATCAGCGACATAGCTGATTGTTACAAAACACTTGGCACGTTTTGCTTAAAAGCCCTTACAACAAGTGCAATGAAACTGAAAGTGAAGCGATGCAATGCGATTATACATCTGTATGTATTTACTTGTGGGTATGTGTGGAGACATTGAAACAATGTCAATGTCAAGGTCAAGGTGCATGTAGGTATATACATCATTATCATCATGAATTTGTTTTGCTACAATAACTAAATACAGTGATCGCTCGCTTTGTTGGTGTTTCGCAGGTGTTTCTAATTCTTGAATAACTCTTTATGGCAACTCTTTCTCGTATAAGCCAGAAAAAACATATATAAATTAAATTGTTATAAAATGTGAGTGATCACTGTATCATCCTCATTGTTCATCTCGGGAATGCTCATTTAGCTTATCAAATTCTTTCTGAATAATTTGATTAGATTAGATTAGATTACATATTGTAAATATTCCATACATATAAACTAGTCAGACGGTGTTGTAATAGTCATATTATACCTACCTCAACTTTCTTTTTACGTCGAATTCCAATATGTGTCACATACAGCTGCAAAGTGAATAAAACATATTGCATAAATGCATACTTCAAAGTTTTCCACATTGTATTGTGAGCTCATTAGTATTGCAGAATATTTATGGATGACAAACTAAACGGTTCTGACTAATAACTTGTTATTACAATGTTTGACAGAGATAACGGAACTGTTGGCAATATAGACGAACAGTCAGAAACACTTGTTGAAATTGGTTAATTCTTTATTACCTATGTTGGTAGCAGCAATAGCAATGACAATGCGATTAGACAGCACTATTAGTGGTAATCGGGGGGAAGCTCTATAAATGTACATTGATTGCATTGTTATATACAGTTTATTCCGGCGGGATTTTGATAGAGCATGGATGGTTATTTATTTTATTTTTTCTTTTCTTTTTTGTGTATTATGCGACTCATTAGACTGTCTTATCAGTAATTTCTTTTTTTGCGTTCTAGTTGGCTAACTGGCTTGGCTCTGCTCATTTGTGTATTTTTTTTTTTTTTATAAGTGAGAACAGAGCGATTATCACTGGAAATGGTGTTAGATTGCGGCAGCGCGTGCCATTCGAAATAGATTGGCCTGGCCTGGCCTGGCATTGCCTGACCTGGCATTGTTTGTGTTTAATTATGGCCAGAAGAAGACAGCAGCAGCTGTGAGAAACGGTTAATGAGCCTGCCTAGCACACTGCGAGCTGTGTGAATCAAATAAATACAACAACAAAACAAAATAATTACAAAAAAAAAATAAAAAATTGTTATCAGACAGCGTCAAAATGTAATCGCATTAACATTTTTTTTATGAACGAGTGGCGATAAATGCGCATTGACAAAGACAACGCAATTGTGGTCACACTGGCCACGCGCTCGGCGAGTGCATGCCACATTGATAACACAGCGCAGCTGTTGTGCGAGCGCAAGAGAGATAGAAAGAGACAGAGAGAGAGAGAAACAGCTTTTTTTTTACTAAGACTGCTGCTTAAATAAAAGCTGCTGCTGCATAAAGGACTTTCAACAAACTTGCGCATGCCTTTCTTCCTCATTCGTCGCTGCTGCTGTTGCTGCTGATAGCATCCACCTTTCTTTTTTATTTGTTTTTGGTCAATTTTGTCGCTTTTCATCGCCTATCGCCATGGGTCAAGATCGTTTCTGTGACGCATTTCGTTGGCGTTGCCGTAATCTATATATATATATCTATATATATGTACATACTGTCTGAGTACTTGTATTATATTCAAACAGTAAATATGCAAAGTTTCTTTCATATTTGTTATTCTGGTATTTGTTCAATTGCACTTGGAATCAGTTAAGCGAGTTGCGCTCCTCTCACTGTACACCTACCCACTCCACCCCATCACATCCCAGTATGTATAAACATTTTGCATACAGACAATTGTGAATTAGTCTACACACACACAAACACACACTTACATATATATATACATACATATGCATAAAGTGCATTTTGCTGCTGCTGCAAAAGCTCGGTCTCCGCTTGTTGCTGACGTCGACGCTGTCGCCTCAGCCCAGCCAATCGCGCCATTCGATTTATGCAACGTTTTCAAAACACTTTTGTATACCCTGGTAGTTGTGGGTATTACAATTTTGTACTGGCTTGTGTGCGATAGATAACTAAAGGAAGATCCCATAATGTACAAATGCATCACTAGCTGAGTCGATATAGGCATCTCGGTTTATCCGATCTTTGTGTCCAGTTTCTTTGTTTTGTTTTTAATAAACAGAGCTTCCTCAGTCTTAAAGCAATCTTGTTGAAACTTGAAATATATTCATCTTTTTGCTGAACGCGCGCGCAGTACATGATTCAGAGTCTGGCGATTGGATCTAATTACTATATTATATAGCTGCCAGAGGAACTAAATAACTGGTCAAGTGTGGAATAATTCACATACAAATAATGTAAAATTTGCTAAAACTCCTCCGTTCTGCAAGAGTATGTCATCGTCGGTGTGCCTTAGTTAGCTGTTCGTCTTTTATTTGTTTATTTTTTTTAAATTACTTATTTAGTTTGGTTTGTGATTGTTTTTTTTTTTTTTGTGACCTCTGCTTGCCGGCAAATTGACAGTTATAACTGCGCTGCTGCGGTTGCATTCAGGCGGCGCAGCGTCAATTTGCTTCGATCAGTTTTTTATTCTTTTTTGCATTTAGTGCACAATTTTTAGTGTTGGCGCATCGATCGTTGTGACAGTTTCACAATATTATTTGTTATATTTTGTTTGCTTTTCGTTTCTCTGTTCGCATCTCTGTTTTATTTATTTAAACTATTCTTTCTGTGGCACGCTGTCTTGCAACTTTAAACTTGGCCCAGGTAATTGCAATTGCACACAACCACACATACACACACACACACAGTGGTTGTCTTCAATTGTTATTTTGTATTACAAAACTCGCCTATTGTTGTTTTTTGCTAATGCGCATTTATATTGTTGTTGCACGAATCAATGCGGTTGAATTGAAATGCATAACTGGTTTAATTCCAATTGGATTAATCAGCAAGTAAAACACCGCAAGGTGCACACTTGAGCCATGTTGTGGTTGTTGTTGTACAGTGATCACCAGTTGGAACGACAGTGGTGATTCTAATAAGCAAACTGAAACCCAATTCAACAGGTGTTGGTTGAAAAATGAATCAATTTCAGCCAATAAATTTTATTTAAAGTCCAGTCAGTGATTTCTTAAGAGCATAAGCTTTGACCAATTCAATATTCAAATAATTTCTAAACAAAATAATAACCAACAAATGCACTGTGTATGCTGCATGAGTAATAATAATAAATCAAATTGAAACACAAACAGCATTGTTAACTGTAAAGGTTTTTCGATGCCAATTAATTTGCAGCTTGATATTCATAAATAATTAAAAAATAAAATCGAACACAATTTGCAGTCATTTTCTGTCAAATACCTCGCAATTGCAATCACCAAAACAGCTGATATGTGTGTGTGTCTGCTGTCGATGGATGTTTTGCCTGTCTGGCAGCACTGATCTGGACAGAGATCGATTGTTGTTGCTTATGCCATTTTGAGTTCCGCAAGTTGAGTTCAATTGATAAAGACAGCCCAGCCCGTCATCGTCGTTCATTTACTGCCTGTGTGTAAACACTATATATTGTCTGCTTAGTGGTGTAAATATGTCATTTGTCTTTATCTCTACCCTACACACACACACACATTTACATTGCTGCATGTGCTGTGGAAAGTTATTCAGCAACGAGTACACATAAGCTGATAATTTGTTTGTAATTAACACTTGCCGCCGGCCGCTGACTCGAGCAGAATACCTGTTGCATGTGCGTATCGCCAATTGATTTTTCATATTTTTCCTCTGCTTGCTATTATTATATTATATATACAGCTAAAAGCGCTACTCAAACTGAAAATCAATTTTATTTGCTTGGCATGCGCAAAATCTTTTTCAAAATATTGTTTGGCACATGTGCTCTTATTATGTGTTTCTTCTTCTGTTCTTATCTCTTGTTTCTTATAGTATTTTGTTGTTCAATTGCAATTTTAACATTAAAAGCAGACTAGCAAAAAGACAGACAACGGGATGCCAAAAGTGTTAACAACGTCGATAACAGCAGTCTAGCAACCAAAGCAACAGCAACAACAAACTTTCTGCCGCATTCTTAAGCAGCGCTGCGAAGAATAAGAAGCATCAGCAGCAAAACAAGTGGTTCACCATTTTGGGTTAATCGATTGCTAATTACAGCCAGGGCTGAACTATCGATAACAAAGAACAAAATTCAGCAAGAATACACAGGCACATACTGACACAGACATCCATACATATGCGCGCATCCCTCGTGTTTCAACCAACAGCTGTTTTCTTATATCTATTACACACACACACACACACAAATACGCATACAGTTGTTGCTTTCTATCGCCCACGATCATAGCACGTTTTGGTTCTCTTTTCATCACTTCCCATTCCGTTCCTTAGCTTTTGGTGTTGTACGCATTACGTTTTCTTCCATTCTTACGCGTTCGTTCGATCGAATCGTCCGCCTCGTTTCTCAAGTGCAAAGAAGTCAAACATTTATCGTCTATTTTAGACAAATACACACATATATTCATATATATATATTTGTGTTTGTGTTGCTATCTAGTTTGTGGCTTCTCGCTTATTCTCGGGTATTGATAACTTATTTTTAATTACACTAATTTGTACTACATAAATATATTTTTATATATATATATATTTTTATATATATATATTTTTATATATATATATTTTTATATATATATATTTTTATATATATATATTTTTATATATATTACTACTCTACTACTTCTTATATATTAATAACAAACAATAAATAAGCCGGTGGACAAAATGGCTGCGTAAGCCACACACGGCAACACAACGAAACGGCGCCGCCTGCAGCTGGCCCTCATCCCAAAAGGCAGCAGCTGAAAAAGGCAAAAATGTCGATTGTGAGGAAGCCCAGTTTGCGCATTAAGGAGCAACAGAAGCGCAATAAATCGCAGCAAGCGGGCGTCCAGCGTGACGTTGTGGGGAAGGGAGAGAAACAGCTCGAACCGGAATCGGCACTAGTCGGAAAGCATGCACAGCAGGTGCAGCCAAAGCAACTAAAGCAGCCAGAGCAGCTTGAAGCAGCAACAGTTGATGCAATCGCTGTTGCTGCAGCAGCAGAAGATGCACCTCTTTCAGCCGCAGCAATTCCAACAACAGCAGCAGCCACAAAAGTGCCGGGCGCTCCACAGACTCAACTCATGCGCAGGATGCCAACCAATGGCAAGAACAACAACAACAAGAATATCAACAACAACAACAAGAATATTAACAACAACAACAAGAATATCAACAACAACAACAAGAATATCAACAACAAGAATAAGAACAACAAGAAGAATAACAAGAAGCGTCGCCGCAGTCCTCCTCAAACGGAAATCAGGAAACCGCTAATGTATCCAATGAGCAGATCGTCCCCCTCAGAGGAGGAGGAGAATGCGGCGCCGTTGGAGGTGAAGATGAACGATTGCAGCATGAGCAACCACAGCAACATAAGCAAGCAGAGCGATATAGGCAACAAGAGCCACCACAGCAACATTAGCAACAACAACAACAACGGTAGCAACAACAACAACGGTAGCAACAACAACAACGGTAGCAACAACAACAACAACGGTAGCAACAACAACAACAACAACGGGAGCAACAACAACAACGGTAGCAACAACAACAACGGTAGCAACAACAACCGCATTGCCAACGACAATGACAACAACAAGAGCAGCAGATATCGCAGCTACCGCAGCTGCAGCAACCCTGAGCAGGCATTGGCCGCCAATTCAAGTCCACATCGCGTCATCATATTGGATAACATATTGCTGAATGCACCCTATAAGGCATCGCCTGTGCCTGCCTCATCCAGTGAAAACAATAAAAACAGTAACGGTTCCGACTCGACTGCCAGCCACTCAAGTGGAACAGTAAGCAGGAACAGCAACAACAACAGAAGCAGTTTCATTAGTTCCAGTAGTGATAGCGATGATAACAACAGTCAACGGCCAACAGCTGCTGCTGCTGCAGCTGCTTCAAACACACAGGCAAAGCCACAGCAGGCGCAGGCACAGCTGCAAATGACTATGCAGCAACGCAGGTTGACTCATGTCCCCCAACAACGCGAGAAGAATCTGAAGTCTCATGAAATTGAAACGTTTATTAGATACAAAAAAGCTCTCATTACCGGATCCAACAAGGATAGATTGCTGCTTTCAGAGCAACGAATGACACTCTTATCCAACGCTCATCGACTGTCTCAATCGAAATTTGAAGAGGCGAAGAGAGAGCAAGAGAAGAAAGACCAGGAGAAGAAAGAACAGGAGAGGAAAGCGCAGAAGAAGGCGATAGAGCAGCATTTGCAGCTGGCAGTAAACTTATTGCTGTCAGATGACGACCTCCCCAGCACCTCCTCTGAAGCGATAAAGAAAGAGCAGAAGAAGGCGATGGAGCAGCAGAGGCAGCAGGCAGCAAACTTAATGCTGTCAAATGACGAACGCCCCAGCACCTCCTACAGATCCTCTGCAGCGTTGAACACGCAGCGCGGCAATGATGATAGCAATGGCGATGGCGATGGCAATGTGCATATCGATGACGATGTGCTGGAGGACAGCATAACCAACGGGAGCATATGCGCTGTGATGACACGTCCCGTAGCTGGCTACAGCAACACCTTCATGCTCTACTCGCTGGGCAACAATAACGACTTAACTCCGATTTGCAATGATAGACTGTATCTGCATAGCGAGAATCGTTTGGTGCCTGTACCGATGAGAGCGATGCAATTGCCAGACCAACAGGAGGAACACGAGCAGGAGCAGGAAGAGGAGATGGACTTGACTGAAAGCATGTCACCGTTGAGCCATCAAGTGACTCACAATGTTGTCGGTGATTTCAATGAGAATCTTGATGACATTGAAATGGTTGAGGATGGCGTTGCGGTTGATCATGGTGAAGCGGCAAATGGCTTGACGCAAGACGAACTCTTTCAGCTGTTCGAACTGGAAGAACTGCAGCTGAACATCAATGGGCTCCAATTGCAGCTGACCACCGATGAGCTGATGAACGTTATGGAGCAGCGGTTCAACCCTGTCTGCGTGGTCGTCGGCGGCGACCGGACAACACTGCAGGCCAGCGATGTCATCCAAGCGGCCAAAGCCTATCTGCAGGAGATGATCTATGTGAATGCGATGAACATCGATTATGATACGGACGATGACGACGATAGCGATGAAGATGATGATAATGATAGCAACAACCACGATCAGGCTGTTGCTGTCGCTGCTGCGCCCGCCATTGATATCCAGGCCGTTGCTTTGTCCGATATCATCGATGTGCCCACTTCAATGGAGCCGCCCATAACAATTACCAATCCGGCCATTGCCTCCCGTCCAGCCGTTGTCAATGATGGCACCGAATTTGTTCCCTTTCAGCAGATGCTGCCTGGCGAGATGGAGAGTGAGGAGGCGTCGGAAGAGTCGTCGGATGAGGGAGAATGGTGAATGAACAAAAAAAGCTACAACATTCGTAGTTAGAAAGTTGAATTTTTGTTTTTTTTTTTTATTTATTCTTGCATTATTTATTGTTTGTTATTAATATATAAGAAGTAGTAGAGTAGTAATATATATAAAAATATATATATATAAAAATATATATATATAAAAATATATATATATAAAAATATATATATATAAAAATATATACATATATAAAAATATATTTATATAAATATATATATATATAAAAATATATATATATAAAATACATATTGACAAACAAACAAAAAAATTAAATTTAATTGAAATGAAATGAACACAGAAAATTTTGTAGAGTTAAGCATTAAATTTAAGAATCGGAATATATTTAAGAATATAATATATAAAAATATATATTTATATTTATATATATAACATAATATATTTATATATATAAAAATATATATATATAATATATATTGACAAACAAACAAAAAAAATTAAATTTAATTGAAATGAAATGAACACAGAAAATTTTGTAGAGTTAGGCATTAAATTTAAGAATCGGAATATATTAAACAATATAATATATAAAAATATATATATATATATAAATATATATATATAAAAATATATATATATAAAAATATATATATATAAATATATATATATATATAAAATATATATATATATAAAATACATATTTTTTTTATTTATGATTACAAACAAACAAATATATATTTATATATATATATAAAAATATATATATATAAAACACATATTATTTTTTATTTATGATTGACAAACAAACAAAAAAATTTAATTTAATTGAAATGAAAACTTTGTAAAAGTTATCTTAGGTTAGTGGAACGTATGTTAATGTATTTTTTTTTATAGACGTAAGCAATAAAATAACCAACAAAAAAATTAAATTAGGTTGTTTTTATATATATATATATATATGTATGATATTTCTGTATTTGGGAAAATTTGATTCTTTGAACAGCTGAAGTTGAACGGTTTTTCTCATCCTTGATGATCCCGGCTAGTCATGTGTCTTGCAAGGCGTGGGATACCAACTGCCCAAAGGACACCAATCGTTCTTGTAGCTTCTGATTTCGGGATCTGGACTTAGGATCGTCTTGAAGCGAATGACCCCATGATCCATGATTGGAATCGGGTAGAGTGCACCATGTCATTCACGAATTTGCAATGAGACGACTGAGTTAGAGCTATGCTGCAAAAATGTCGATATTGTGAGCTACTCTTCACTACATCTGTGGATTGTTCACCCAAAACGTATGCATTACATTTTTGTACGGTCCCAAACATTGGAATTGGCCAAATCTGTCGAGAGCTGTACCTAACAGAACAGTGCCTAAAGCGGGTCTCAATTGATAGTTCTCATTTGAAGGTAAGGCTATAAATAAGGATAGGATAGGATTTATATAGGAAGGTGTGGAATTGTTATTGAAGCAGGCGACTTATATATCTATTATATTCTGCATTTACTAAATAGAAATGTGTTCGACCCACCGATCGAGGCCAAAATAGCCAATCCGTAAGCCGCAGCAGATCCTCGAGATCGAGGCGAAGCTGGCCGAATGAGACATGCAATCGGCTGATCGTAGCAGGTCATCATCTGCACCTCGATTATACTAACACCAAATCGAGAGTGGATGTGCAGCTATTGTGCTTTGGCCGCGTGATTCGTAATGAGTATTTCATCTAAATTGCGCTGGACAAAAAAAGCAACCATTATATTGCTGCAGTTATGGGCTACGAGCACACCTATGCGGACACCCATCTCTCGCAGGTTATGCTGTAGCTGAATCTATCTTGAACGATTCCCTTACCATTGTCGAAAAGGGAGTTATGCTCGATAGTCCAGCAGTTGTAACTCAACCCGGTCTTCAATGAAAACAGCTCCAACTTCTGTATATATTCAATGGTAGAGCCAAAGATATTGCAGAGGAGTGGATGTCAATCAAACGCAGTGGTATTATAATAAATGTTTCATCAATTATTCTTAGAGAATACTTTGATCAATACTTTAGCTACTCTTCGGCACTTTCGTTTCATAGCATATTTATCCACCTCGAACTTCAAATTGTCATTCATATATTTATTTAAAGATGATCGAGTCTTGTTAACTTTACATTTCTTTTATTGAGTTTTCCATAAATTGCATGACATTCGCTTGCTGCAATTACGGTACGCTTAATTATCAATAACAATTGCGTATAATTAATTTCAAAATGTTTTTGTTTTTCGTATGCTGTTTAGTTCCAATATAATAATTATTATTATATTATTATTGTAACCGGCATTATTTTTTTGCACTCAACTTTCGGCTTGCCTTCGAATCTAATAATTGGTGTGTGTATGTGTGTGTGTTTGTGTAAATGTGTATACATATTTTGTGTTGCTCTTGTTTATTTTTAGAATGAATTTTACTACACATCTTTAACGCACAAGGATAATGAAAAAAAAAAATTAAAATGTCTAAGCACAATTAATAAATAATAATTAATTACTATTATTTTTGTTGGCATATAAGTATGTATTTGCTATAAGTGTATAATAATAATCAAACAATAATAATTATTTATGGTTTATTAGTTAATTGAATATTTTTGGATGGCGACATATAAAGACTTGACTACGCTCATGCCCAAGTCTATTTTTTGAGTCAACAAAATTTGAAATTTTGGCATCTCAGCTAATGCAATTCAATAAATTGATTTAATAATAATTTGACGTATTCGAACATAAAAATACTTTGGGTTACTAACTCTCTTTTTTTTTTTGTTTTTGAAAATAATAATTAACTAAATCAAACAAAAAATATTAGAAACTGTCGGCTTAGTTTTGTGAGTGTTGTTTTTTTTTTGTTGTTGTTGTGTGATTCTTGTTTAATTTGTTGCAGTTGTTGTTGTTGTTGCAGTTGTTGTTGTTGTTTACTTTTTGCTATTTGGTTTGAGGAGCGAGTGTTTTGATGTTGCTTTTAAATACAGCCAAACTGTTGCTGCTTTTTTCAACACTCTGAACAAGTCTGTAATATGCTTGGCAACAGTAGGCAGTTTAAAGCTTGGCGCAGATCTCATTCGTGAACTCGGAGCACTTGGCACGTCCGCCGAGATCACCTGTTAGGAATTTGCTCTCCTTGATGACATCAAATGCGGCGCGCTCAATCTTATCGGCATGCGAATTGAGCTCCATGTGGCGCAGCATCATTACAGCGGACAGCAGCAGAGCCGTGGGATTGGCCAGATCCTTGCCAGCAATATCTGGCGCTGTACCGTGCACAGACTCAAACAGAGCACCATTTAGACCCATATTGCCCGATGGCGTCAGGCCAAGGCCACCAACCAGACCGGCACACATATCAGACAAAATATCGCCATACAGATTGGGCATAACCTAAAATAGATGAGAGATGATGTGGCATATGATGTGGAATGTAATTATACATTCAGTAGTAGTAGTTGCAGCAATCGCTGTGATCCAACACTTACCAGGACATCGTATTTGGCTGGGTTCTGCACCATGTTCAGGCACACCGTGTCCAAGTAACGCTCCTCGAACTGAATTTCGGGAAACTTCTGCGAAATGTCGCGCACACAACGCAGAAACAGGCCGTCAGACATGCGCCTGCCAAAAAGAGGATACGATTGTTAGAATCGAATCAAGTGGAAGTGTAAGTCGAGTTCGCTGCTTGGGTGCTTACATAATGTTCGCCTTGTGCACCACAGTCACCTTCTTGCGATTGTTGTTCTTGGCATATTGGAAGGCGTACTCGGCCACACGCTTGGAGGCATCCTCGGTAATGAGCTTGATGCTCTGCACGACACCATCGACGATCTCGTGCTCGATGCCGGAGTATTCGCCCTCGGTGTTCTCGCGTATGGTGACAACATCGACATTATCGTACAATGTCTTGTAGCCCTCCAGACTGCGGCAGGGACGCACATTGGCATACAGATTGAACTCCTTGCGCAGAGCCAAGTTCAACGAACGATGCCCTTTGCCAACGGGCGTCATCAGGGGACCTTTCAAGCCGATCTTGTTGGTGTTGACCGAATCGATGGCAGCCTGGGGAATGCCGAATCTGCCATCGGGTCCCTGTGTGCCAATTGATTGAAATTTCAATTTATTATTTATGTACATATTTGCATTGCGTTGCCACCCTATTATTATTTTCCAGAATTTCTATGGCATAACTCTCTTACCAATTAACTTAGTTTCGATAACAAGTTACTTCAATATTGATTGTTGCCTGGCTGGCAACTCTCGCAAATTGAGTGCTAACTGCATTGATTTGAAAACATATGCTATATGAGGATATATGCGGGAGGAAATTACTTACACGCACTGGCGTCACATCGACAGCTTCCCACTCGATGGGCACACTGGCGGCAGTGAAAATCTTTTGCACAGCAGCAGAGATCTCTGGGCCAATGCCATCACCGGGTATCAGCGTTACCTTCTTGCCGCTGGATGCATAGCCACGGGTAGCCGCCGGCGTTGTGTTGACCTGCAACAAGAAAAATCAGAAGCAAGAAACCAGTTAACTGTCAATTAAATCAAGAGTTGACAACACACAACACACACACCCACACAAACACAACAACAACAACGACAAGTCACGAGACATGCATATTTAACGGTTATCAACATGCCAGATGTCTGATTGGTTACATAAGCGGCATCATCTCGCATGCAGAACGAAGGAGGCGGCAGCGACGGGGGCTACATAGATAGCTGCAACCGATTGTCCGGTGCGCGTTTTCCCGTTGTTGAGGTTAGAGCGCGCATCTGGCAAGCCAAGGCAGACAAGTGTTGCCAGCACTTTTTTATGCAACCCGTGCAAAAAAAAAAATAAATAGAAATTAAGAAATTTATGACGGCTCATCACCAACTGATAACTAATAAAAAGTCGTTAGCAAAAACATTTCGATAGGAGAGCCCCTTTCCTTTCGCCGATCCCCACAGTGGCGCCCCCTTCCGCGTGCACTTGTGTGTTATGTAAAAGGAACTTTTGGTTCTATATTTCTTTTGCGATTTGATTTTATAGATGCTCTGTTGCTCCTCTTTTAGGGCAGTTGTTGTCTTTGAATTTGAAGATAAGGCTGCACGAACCTTGGCTTTAAGTGTTGTTCTGGCCAAGGCCGTTGACTTTGGGGCCGCATCACGCGCAGCCCGAAAACCCAATTGCTTGAGCTGCAAATTTTGTTTTTGTTTTTTTTGCGTAATGTGTTGGCAGCATTGCGGTTGGTTGGTTTTGTCGGTAGTAGTAGTGGTTGATTGGGTGTTGCAGGGTTTTTTTTATAATTGAAAAACAAAATCATAGTGTTAGTTTATCATTTTTTTTTTTTCTTTATTATTAGTTTTGTCCCCCATAAGGCCGCACGTAATCAATGGGATGAGGGAGCGAGGCGAACAAGCGAAGCACAATTTTTGCTTGTGATAACTGGCAAACCGTAGTTAATATTGTTATGCTATTATCCTTTTTATTCTTACTATTTTCTGTATAAATCTAGCAGCCATTGCGTTGCGTTTGATATTTGCACTTCGTTATTGCAAGAATAGAAAAAATTTGACCACTCGCACGTCTGAGACTTCACTTTGCGCCCGCCGTATCGCCACCTAGCGGAAAACTGATGAATGTCGAGCAGAGCAAGCCGATACGCGTTATTATAACCCAGCACGCCTAAAAGCGTTGCCACACTGCTTCGTTTTTACATGCATAGCAATATAATAGTCAGTTTTCTTTTAAGCTTTTAACAGCTTAATTTATTATCTATTCGCATACAATACACGTGAATAGAAAATCAAAAAAAATGTACACAGAGGTAACGAATATGTATTTAAAGTGTGTTTTTGATTCAAATGGTGTGGCAAGGAATGTACTCAAATTGTACATACAAAATATTGTGGCATCTCAGATTCGATTTTAAGATTATATTGCATGGCATCACCAATCTGAAATGTTATCGAAGCACCCAATCAAGAATACCGATATTTTCCTTATCAACACTGCGTGTTACAGCCACAGTTTAAATTAATTTCGGCTCTTGCGTAGAATTTATTCAATATACAGCATAAGTTGGTGTTAATTATTAAACAGTGTTTAAATAAAACAATCAGAAATTTGTGGGCACTGTACGGATAACGCAGTTGTATGCAGCGCTTAAGCCACAGCAACAATTTACCGACCAACGAAAGACAAAGCTACGCTACGGTCGTACTGGTCAAGTGTGCTGTGAACGGCCAATGCAGAAGTGTCATACTCGAGTTTTTTTTTTCGCGTTCAGTTTAGGTTTTAGTTACCTGCGCGCAACAACCCCGTCGCTGTTAGACGTGATTGCGTCCTGCGTTTTCAAATCCAAAACTCTAATACAAATCGCTGCCAACAAATGAATGCACTAGCAGTCACCTGGAAGTGCTGCGACTTGTAAATTGGCATTTAATTGTGTAAATACATAAGCGAAAGCAGCGGTGTACCCCCGTATTCCTTTTGTGAAGCGCGCGTCTTCTTTTTTTGTTTTTTTTTTTTTGTTGCTGGCTGCGCAACGAAACAGCCACGAGCAACGTTTAAGGTAAGCTGGATGTGATTTAAATGTGTTTTTTTACGTGTTTCAAATGTGCACTTTGCTATATGCATCTCAGCTGCTTTGGCCAACAAACACGCACACACTCTCCCGCCAGCTCACACGCACACAGGCGTGCTCACACGCGCGACCACACACATATACATAAATATATATATATACATGCTGGGCACACACACACACACACACACACAAATACTAATGTATAACTGTTTGACAGCACACACTACGACTACGGCCGTTAGCGACGAAGTGCGCAGCGCATTTGATCAAAGTAGGCGCTCAAAACGCGCTGCGAATGCTGCCGATTTTCTATTTAATACACAAATTTTTCCTGTCGAAAAGTTTTTGCTTAATTGGAGTTGACAATTTGCTCGTATTTAATTTTTTGTCGTGCGATCTTGTACAAGAAACAATAATTTAAATAGTATTGTTCGCTTTGCGTTTTGCAGTTGCTCCTTCGACTTGGCCTCTTAATTCCTGGACACGCCACCGGTAGCGAGAAACATCAGCACGATGGAGAAGCAAAATAAACGCTCGCAGCTCATACGCGACAAAATGGTGTTGGCCGAGCGCAACACCAGCGACATTGTGCGCAATGGCCGCCGCTCACGTGGACCCAGCCCCAATACGCACGCAAGCGGCGCTGGCAGCGGTGGCACTGGGAATGCTCACAATGCTGCTAGCGGCATAGGAGGCGGCGGCGGTGCCGGTGGTGGCAGCAATTCCACAAATGCCACATCCAATGAAAAGGCGACTGCAACCGTTCCGGTTGGCGGCACACCGGAGAGCTCCGACGATGATAACTGTAAGTATCTATAGATTAAAATACGTAAATCTTATATTATGTCAATATCACTTACAATTCTATATTTATCACCTATTGATCTCAACGCAGCAACAAAACGAAATGGCAAATCCAAAGCTAAGCAGTCGGAATATGAAGGTAAGTACATATCATCTTCATCCATAAAATATGCATAGTGTACCAGCTTTTGCATTTCTGTTTGCTTTGCCCAGAGAAAATACGCGTTGGACGCGATTATCAGGCGGTGTGTCCGCCGCTGGTGTCTGATGCAGATCGCCGTCAGGAGCACATCAACGAACGCGCACTGTTGGTCTGGTCGCCCACCAAGGAGATACCTGACGCGAAATGTAGGTGCAATATGGGAAATTTTAAGTCGTCGAATACTAATTGCAAATTTTAACTTTAGTGGAGGAATACATTTCGGTGGCCAAGGAGAAGTATGGCTATAACGGTGAACAGGCGTTAGGCATGCTCTTCTGGCACAAGCACGATCTGGAGCGTGCGGTCATGGATTTGGCCAATTTTACGCCATTTCCCGATGAGTGGACTATCGAGGATAAAGTGCTCTTCGAGCAGGCATTTCAGTTTCATGGCAAAAGTTTCCATCGCATACGCCAGATGGTAAGCTATAATTATACGATGAAGTTTAAGCGTGTCTCTAATCTCACAAATTGTATCTGTTTCATTTATAGCTGCCAGACAAATCAATAGCCAGTTTGGTTAAATACTATTATTCGTGGAAGAAAACGCGTCATCGCAGCAGCGCTATGGACCGCCAAGAGAAAATGATAAAGGCTGCAGTTAAAGAGGGCTCCGAAAATGGCAGCGAAGTGGGCAGCAATGAGGAATCTGATAATGATGATAAGGTAATTATCATTTAAAACTTAGAGCTCAACAAACACCGACAAAGCAAGACTCCACTCCTCACCTCTATTCACAAATACTTGTGCATATGCATATACACAGACATACACTCCCCATCACACATAAATCGTCAACAGCTCTATCCCGTACATGAAGATCTTTCCTTACACTCATCCAGCTATTAAGAATCCCATACACAAGCATACGCACGCACACAATCAAAAAAAAAAGCACACACATTCACACACACTATCACTCCCACGCACATAATCACACACACGCACACAATGAAACACACGCATACACACACACAGACCGATAATGTAACAAGGTAGCAAAAAAAAGAAAGGATAGCTCTCCTTTCAGTTAGTTCTACGCACACACATACACTTTATTCGGGTCGGGTATATTTGCATATGTGGGTATATCGGTTCCACTGAACGAAATAATCGTTGACTAATTAATAACAGATCTTAAATGTAAGGAGTAATTCATTATTCATGAGTATGTGCTTTGGAGGTAATAAATAGATAGCAATAGGTTTTTATTGAACCGTTCCGTTTTCACTTAAATAGGAAACTCGATTGGTCTGAGCTGAGCCAAAGTTACGTTAGAATTGTAATTATTTTAAGGTATACATAGAATCATAACATATCTATAAAGTCATCGAATGATCACAAATATGTCTCGCGGTGTCTTCTAGATTACTTTTATTTTTTAAGTTACCCTAATTGGGAAATCTCTTGAAATATGCAACATCATTTGTTGTGTAGTGTAGTGTCGTGGAATGTGTAGCTTAGTTGCGGGGTTCAAGCCCATATGATCGTTATATATGTAGATGTATAAATCTGATTCGTTATTCTTTCAGATAATCGCCGTGCGTGCATACATCTCATAAAAACTTAAAACATATAAGCACCCCACACGAAACACATACCACACAACACCACACCAAACAACCATACACTTAATACATGCATACATGAAGAACTGTAGCCAAAACCAAATCATTGACCAGCATCTTTAAGATTTAACTATACATCAAGAAAAACTATGTATTTAATATTTGATCGTATTTCTTTCGGACATTCACTTTTTTGTCTGTGCTTAGAAAATAATATTTGTTTTAAATATTTATTTTATCTTATGACCATATATAATGAATTGCGAGCAAAAAATCAGGGGGACTTTAGACGTAAGGCAAATAGACTTTTTATTTATACAGATTATTTATACAGATTATTTATACAGATTATTTATACAGATTATATATATATATATATATATATATATATATATAATGCAAAGTACATAGTAGTACTTTTATTTATTTTTTTTACTAAATATAAGTTATGTGCTAAAATATTATATAGTAAATACAATCTAGTAATTTATATACAAATCAAATACTAATTTATAAAAGCATTAAATTAAAAGTATTAAAGTTAAACTAAACTAAACGAAACAAAGCACAAAAAGCATATCCAAAATTATATATACATACAGTAATAGTTATGCAATATATATAGAAGTATAGACAGAAACAATTGGTAATACATTGATAATAATGATAAATATTATTCATGATAATGCTGATGATAATCACACACTTAATGCTAATAAATATCATATATTGTTTGCAAGAAGATTAAACAAAAAAGAAAACTAAAATTTAATTATATATGTTTCTTATTCATAAGCCTCAGGGATAAAATCTAGCCAAAGAAGAAACAACTAATGTTATCAAAATATTTTTTGTAAATTCCTTCATTTGGTCTTTTGGTTCGATTTGGGTTGTGTCAATTGTCAGAGAAGAGCATATGGGCAATAGTTCAATACCTAACCACACACATGTCGTCTACAATGATTCGCGTTCAGCCTGATACAATTACTATTTTGTAACACTAAAGTTTAAATATTCTACTACTATATTCACCCTATATTCATAACACATTAATACACTCACACACATCACACACTACTCCTCACATGCTACCCGTAATTTCCCAAGCACTTAGTTAACTGTTTTAACTTTTAATTAATAATTGATAATCTTATAATATACACTTACACCATATGTGGCATTCATGTTGCATATGTGGGATATGTTTAGTTTTATTATTATTATTATTATTATCTTTGGTTTGTTCCCCGATTTTGTTTAGTTTGCAATTTAACATATTTTTTTTATTATTTTACCCTACCTTATATTGGGGGCGCCCAATATAAACCATCTTTTTATAGTTTTCTATTTTGAATTTGGTCTTGATTCGTTACTCGTTACAATTTTACTCGCTACAATTACTCGTTCATTGGCAAAAAAAACTAACACGATGCAATTGGCCTTTCCGCTGACTCGTTGCGTCCTCATCGTTGTGCGAGTAATACTCGTTACTTTTTCAAGCTAAACTCAGGCTAACTTTCCTAGTTTTATTGGATCTAAAGTGGAATACTTCTTTCTTGTAAGACATCCTTGAGAGACAGTGTGAGAGAGAAAGAGAGAGAGAGAGAGAGAGCAACACAGTGAGAGAGAGAGAGAGAGAGGGAGACAAAAATTTGCCATATGAATCTGGTATATGTATGTGTGTGTGTGCGTACATATGTTTATGCATGCATGTATGTATACAGGATAGATATATATACGAATGTGATTATAAGTACGATGTTTTGAGTTTCTTTCAGTGTAGAACATTTGGATCATTAGTCACAAAACAAGCGAAAATATGTCCTTTTCGAATTTTGAAAACGTACAACACACACACACACAGACACATATATATACACATACAGATATTTATATACATTCACACACACTCATTCCACAAATACACATAGCAATGCATACACATATGCGCTTCGCCATCGAAAAAGCAGCAAAGCGAGTTTGATAAAGAAAAAAAAAAAACAAAAAGAAAAAATGTCAAGATAAGCAACGAAGAAGAAGCACATGTAGAGAGTTGCATTTTGTTTGATCTTCGTTTGGGGTTTGATGCAAGCGTTTGGTTGACGGAGGGGTGGGGTTTGGTTAGGGTGAGGTGGCATGTTTAATGTGCGGGGACTTCAACAGCAGAAACAACAACAACAGCATCAACAACAACTAAAATTACAACTACAACTACAACTACCTCTTAAGTGTTACCTAGTCAACTAAAGCAAAAACCAACAACTGTTTTTTTCTCTTCTCTTTGCATTTAATGTCACACAACAATAAAAAATTTCGTAAAATATCCGTCTGAAACTGACGTATAAACTACCGAATTTGATTCGTAACAACATAACGTACAATCCGCAAAAAAAAAAAAAATGTTTATATATATATATATATATGTATATTCGCTTGCTGCTACTGCTATTTGCGACTGCGTTGGCATGTTTAACCAACTTATCCACCATGATCCCCAACAAAACCCACAACAACATTAATGACGACAACAATTATTTCGGTTGGGCAGAGGGCGAACAACAACAATTCGACTACAAACAACAACAACAGCAACAACAATACGACAAATAACAACAACAATGGCAGCAGTCCCACTTCTGGAACGCCTGGAAGCAATGGTAGTGGCACAAACAGCAGCAGTGCAACAACTCCAGAAACTAACAACAGCAACAATAACGGCGGCGTTGGCAGCAGCAGCAGTAACAATAGCAACACCAACAGCAACAGTAACAGCAACGATCTGGATACGGAGCTGTGCATTTATAGAAATTCGATGGGCGATGATATGCTTGGATATACTTTGACTGGCTTTAGTCTGCAATACGATAATGATGATATTGAGAATGATAATATCGCTGGCAACGAGAATGGCAATAGTAATACCAACAACAACAACAGCAACAATGGCAGCAACAATCGGCGCGTTGTTGTGGGCGGTTTCTGCAAGAATTGCAATGTTGTCTGCTACATTTTGTACGATTCGCCATTGGGGCGCATGTGTAAAAGTTGTCACACGCATTGGAGGTAGATATTCCTATATTCCAATATATGTTAAATAACAAAAAAAAAAAAAAAAAAAATCTACAAAATGAGCTAAATATGTTGTTACAATCTCAAAGCTAATGCTAAGTTTATCTCTCTCTCTCTCTCCCATTTTTTTCTCCCTGAACCCGTACAAAAAACCGAAAAAAAACCAAAAAATAAACCAAAAAAAAAAATAAAACAAAAATGTTGCATTACCTGTTGACCAACAATATGTCTAACTACAAATCAAATACACACACACACATACATATACACATATACATATATACATATACATATACACATACATACATACATACGTACGTACGTACACAACATACTCATTGGTTTGCAATATTTTCTGTTGCTTGTGTGACCCATCTCGAGTCTCCGTCCCGCGTCCTCGTTTCGTTCCCCCTGCATCGCTTTCATTCGCTGCTTTGACACAGACGTACTGGCAATCGGCGTCCCATCTCCGGCCCGGATAGCATTGCACTAACAAAACGTTCCACACACACAAGCGCCGCTGCTGCCGCGGCAGCTGATCGCTCCAAGCGCAAACCGCCACGCGGCATGTATATCAACCACGATGATCTCACCGCCTTGGCCGGCTGCAAAAATCCATTAGAATATTTAGCCGAAGGCGATCGTAGAGTTGCCTCCCTTATGGCCGAAGTAAGAAACAACTCTTCTGGAATCCTTAATCCATTCCCATCATCTTTTTGTTTGTTTGTACTTGCTACCTTGCTTCCTTGAGATTCCAAATTTCACAAGCTAAAATGTCTGCCCCAAGCTAAGTCAAAGTCGTACAAATATTGGTTCAGTGTTATGTGCTATGGTGTTTTATGTGTTGTTTTCTCTCAGCTTAGTTGTGCTTTTTAAGTTTTAGAATCTTTATTAGGCTCTACTCCTTAATTTGAATATCTGGAACTGGTGCAGCAGCCGATTCGAGAGTGTAACTTCAATGTTAGTTTTTCCTATTCTTTTGAGAAACTTATTTCTTAACTTAAATCTGAAAAAAAATGTTTATTTTATATTTGAAATAATTTGCTGTTCAGTTTCAGCTTTTGAGCAATTGTTTTTCTTTAGCTTGATTAGATGCAAATTTGATAGATGATTTCAAATTGAATTCGGAAACAGTGAAATTGTCAACCAGGCTTGGATTGCATGTGTTTCTTTTATAGTAGCTGTTGTACATACATACACACACTCATACACACACATGCACACACACACAAACAAACACCTACTCACACATGCATACATACACATATATACGCATAAAATATCACACACTCACACACCAGCGAGACAATCGACTCACTGACCCGACTCGACCCAATTGCAGATACAGAAGAATAGGCAATCGATGGAACAGTTGGATAAGGACTGCAGCGATGCTAATCCAGATGAGGGAGCAGGAGGAGGAGGCATTGGTGGCGGCGGTGCTGCCACTGCTGCTGCAACCATCAACACAGTTGCCAACACTGAAGCAGCCGCTTATCAACCCCGCATTTCGGCCCGTTGGACATCAAATGAGATTACAGTGGCGCGTTTCGCGTTGCGCGACTACGGCAAAAACTTTGCGGTACGTAGTGCACTAATATGAAGCCAGACTTATGCTACAATCCTAATTCTATGTTGTCGTTTTAGATGATAGCCAAAGTGGTGGCCACAAAGACGGAGTCGCATGTGCGCACTTTTTATATCAACAATCGCAGACGCTACAATCTTGATCAGGTTATTAAGGAGTACGAAGCGAATGCGTCCACCAAGGCGGAAGAGTCGAACGTTGAGGAGGGTAGTGATGCTCCAACTGCAGTTGCTGTACCTGCAACTGCAACTGTAGGTGCAACTGCCGCTGCTGCTGCCAATGCGGTGGCTGGTGCCAATGCCAATGTGGGTGCAGTGGACGGTGCTGCGGTTGTGGCCATCAAATCGGCAGCCAACAACGATGCTAGCGAACCCAGCAGCCAAGAGTTGTCCAAGAAGGAGGAGGCATCAACAGTATCTGTGTCGTCATCACCAACAACGTCATCATCATCATCATTAAATGCCAGCACAAAGAAGAAGCCAGAACTGCTGAATGCTGCAGCAACAACCGCTGCGCCGAAGACAAGCGAGTGTGCCACTGCTGCAACAGTAACTACTCCAATTGCTTCTGCTGCTGCTGCTGGGAATGCCAATGACGCTGCAGCAGCATCTGGTAACGAATCAATGGCGGCGTTTGCCAACGCTCCAACCATTACCATTGTGGATGAGTCAGATACGGCGACCAGCATCAGCAGCGATCTGGCCAACAGCTGCAGCAACACCAAGCCGGAAAAAGCTGGCAATGCCAATTCGGGCTCATCGGGCATTAGCAGCACTACAAGCAGCAACGCACCAGCCAAAGCACCATCGACGAATAACAATCACAACGATGCTGACAGCGAAGAGTCGTCCGCTTCGATTAAGCGCGACAATTCCCAATTGGTAAGTTAACAAACACCAAAATCGGTGTCAATTTATTCGTTGCAAATCACTCGCTGACACTTCCATTTAACCAGAAGGACACTATCGAAATGCCGCCAGCCAAAAAAGTGGCGCTAACTGTCAGCGCCGAGTTCCTTGCTAAGTGAGAGGTGCACCCTGCTCGCCATGAGGATTACTGAGCTGGTCTGGTCATATATCTACATCTATCTACAACTATCGTTATATCTGCTAGCCGTTAATCCCAAAGGTTATTGTGTGTGGCTACATTTTTTTAGACTATTTTTTTTTTTAGCTGCCCAAGAACTCTATTCTTAATTTTTATTTTAAGGACTTTAAGGAGACTAATCGGATGGCACACACTCATACACACAAATACACAAACATGCAAACATTTATAGATTTGGTTAATTAGCGGATTGTATATTTATATTGCCTCTAATCTTTTTTTCTACTTATCGATTTGAACAGGGACCGTAATTATTATAAGTTTTATTATAAATATCACAACTTAATGATTATTTTTTACACACATATAATGATTTTATTTTGAGTTTTACGCATGCGTAGAAAAAGTGCAATTCGGATTTTTTATAATATTAGCTTTTGTTTTTATTATTTAAACTTTTTGGTCTCTAGAAAAATAATGCCCTGAGTTGTTTTCGTAAAAATCAAAATATAATCATTATTACTTTTGCACAAAGAAATGATAAATTTGTTTGGATACACGAAGATTATACAATATTCAATAATTACAAATAATCATTACTTACGGTTCCTACGTTTAAAATACGCATTCTACCATATGTTTAACATTTCACGTCTTCATACGTTGATTTGGGGTGCATTTAACAATGATGAATACTAGTTGATAAACTGTTTTTTTTTTAGAACATCACAATCGCACGATAAGATATAGACTTGAGAGTAGTCTGATCCTTAATCGACTAGATTCTGGTTTTCTTTTCTTTTTAAATTCCATATATATATATATATATATATATATATATATATATGTTTACAAATTAAGATATTGCTATTAACTATAGAATGGAAATTAGCAATTTCAGGCGTTTCAAGTTTGGAGGAATGTCTTTTAATTTGACACACATGGACAGGAAAGATAGATAGACAGGCAGATACACAAATGGTAGGAAGCAGCAGATCCATTGCAGTCATAACACGGCAACAAAAACAACGACAAAAACAAGAACAGGCAGGCAACAGCAGTAGAGAAAGAGTTACTACTACAAATTATGTATTTAATAAATATAATATTAACACTAATATAATGAAAACATTCAGCAGAAGGGGGAATACTGTATGATTATGAAGTGTTAAACCTAAAACTCTCACATCCAACAACTTTTTTTTTCTTGCTGTAATTTAGCATAAATATATAAATGTATGTATGTACGTTTGGGTAACGCTTGTGAACAACAACAACAACAACACACGCACACACACACACACACACACACATAAAACAATAACACACTCCACAGAGCATGACGGGTGTTTATTATGGTACAATTTTCTTATATGAATGCATGATATATTAATTTAATTTTCTTTTAGAACTTTTAGATCATTATTTTATGTTTATTTTTCATAAAAATTATATACATATACACACACACACACACAAACACACACAAAATTGTATACAACAAGCGAAAAACCCGTCGAAAAACATAAATAAAAACATAAAAATATTATAATTAATAGATGTTTGCGCATTTTCATTACAAATTACAATAAATAATTACGAGTTGTGCCACTCGTTAGATAAAGAATTCTAATTAATGTCGAAATCGATTATTGATAATGACTCGAGCAAGAAACGGGTGCCTAAGAGGAGGCTTCCAGTTTTTGGAGCTGCTGTTTGAGAGAGCTTTCATTTTAGGGAGGAATGCGTGCTTCGAGTTGATCTGCAATTCTGTAAAAAATCAACAACTCGTGTTGACCGTAATACAAAAATTTGTCATCACTGCTAAATCGTTCCACAGGACCGACAGAGAACTATGAGGAGCTGATGCGCCAAGATGTGCCCAGCGGTTATTCTCAAAGTCACCGATCGGCTGGGTCATGAATCATACGGGCGTTCAGGTTTACGGCATTGAGTAAACTTACGGGGGCCACATCCATGCCAATTCCGGCATCTTTGAGCTGCAGCCGTGCAGCGCTGAGCAGGAGCTGGGCGAGCATTTCCATTATCGGGAGAGCATACAGCTGGGCCATACGCTATACAGTCGCAACGAGGTACATCACATAGTGGGGAAATTGGGCCGGCAGTTCACGGGCGAAATCTACCATCTGACCAGAAATAATTGTAACCACTTCTCGGATGCAATGACGAGACTTATCTGTGGCCATCAAATACCCAACTGGATCAATCGTTTGGCCTACTTTGTGAGCTGCGTGCCATTCCTCGTGCATTGCCTGCCGGCCGACTGGCTCCCACCCATCTAGATGGATAGACCCCAAAACAAACAAACAGACCGACAGACAGACACACGTTGTGGGCGGGGCATCTCTCGCATTGACAGTGGGCGGAGACAGGCACAGTGTCAGAGACAGAGACAGCGAGCAACACAGCCACAAATTGATTTTTCTTTTACTTTGTTTGCTTTTGGGGGAAGAGCATATCAGGCAAATCCTGGAGTTGTTGTTTTTTGTTATTTTTTTGCATGTCGTTTTAACGAGTATATCGATTGCCAACGATTGAACGCGCACGTGTGCATTTACATATGTAGCTAAGGAAATCCACGATGAGATGGGACAAATAACATAAATATGCATATGTACATCGATACTGACAATTTAAATCGAATAAATCATAGAATAACAAATTCAGTCTTTGCCTTCTATAACACAACCATTTTAGAGCAAAATTCATTATTAGTTTATACAGTAAAAAAATATAACGACAGGCGAGTTGAACTAATTTAAGTTAGAAGTAAAGTCATATTATGATTTTGTCATCATTTATAAACCATATATAAATCATGAATATTCTTTATAAATAACGCAATATGTAAGTACTTGGAATTTTGATTGATTGATAATTATTGGAGTAATACATAAATGTTGACAGCTCGAATACTGTTAAATATATGTATATATGCGCAGACTTTTATTAAAGTTACTTACCTCGGTAGCCCTTAATATTTATTTATGACTTTAAATATGCGAGCTCTCATATGGCTTACAATCCAAGTATATGTCAAAATATACAAATCAAATTCTTGATTACTTATGTAGGCATAAAATACACTTAGATCCCTTTTGGGCGGCAACGGAGAATCTGCTGAGGTCTGCACTAGTCAGATTTCACGAGCATGTTATTGTTGCCGTTGATCGTGTAGTGTTTATGTCGGCAGATCGTAGAAGAAATACAGTTGACAGATTTTTGTCGAGATTGCAAAGACTTAAACACCCTTGCATACATATTTATTTGCAAAAGCGGTTTAGCCAGCAATCTGGGATTCACATCTTACCCAGAAAATAAAAAGAACTGCAGGCTGCTGAACCTATACAACTATTAATCTGAAAGGCATTTCAGCCTAATTCAGATAGAATTAGTGTATCCCAAAACAAAATTTATAAAAAAAACTTAAGATAAGAATACCTGTAATGATAAAAATTTGTTCATATTTTTTTTTATTAGTTTTATTTATTTTTCATTTTGCTGTTTTTTGGCATAATTTGTTAAACATGTTTTTTGTTTTTCGTATTTAAATATATATAGTTTATGTAATTTGTTCATATTTTTGTTGTTGTTATATTTAATTTTTGTATTTGTTGCGGTCATTTTGGTTTTATGCTTTCATTTATTTAAATTTAGTTTTCGTTTTAGTGTTCGTTTTTATTTATAATTAATTATTAAATTTAACTCTCGCTTATGCATTGCTTAGCTAAAAAAAATCCACTTACAATTAGTTACACAAGTTTAAATAGTTTCGAATGATGTTTTCGGATAGCCGTTGTAATTGCTGCGGTTGTTGGGTTGTTGGGTTGTTGAGTTGTTGAGTTGTTGGATTGATTGGTTGATGTCACTCTCTTTCTCGCTACCTTTGTCGATGTGGTCTCGCCAGTTATGACAACGACGAATATTCGTATAATAAAGTAACGAGTAGCGAGTAGCTTAAACTAGTTGCATTTGGATATTATTTATGAAGCTGTAGCGAGCGACTATTGCCGAGAAACGAGTGGCGTGTTTAATAATTTAACAACAACTGAAATTACCTTACTTATGGAGACTGTAGCTGAATGAATTAGTGGTGAATGTTTTGTGTGTGTTGAGCTCTATATCTATATGTTATTAACAATCTCTGTCTTATACTAGGCGCTGTCCCATAAACTTTTTTTTTGGGTTTTTTTTTTTGTTTTTAATATTGTGTAGTATACATAGGGTATGTGTGCTTGTGCATATCATACAATACTTGTTAGTTTTGCCTTTGGTTTTTGTTTTTATAATGTCACGCTAAAATCTCAATACACAATTCGCTTAGTTGCTATGACTAGTTGACTATTACAATACGCTTAAGTACGACTTTGCATTAGTTTAAAGGTTTTGTTTTTAGCAAAAAAAAAAAAAAATTATTACACAGAAAAATATCAACAAGTCTTAAAAGTACATGTTTTTATTATATGCATATATGTATATATATATATATATATATTTATATATAAATATGTGACACACAAGTAAATTAGAGTACTTGACGTTCAATAGCTTAAGTATTTTCACTCACACATGCAGGCACACACACACACACACCCAGGCAATTGATACTCGATACATACATGAGGAATAGTTCTAAATACATACAGATACAGATTTATAGCTATGCCTAACTAAGTATATGTATATATATATGTGTACTATATGCATATATATATATATTTAGGTATACATTACTATGTGTAGTATATACTTTATGTGTAGCTGCTGCCCATTTGACGCACTCGCTCTTAAAAGATCGCACTCCAAAGGTGCCAGATTGAATTGTGATCTTTTAAAAGAAGTCGTCAAAGGTTTTTGATTATGTTTGGTATTGCAGCATCGGTGCCGATAAGTTCGGATGATGCGAGCTATTCATGCGCAATGCGGATAGGCTTTTATTATACCATTCATCCTCCGGTGACATGCCTGCAGATATGTAACGTTCCAAAGAGAAAAAGAGACACAGAGAGGGAGAGAGAGAGAGAGAGAGAGGGAAACGGGAGATTAGCTCAAGTGTAGATTGAATCAACTTTTTTTTTTGTGTCATTCCTATGCATATGTATATTTTGGAAATTATTAAAGATTTCCGTGCTGCGGAAATTCACTACATAAACAAAAATCTCTGTGCAGGACACACAGGATGTGCTAATATTACTGGACATGAGAGACATGAGCCAAAAGACTTGAGAAACTTGTCTTGACTTGGTTTTCGTCTTGCATGGCCGGAAATTCATTTGCTGAATTTTCATTCGTCGTCGCCTTTTGCACAACAATTTCCCATTCTACAACTGCCTACATTTTTTTCCTTCACGTCATAATATCCGGCTTAGTTAGGTCTGCACTAAGCCATCTTTTGTTGTTATCATTATTATTAAATATACAAAAGGGTATAGTTGCCATAAGCAATAATTGTTTATCTGTCAGGTTTTGTTTATGGCTTCTGTTGATAAATTTGATGAGACAGAGGCAGAAGCCGAGACGGCGCCTCTCAGCTGAATAAATGCAGCCGACAATCATAACAATCAGCAGGAAGTTTACACATAATTTTCCAGTCTGAGCCATCAGATACATCAGATATAAACATCACATACATATATATGCACGTAACCCGAGCAACAACAAAATTCACATAGAGTAAGGGTATGCTCAAATTTGCATTGACTTACAGTGGTTTCGATTTAAATTTATGAATTTATGAATATAATCCAATGAAATAACCTTCCAGAGTCCTTCTACCTTCTACCTATCGATTCATCACATTCATTTGCACCGAATATCCTTTTTTTTATAAAACCATTGATTCATCTAAATGTCATAAGTTATCACTGATCGCCTCTAAGTCCTACATAAATTGCGTTATAGCTTTCGTCCAGCTGAAAATTACTTTACGCCGAATGTATACGAATATATAGGTTTCATTGAGATAGCTTTAAGATTGGTCTCCGCATAAGACTAAGAAATACGGGTGGACGGACAAATCTATCACAACTCGGCTAGTGATGCTTATCAATGATGATGGGTATGATGGGTACTCTGCATACGTATAGAATACAAAATTATTCAACAACTGAACAAAATTGAAGAGAAACAAATGAGAGCACCAGCGTGCACCGTACGAAATCAAAAGAACGATTTGTCAAAGCACGCAAATAAGAGAACAATTCAAAGAGAAACTTTTTGAGCAGAGTAAGAAAGTTGATTGCTTAAGTCAACCACAAAGAGAGTCAAGAAGAACTTGTGAATTGTCTTTGAGCCACTCAGTATACGAAGCTGGACACACAATGCGCATGCTCAAGCCAAGCATTAAGCCAAGAGCTCAAAAGCCCCCGTGTGGAATACAAGCTTGAGTGAAAGCTCCTCCTGCCGATCGTGGCAGCATTTAAAAGGCGCATAGCGAAAGCTTCGAAATTAGTTTGTGACAAGTGGCGCTCGAAATTAAACACGTGAGAGACCTGAGCAAATTGAGTGCTTAAAATAGTCTGTGATTTTTTTTATTTTGTGATCGTGGCAGCATTTAAAAGGCGTACAGCGAAAGCTTCGAAATTAGTTTGTGGCAAGTGGCGCTCGGAATTAAACACGTGAGAGACCTGAGCAAATTGAGTGCTTAAAATAGTCTGTGATTTTTTTTTTATTTAGTGAACTTACCCATCGAGTCTTGACGCACGCCCACGGAGCCCATATTCGTGCTGTGCGCCATCGAGAATGGCTGCGTCATGCCAGGATATGAGGAAGCGCCCATTTGAAAGAGATCCTGCAGTGCAAAACGGAGTAAGTTATCCACATTACAAATTTGTGTGTTTAGCTTAATTTACCTGTGGATAGCGATTCATGGTGTTGTGGTGTGGATAGGGCTGATAGCCACGGGACACGCTGTAGCCTTGAATGTTCCGCATCATGCCGTTGCACGATGGGATCACAGATGGTGCCAATGCCTTTTGCAGCTGCTTCTCCTGCTTGCGGTATTTGGCTCGTCGATTCTGAAACCAAACCTGCAACAACATGAAAAGTGTAAGAGATAAGGAGAAATGTTTATCAATTAAAGCTTTGCCGGACCTTTAAGTTGTTTAAATTAGCCAAACGTTCCTCACCCAAAAAAAAAAAATGAAAGAAAGACAGAAAAAAAAAAAATAAATGTCACTTTGAAAAACTCTTGCGAGGGTAAAAAACACAGTTCGCAGCAGAGAGGAGAAAATGGAAAGCGGATGATGGAGGAAAAAGGCAATGGCAAACTGTAAGAACTCAGCGCACCCCTCCTCCTCTCCCAACCCCTACCCCTGCCGTGCATTATACTGCTTGCCCCATACTGGGGGCGTTCAAGTCTGTCGACGTCGTCGTCATCGTCTTATGAGTGAAAAAATCTACAAAATTGAAATTGAAAATAAGTTGACGACGCTGTTTGTAAGCGAAACATCGACGGAAGTATGTGTGTGTGTGTGTGTGCGGGTGTGCGCGGGTGTATGTGTGTGTGAGTGTGCTGCTTAGACATTATTAAAGATGGTCCTCACGATTGCGACTTGGATGCAGGAGTGCGGGCTGCTGGCTGCTGGCTGCTTGGGTCCTGCGTCTTGATGGCAAAAAGAAATTGCCAAGATGAAAGCCAGCGCCAGGCATAGACAACATGCAGTGGGCGGAGGGGTGGGCGGGTTGGCTAGAGGCTTTCCTGGGTTGGGATGGGTTGGGGGATGTGTAAAAATTTCCGACATTTTGAAAGCTGCTCAGCTTGCTTTGAGTTACTTACAAGGCAGCGAGCGCCCTGTAATGGCGGCCCAGACAAGTCCACAGGGGGTGAGGATGAGGATGGGCCAGTGGGTACTTTGTGTGGGTGGATCGGTTGGTGTGAGGTGGAGTGTTGCGAGTGGTGGTTTGGTTTGCTTTTACTGGGGCCAAAGGCAGTCAGACATCTTCCTCCTCATCGTCGTCGTTTCTTGGACGTCTTTGGCATTTTTCTTGTATTTATTTTATCATTATTATTATCTTTGTCCATGGCTATGTGTGTGCAACTCTCTGTGTAGGCGTGTGTGTATGTGTGTGTGTTGGTTTTAATGAAAAATACAAGCTTGCTAGCAGTCAGGCAGGCAGTCGGGCAGGCAGTCGGGCTCTTTGGCCCCTGCCCCTCTCTGCTTTGGGGGTTGTTTTCTGAGCCCACTTGATGGCTCGTTCGGTTTCATTTGGTTGGCTGCCAGCATAAAAATGCCAGCCCAGAGTACACCACGCTTATGTGTGTGTGTGTGTATGTGTGTGTGTTAAAAATGCTCTTAACCATCAGCTATGAGATGTTTGTTGGAGGGTTGAAATTGCTGAAACGTTGTCCCTGGTCTGCCTGTATATTTCTCAGTTTGTCTATCCAGTCACTGTATATTGCTGGGTGTGTGTGTGTGTGTGTGTGTGTGTGTGTGTGTGTGTGTGTGTGGGGGCGGAGTAACTCAATTAAGGATCCATTTGATGGCGCACACACACACCTACAAATAGATGCACATACAAAAAAAAAAGAAGAAAAAATGTAAAAACAAATTTAAAAAACGAGCGCTTTGAGATGCCCTACAATATACATATGTATATGCTGTGCCATCGATGCTAAATTGCTTTAGTATATCTGAAAGTACTCGAAGTGCAAAGTTCAGACGGATTTCAATATTAATCAAAATATATATTTAATTATTCATGTCTGATGTATTTTCATTTTGCATTTGCAAAACAATTTAGTGATTAACTGTTTTGATTTTCTCTTTCGATTTTACATACAGAGAATACTAATTAATATATATTCATATTCATATAGAGTATTGAACATTAAATACTTTACATATCGATTTGTTTACATCATTTTCGAATATTTTATTTTTTATTGTTTGCTTCTCGCTGCTGCGGATAATGTGGTCAATATAAATAAGCAGGCAGCTTAACTAATTAGATGAATTATTACTACAAATAACCATGCATTTAAAATATACACAAACACACACACACACACCCGCACACACACACACACACACATACACACACATACACTTACAGTTGTTGCTGCTGCGACGGAAATATGAAAATTAAACGTATTCAAATTTAATTTACGTTCAACATTTAATCAAATTTTGACCCGCACAACGTTCAGTGCAATGTTTTGTGCTTTGGTTTTTTCAATTCAGCCTCGTTTAGGGTTTTTAGCCTAATTGTTGTTGTTGTTGTTGTTGTACTCCTTTGGTCTTGTTGTTGCATTCAAGTTAGCTCAACATTTGGCTAAATGTTTGCAGAGCGTTGACCTACAATGAAGCAGCCAAACTACACTAATCTAATTGCTATTGTGTTTCACATACACGTACCATAAATTGCTTAGCGGCTTAACAGGCAATCGGCAATCGGCAATCGGCAATCGGCAAATGGCAAATGGCAAATGGCAAATGCTCGATTAGCAGATTTTTGGAGTTTAACCTTTGTTACTTTTCCAATTTGAATGATATTCTCTCTATGGCTATCTTTAATTCTTTTGAGTGTATCAAGCCTTCTTGTTAATTATTTCAACTCTACTTATCTCATATTTCCTATACATAACTTTCGATATCTATGTCTATATAGTCTTTGAGTCTTGTCAATTAATTTGTTATATGTCTGGAAAAATCGTTTTGCTAATCATTAAGTTAAATTTATTCTAATTGTATTCATTCTCTCCCTCTCTCTCTCTCTCTTTCTGTATCATTCAATATATTTTCTTATAGATTCCATTAGGTTTTGGAAGTTTTAAAACTGTTTAGTTAATTTCTAGTATACGAGAAATGATTACAAATACTTTGAAAAGTGTGCGACGAATTTAAAATTGTTCGATCCTAAATCTGGAACGCATGTAAGGCCAATATAATTATCCTAAAGTATTCTTTTTTCTTATCAAATTCTGTGTCTGCTTCTATTTTCGCAATGTCTTCTTTCGTCTCCATGTTTTATATCCTATGATTAAATAACATTTTAAGTAACTTTTAGTCGTGCAATGTTTTCATTCTTAAGGACAAACGCTAAAGCAATCTGTAGGGCGTACTCTATCTGCCGTTGATTTTGTAACTCTTTAATCATTCACTTTTCAACCGACTGCAATTGTAATTGATTCAGAAATGTACAAAAGTTAATAGCAACTAGTTAAACGGAATCCATTTGTACACTTTTATTGTTTATTTATTGGCGCACATCGAACAATTTAACTTGCCACAAAGCTGCATGTCGCTTATTACGCAGAAAAATGTATCTTTTGCTTCACATTTTTTATGTGAAGCGAATCGAGAGAAGAGTTTGGCTTTTGAGCAATCAAATTGTAATACAATATGCGAGCGAAAAAAAATTGCACTTTATAATAATATCAACAGCGGTTACCAGATGTTCGAGCAGACCGATTTTGTTTGGCTAATTTTTGAAATAGTAAACGAAAATTGAATGACTTCTGCAATCTAAACAAAGCACATAAGATGCTGACTCCCTTTGTCAATATTCTTTCGATGTTCTAATGGGCTTCCCCTGTAGATTAATTAGACATCTAGATATTATTCATTTGGGAAGCTATATTAGTTCTAATATTTTCATTTAAAATATTGATTCTTCGAATTGTAGTTTTAAACGATTCTGTTTTTCTTGTAGACTCCATGATTCATTTTGAACAGTTTTTAGGCTAACTAGTGAAGTCCAACAAATAGTAAACAAATCGATTTTAAAAGTATTTCTGAGATAATCTGTGGATGATTTGTCAAAGGCAAGAAGGAACGGCTGTCTTGGGTATACCAATATATTACACACCCTTTTAGACCTGAATCAAATCACTGAAATCGAAATTTTATAATAATTTTGTGCTCATATTTTAGAAGCATATGAAACGCAGTGTGGTTAGGATACTTATGACTTGATAAGTAAAAATGTTTTTCATACAAGAACTCATCTTTCAAACGATTGACAGCTATGTATATGATATACATATATGATATCATAGTAATCTGTTGCAAATGGGTCCAACATAAATGCTGCCGATGCATGCCACGTGTCATCAAGACAGACAGAGACAGAGAACATATGATCTTTATAAGGTTTGACACGTCTTCTTCAGTGCATTATAAATTGTTCGACAAAATTATGGTAGTCTATATAAGGATATAATGATGGCTTGGACTTAGAACTCAATGTTTATACAATTTTATTTCCCATATTCGTTCTCTGTCTCTGGATTCCTTTTCCGAATATATTTTAGCTGCTGGGGATATCTGATCCATCTATGATTACAAATTAAAATAGTACATGATTAAGTTCTAGTTGGTTATCTCACAATAATACCTAAACAAACTGAATGAAAGTAATTGGTGGAAGAGATGCTTAATTAAGGCTTCAAGCATTCGTTATTCACATTCACCATTCGCCATTCGTCATTCGGGTATTCGAATGTCATGCGAGTAGTTTTGGAATATATGTGACAAATTTGGTACTTTGACAAAATCTCTGCTTGATGAATTTTCCAAGCAGATGTGGCTAGCAACGCCCACCCCTCCCACTCCCCTCGTCATCCACCACCGTCCATCCCGCCCAAAGAGACGCTTCTCGAAGCAAGCATTAAATTTGCAATAAAATATATACACGACAAATTTCGTCAACACCAGCAACAACAACAACCAAAATTATGATGTAGACATGCCTTGTTGTTGTTGTTGTTGCTGTTGTTGCAGTGGCTGCTGGTTGTTGTTGTTGTTGCTGTAGTTGCTAAGTGAGTGGCAGAGTCAAGTTGTAAGCAAACGCCGAGCGCACTCGTCAAATTACCAACAGAACTCAAACCTGTCTCGCTCTCTCTGTGTGTGTGTGTGTGTGTGTGTGTGCCTTGTTATTAGAGGGTTGCGGTCGTTGCATGCGAGGGGTGAGGTTAGAGGCTCGTGCACTTCCGAGGGTGTGTATGTGTAAATATTTGAACATTTGTAGAAAAATATGGTTTATGCTGTGCTAATAGCCCGGCATTTGCCTGTCATTTGATCGCCAACAAATATCCTGATTGCGAGTGCAGTTTTTAGATGCGCAATCCGATTGTAAGTATATACATATATATATATCAATCAGTTGCCTATTCAGCTCACATTATTATCAGATCAGACGGCTGGCAAATAAATTTGTCATATTGCCGGTTGCTGGTAGTAAGACCAAATGGGAAATGTTGTTTCCCTTTGAATAATAACTCATCATCTCAAAAGCACTTTTTACAACAATTGAAGGCAAAGTGATTTTTGCGGGCTCTTGGCTAAAAATCCAACAGAATTACATTTAGTTAATCATACATAGATGAGCCAGATTTCAGAGTAAGACTGTAAAGCAGAATGTTTAGCATTCATCAGTATTGCTAATATGCTAATGCACTTTAGAAGCTTTAATGTGCTTTCCAAGGTAACGAAAGCTCGCTGTCAGCATTAGCTTAACAGCATTAGTTCAAATGTGCTTTGAAAGCTCAACTTAGCTACTAGTTAAGACAAGTAACTAAATTTCAGATATTGTGTTGAAAAATAGTTCAGTATTTATTTTGTGCCAAGTGAAAATGGTGTTGGAAATATTTTCTAAGCCTTACAACACTGAAGTTGATGTTAAGCACTGATTATAAATATATACCGAAAATTTTGTAAGTAAAATTTGTGATTTTTAGTCGGCTCCTTGTGCCGTGTAACTTTATACTTCAAATGGCAAATATGATGAAAGGCGCTTTCAAACACCATCTTCGAGCGCTCGAGTGAGTACGGCGAACTGGGGACGGGGTGGTTGGTAAAATTCACCCCTGACCACAGGGACATCACCACCCCCCTGCTGCACTCACATGTTTCGCAGTCATGATAAAAACTATAAATTAATTATTACCGCGGCGCACTTGAAAGCGCAACAGAGTCGCAGCGCAGACGTGCAGGGGGAATGGATGTGGGGGTGGGAGAGGAGGTGGAGGCCTCCGCCTTAGGGCATTTGTGTGCATTGGCTGGCTTTGATGCCATGTCGCCCGGAGAGAGCACTTTAGAGCGACACCCAAATGCGAAGCATTCAATTGGAATAATCGCACACTAATCGTCTAACCGAGATGATCAGCGGAAATGGCGTGCCGCCACAGGGAGGAAAGGGGCTGCGTGTGTGTGTGTGTAGACCATATGAAGGCAAAGGCTCTAAATCAAATCAGCAAAATCCACAGTTGTGGATTGTGGATGCGTCTGCTCAAAGCAGGTGCAGTAACAACTGTTAAAATAAATTCAAAATTAAACAGTCGCCGCTCCCCCAGCAGCTGCACTCCTTAGTCCTTGCCCACGATCTGTGTGTGGATCCCTGGTTGGAGTATTAATGTCGAGTAGCTGTTATACTCACTTGAATCCTCGCCTCGTTCAGCTTCGTCGTGCGCGCCAACTCCTCACGACAGTAAATATCCGGATAATGCGATTTGGCGAATGCAGCTTCTAGTTCCGCTAATTGTTCCTGAAATTAAGCGGATTTTAATTAGGCTAATTTGTTGTTATATGAGCTGCACTCAAACACGCACACACACACACACACACACATACTCAAACACACTGTCTAACTTACTCAGACTCTTTCTCTCTTTTATGCTTAATACTTTGTCACTTGATTTTTTTTTTATACAGTTTACAGCATGGGGCTAGAGAATGGTGAGAAGGGGGAGGGGGTTGGGGGTTGGGGGCGATGAAGGGTTTTTTGGCAGAGCATTGGCAGAGCATTTTCTATTCCCATTGCTCACTTTCAGTGTACGAATGCAAATTGTGTTGCCTACTTTGGGGCTTGCCAAAACTTCGAGAGTTGCCAACACCAAATTTCCATTAGAAAGACTCGTATGCAGTGTTGGAAAATGACCCGACAGCCCCGTTGCTTAAATAGATTCACATAATGCGTGCCAGCAAAGACAGAATAATATTCTTCCACCTAAATTAGCTTTAGAAGCAGCAAATGCAGTTTTGCAGCACTCGAAATTGGATGACAACAGCAAGCAAAGTGTAAATTTTATTGGGCTTAAAGCTGACGATGATGATTTCTTGAAATATCTATATATATATATATATATATATATTTATATATATATTTATATTATGATATACTCCTCGCTTTTTCAAGCTTGACAATAATCGTCCTTAATGTGAGACAGTCTCAGGACAAATGAAGTAATATTGTGTTAATTTTGAAACATTTGTGCTGCCAATCATGTACAGATAATTATTAAATAAAGAGCTTGATGTTAAGATTTTATTTCCCATAAGTCGAATGTCCTGAAAGGGCTTCCTGTGTGACTTAATATGCCATTACTTTTGTCAGTGATTTTGACAGATACTGCAGATGCACAAATTGATTGAGAGGAAACGCTTTGATCAAAAATTACTTTTGAATTGAAAATCGGTTGTGTTTAGACAATAATGCAATGGCAAGTCATAATTTTATAAAGTGAATAAATACTACTTTGCCCTAAACTTGTATTTGGCATTTATGGAAAATGACTTAATTTTGTGTGAAGTTTGCAGTTATTATTGGAGTTTACTCAAAATTGAAACACTAATGCAATTTATACATCCCTCAGCGAGGTGAGCAAACTGATGAAATTTATTTTATATTCATGATTAAATCATCATTTAAAGGCTTGTACTTTGTGTGTGTGTGTGTGTGTGTGTGTGTGTGCGTACAGTAGTGTACACTTAACCAGCCACTTGTTGTTGTCATGGTTGTTGTTGGCGTCATTGGCTTGCCGTTTACTTCGTAAATGCCAAAGTTTTAATCGCAAGCGTAACCTTCACGAAATCTAATTAAAATTTCTCACTACGTGCAGCAGCAGTTGCGACACAGGCAGACACTCAAAGCGGGAGAGAGAGAGAGAGAGACAGAGAGAGAGAGAGGGAGATTGAGGTAAGAGAGTGAGAGAGAAAGAGAGGGCTCTATTAGGGATAGGTGTCATAGGGGCTGGCTGGCTTGCTGGCTGGGTTGCTGGGTTGCTGGCTGTTTGGGCAACTGACCTGTGTGAATGTGGTTCGATGTCTTCGTCGGGCTGGCGTTGGGCAGGATGCTGTGGTTGGGGTGTGGCCGGCGTGCTGACTCAGCGAGGAAAGTCCACTTCCGGGCGATGTGATGCCGGCGGAAACCGTTGACAACCCGCTGTTGGGTTCCGGCTTCAGCTTCTTGAATGCTCCTTCAGCTACAAGAAAAATAATTATATTCATAATTACAAATATTTTCAATTTCCACCATTTGGCATTATTGTTTGCTTAAATTAAACGTATTAATTGCGTTAATTTCGACTTAGTTTTAGCTTATCTAAAAGTGAGCTAAATTTGTATTCTGTTTGTTGCCAATTTTTCTCAAGCGTCCTAGAAACAAATCTTTTGCAAATGTTTTCTATGAATAACCGAAATTCAATTCAAGCTTGAGTATTTCGATCATGCAAATCTTAAGCTTCAATATTTTCGAAAGAGTTTTTTATAATCAAATGATTTTGTTTTTAAATCAAAGATGAACTCATTTTCTTTCCCCTAATTTCTACTAACTTATATAACATACATATGTATATGTATATGTATGTATAGTTGATTAGTGTAGGTCAAGGAAAGATGTCTGCAAATTTTAAAAATATATTTTTTTTTTGAGGAAATGTGAAAAACTTGCTTCTTCAAACTATTTTAATTAGCTTGGCTTTTATAATCGATTTCAGAAAATATTTTCATGTTTGTTTTGCTTGTTGTGTTGACTTACAAATGTTGCATAATTATGCCCCAAAAAGCGTACAACAACAACAACAATGGTTAACCGCACTGCGGCCACAAGACGCTAACGCTGGCGTCGCTGTCGCTTTTGTGGCAACGTCTCGTGTCCAGACTTTGGGTCACGTCGTCGTCGTCGTCATCGTCACATGAATATGCAATATGGGATAATTTATGCAAATTCTCTGCCACATTAATCGAGCTGGCATTTTGTGCCGGGTCCTGAGTCCTGGGTCCTGAGCCCTGGGATGCCACCTGCCACCTGGCGGCGCGTCGCGTGCCAAAAGGCGGCAAATTACGGGGCAAAGGTCAAAGCGCAGCTCGCAAAAGTGGCCACACAAGTAGGGACATCGCCGGAGACGTGCAAGGTGCGGGGACGGGCTTGTGTACAGAATGAATTTTGACAGGATGCCACGGCCTCAACACCACCCGACAGCGACGCCAAAATTCTGACTCTGATTCTGCTTCTGCTTCTGCTGCTTGGCGCTTAATTGGCGCGCTTAGCTCGTTAACAAAATTTAAACTATTTATTCATTTTTGGGTCCGTTTACACTAATTGAATAACATACAAAGCTCTCTCCCCCTCTCTCTCTCTCTCCCTCTCCCGCTCTCTCTCTCTCTCTCCCTTGATACGATCCCCGCCTACCCTCTTTAGAAAAGGTGTCATTTATTTATGTTAAGTAATTCTCATTCCTTTTCGCTCCAACTATTCCTTTATCTGTCTCTCTCGCTCTCTCTTGACCTTGTTACTTGGGCTGACCAGTAAGGTCAAATAATTGAACACGTTAATAAATCTCCTCATTTGATAAAATTGTATTTTTTAAAGAAGTGCGAAATGGCAGTTTATAACTGATAATTATGTGTGTATTATCTTTAATATGATTATAGTTTCTATGGCCTCTTCATAGCTCTTGCTATGCAAATTTCATTGCGGATAATGCGTCAGATATTTCATCTTCCGTGATAATTGTGGTTGCCAGATCTAGGATGTATCTAACGTATGCCGATGATGTAAAACTGTGTCTGTCGTCTACCGACTCGTTTTCTGGACAGAGGCTTCAGGCTGACTTAGATAGTTTTGAAGCCATATAGGAAGGCAAGCCACTGGAACGCATTGAATGTGTTGATGATTTGGGAATACTTTTAGATCCCAAGCTAAAGTTTGACAAGCATATTTCTTCCTCTGTTAATCGAGCCTTTGGAGTCCTGGGTCAAATGAATTTGACGATCCCTACATTAATAAAACTCTTTTTATCTCACTTGAGCGTCCTGTTCTGGAATATGGATCTTGTATATGGTCACCCAATTACAAGGTTCATCAGGATAGAATAGAATCCGTACAAAAATAATTTCTATTATTTGCCCTTAGGGGTCTTAGCTTACCTTCTTACCGTAGTAGACTTTTAATAATAAATCTTCCTTCTCTTTCTGATCGTAGACCAATGCTTGGAGTTATTTTTTTACATAAGCTTATAAACGCTGACATTGATTCCTCAGAGTTTATCAGCCAGCTTAATTTTACAGTTCCGATCAGAAATACAAGGAATTTTCTGCCTCTTTTTCTTCAAACTTGTAGTTCGAATTACGCTATTCATAACCCATTTACAATCTTATGTACAAATTATAATTATAATTGGATAATCTACCATTTTTTGTGGCAAATCCAAATAAAGATTTTATAATAATTTATATATATATATATATATATATATATGCCTATGGGATATAGTAACTAACACTCATTCCTGATCAAGGATAACTATCTTAACTATCTGACTTACATTTTAGTTAGCCAACAGATCACAGCAAACTACCAAACTACCTTTTGGGATCGTATATATTGCCTCTTCTTTTGATGGCCATTCAGCTGTACTTGGATAAGTGGGTTGAATGGTTGAATGGAATGAATTGGTGGACGGACAGTTTGGCTGCTGCTTAACAGCTGATTTCCTGTAATTTGAATGCCTTTAGTATTCGTTGAGTAGATTCTCTCGACAGTCACAACAATTGTGTTAAGCCGATTGAAATGTCCGCAAATGGCAAAGGACACGAAACCGAGGTCAGACGAAAAGGTGCCAGAAGGCAGAGGGCAGGAGGCAGGAGGCGATAATCCATGGCTTTGGCGCGTGCCCAAAAGGCGGTAACAATGAAATAAAGTCGAATAGTAAAATAAAGAAAGGCAAGCGAAAGGCGTCAAAAGGTTCGTCCTCGACAATGGATGGATGGGTTGAGAGCTGTATTCCGATCCCTAAACATCCACAAAAGACTAATACGCAGCTAATGTTCCACTCCCTGATTGTGGTGTGTGTGTATGACTGTGCATGAGTAAGTGCATTGGTCAATAATCAGTGTTGCCATCTTAGCTTTTTTTCGTCCCTTTTTTTTGTGGCGCTTCTTTCGATTCGATAAATAATATTACAATTATTGCTTAAAACTTAAAACGCGCTGTTTGCGCAATTTTACTTTGCGAATAATTCAAATTTCCTCAAAAAATTAAGGATTAAAGCATTTTAAAACGAAAACTTTTGAAATAATCTCAAATATCAAATCTCAATCTCAAATTAAGATCGGCAGGCAACAAACAATAAACTTGAGTAGGGATTGTTTTTTGTATTGAATTTTGGGTAGCTTTTGTTTAGGCCAGATGAGGTAGTTAGGACGGATTGTGGCTTACCCGAAATGGTGTGATCGGAGAGACGCGAAGGGGGTGTATGGGCCGGAGTGTGATGGTGCGAGGATGAGTCCATTCCCGGCGTGGGCAGGCCGGAGTAGAGGGCGCTGAAATCCTCGGGTGTGCTGCTGCATTTGCGCTGATGGTTGAGCGACGAAGATGATGACTTGTCCAGCGTGGTGATCGGGGAGCGAGTGTCCTGGACGGACGAGGCCAAGCTGAGCAGACGATTCTCATGCGAGCCGCTGATGCCCATTAGGCGATTATCCTGGAACGACATGAACTTGGTGTCCTGGGCAACGCCGCCATGCTGCATGCTATTCGCATGATCCTCGAGCAGCCCAGCCTGCTGCAGCCCCAACAGCCCACCCACCAGATTCGGACGCAGCTCGTCCATGCTCAGTTTGCCCGCCTGCCCGCAAGCGCCGGCCGCTGAGAAGTTCAGCTGCCGGCTGAAGATGGCCGGAAAGATGTTGAACTGCTGCGAATCCGCACTCGACTGCGGACTGAGCCCCAAGCTGTGCGATGCCACGTGGGGCAGCGATGCGCTTGTTGCCACCGAAACGGACGATGCCGACGCAGAGGCGGCTGCAGCAGCAGCAGCGGCAGCGGCGGCGGCTGTTGCCGCTGATGCAGCAACCGTTGTGGCGCCTGAAACCGTATGACCCTCGGACTCCGGACCGTTGCCTATTAGCAGTGTGGGCGTAACGACGCCTACAATGTTGCTGTTGCTATTGTTGTTGCTGTTGAGCAGTTGCTGCTGCTGTTGTTGCGGCAACTGTTGTTGCTGCAGTGGCGCTGCGCCCGCTGGCAACTGTTGCTGTTGTTGCTGTTGTTGCTGTTGCTGCTGCTGTTGTTGCTGTTGCAGCGGGAGCACAGTGTGCAACTGATGTGCGTGCGCTAGGACGTGTGCGTGACTGTGGGCGTGGCTATTATTACTGCTGTTGTTATTGCTGCCGTTCGCTGGCAACGCTTGCTGCTGCTGCTGCTGTTGCTGTTGTTGTGTGTGCTGCTGTTGCTGTGTGTGCTGCTGCTGCTGCTGTAGGTGTTGCTGCTGACTGTTTGTGTTCCCGCTGTTGTTGTTGTTGTTATTGCTATTGCTGCTGCTGCTGTTGTTGTTGTTGGTGTTGCCGACGACTCCTACCACTCCAGCAGCGCCGCCACCACCGGAACCAGGGCCGCCGGCACAACTTTGATGTTTGAAATCCAATTTGTGGCCGGCGTAAAAACGCTGCGTATCGATATACGTTTTGAAGAAATCTATTGAATAATCCAACTGGAGGCTGTAACGCGGCGAACGCGCTCCGTGGCCGTAAACGAAAGTTCCTCAGAGGAGGAGGTGGGCGTGGGGGGTTGTAGGTTTCACGCTTCGCAAATTTGCTTTCGTTGGCGTTTGCCGACGCGCTTAGAATCCGCTATTTACTTTTGCTATGGCTTTTACTATTAATGTTTCTCTCTTCTCACTTTTTGCGATTCGTATTTGCAATTATTTCTCAGTTTGTTATGTTTTGTTATTGTTTTTGTTGCTAATGCTAAAATGACATTTGATTTGTACGACTCGCTTGAATTTCGGTATTCGACTTATTCGATTTGATTTCTTTGCCTGAAGCTTGTCTAAATTTATTTTCTTTCTTTGTTGCACTACACACTATTTATATGCATTTGTTGTTGTTGTTGTTGTTGTTGCCGTGAAATTCGCTCGCCCTTAGTTGCAAAATGGCGACGGCTCTTTGCGGTTCACTTGAAAAAAAATTCGTATTGGGAATTTTTGTTTGCAAATCTTAACACGAAAGCACATTCAAAAAATATATATATATATAATTAGAGGAGCTGTTTTCTATGTTTGTTATGATTGTGTTTTTTTTTTGGTTTGCAGTTGTTGTTGTTGTTGTTGTTTTTTTATTGAATTGCACAATTGCGACGTGTCACGTGTGTGTTACCGTTATGTCTAAGGCCGTTGCAGCGACTGTGGGTCTTGTTGGTTTCTTGCCCAGAGTTGCCAGTGCAAAGCAACAACAACCAAAAAAAAAACAAGGCTGCGACTGCGACGGCAGCCGACACAAGGACGACGACGGCGATGGCGACGGCAAATGCTAAATATTTTATCGGCTAACAAGAACAAAAAGTGCAACAAAAACTGGACACATACATCAAATAATCGATGTATTTATATATGGATATAAATTGAAATTGAAATAATGTTAATGTTAATGCTCAGGAAATCGGGCAACTATTGTGCGTTTGTCCGCTTTGTATTTCGCTTATGCTCAAGCCGTTCTTCTTTGTGTTGTTGTTGTTGCTTTTGTTATTATTATTTGTTGTTGCCGCTGCTGTTGTTGTTGTTATTGTTGTTGTTGTTGCTGCACGCACGCACGGCGGTACGTATTCGCGGCCGATCAAACTTAAAATGATATACAATTTCAGGCAACATACAAAATTATAACGAAATTAAGGATCATGTGCTCACGACAACAGCGACAGCGACAGAGACTGCGACTGCGACGGCGACGCTGACGTTACTCAAAGCAGCGCTGCTGCATCCCAGCTCAGCTGCTGCTTCTGATGCTGATGCTGATGTTATTTTTGGGGGTTGCGGGCTGCGCGCGAACGATTGGTGGTTAGCAGAGCACTGTCTGTGCATGTGTGTGTGTTTGTGTGCTGGTGTGTATGTGCGAGTGTGCGAGTGTGCGAGACCACGAATCGTTAGTCGAACTAATAATTTTGAAAAATAATGAAACTTGTGTGTGCGTGTGTGTGCTTGTGTGTGCTTGTGTGTGCTTGTGTGTGCTTGTGTGTGCTTGTGTGTGTATGCGTGTGCCCCCAAAGGAGATGAACGAGTCTGGCAAGGCTGGCAAGGCTGTGCTGTGCGCTGAATGCGACGACACGAGGGCCCCTATTGTGAAAGTGAAATAATGCACTCTCTCTCACTCGCGCACAAGCGCACCAGCCAGCTGCTGCTGTCTTGCTGTCTCGCTTTAACTTGCTTTGGTTAATTTCGTTAGTTGCCGCTCAACGTTAACGTCGACGTCAGGCTGCGGCAGCGCCTGATGCGACACGACATTCCCTGTGTGTGTGTGTGTGTGTGTGTGTAGTCCAGCAAGCAGTTCCATATGTATGCCATGTTTCTCTTGATCCAATAAGGCTCGCTTTGTATATTTTGTTGTTGCACTGCTCGCTCTCGCTCTCGCTTGCTTGCGCCTCAATTTCCGAATAGGAGAAAAATGAAACAACATTTATTCTATTAGACGGGGCACACAGAAAACTTTTCTTCTTCGCCTGCTCCAACTCGAGCCGCCACAATGTCTGACACACTTCCTTGCCAGAGCGAGCGGCAGACATTTGGCGTGAAACGTGGCAACGCTTTGGGGAATTCCATCCATTTGGCGAGCTGCTTTGGCAGTTGGTGGCCACAGCGGCAGCAGCTGCTAATTTGTCGTTGTTGTTAATTTTGATTAAGAAATGCACTTGAAACTTGCTTGAGCAGTGAAAGTGTGCAAATTAGTTGTATTCGCATTTTTCTTTTGGTTTCTCCTTTTTTTTTTCTTCGTAGAAGATGCAAACCATGATGACAAGCGTTGCCACAGTTTGACACACTTCTATCCTTTGATTTGACATTGAGCCGTAGCGATCGAGAGAGAGAGAGAGAGAGAGAGAAAGAGAGAGGGCGAGAGAGAGAGAGAGAGAGATTAAGAGAGAGGGCGAGCAGCGAGGTCATTAAAAGCTGTAAATAATGAAATAGCACTCTGCAACAATTCCAAATGGAATATGGTGCAGCACTACGCATAGCTCCCATCTGAAAAGGCCAGCACACACATTCACCCACACTCACACACACACACCCACACACACCCGCACACGCACTCGCACATAGCAACAGAAAAAATCCGCATTGAAGTCGATAGCTTAAATCATACGCATCGAGTGGCAGCATCAGGAGTACAATTTGTCGCTAGTGTTTGTTGTGCATGCTTCTAGTTGTGCTCCGAGAATGAAAATAATGCTAAAGCGACAGCAATGGCAGCAATGGCAGCAATGGCAGCAATGGCGCGCACAGCAACACTGACGCGCACAGTGCACAGTGCACAGTATGTTCGTCTCGCTCTGGCATGCGCGCGCGCAATCTAACAAATGTGCTGGCCAATCAGTGCCGAGCAGCATCAAAAATGGAGTTGCTGTTGTTGTTGCGCTGCCAGCGCAATGAATTAGTGTTCGTTAAATGTGGCAGGCACTGCTATCTCTGCTGACGTCGCTGATGCCAACGATGATGACGACGACGTCGATGCTTACGTCGACGTCGCCGTCGACGTAGGCGCTGTTGCCACATTTCTTTGCTAGTTTGTTTTATGGGGCGGCGTTGGGCGCTGCAGTTGCGCGCCGCTATAATCCTTAAAACAATACTTTTGAATTGGAAGCCTCCAAAAATGCTGCTCCAAACTGGCTTTGGCTCGTCGCCATCGTTATCCTCGCTCGTTTCGTGCCGTTTAGTTGCTTGTCCTCGTCCTCGTCCTCGTTTTACTTTTCTCGTTCCCATTCTCGATATTTTTGGGGCGGGCGCGTCTGTCCAGCATTTGCTTTGATGCTGCTCTTCCAGCTGCCTCAGCTATTGTTGATTCTTTTCCTACACACTTTTTTCTCGTTTTTCTTTAATCATTTGTTTGCTTTTTCATTGCTGTATTTCTATTTCTTTTTCTATTTTCTAATCTTAACGCTCTGCCTTGCTCGAAACGATTTTAGCTTTTTGTTGCACACACATACAAACTTACTCTGCTTTTATGTATTGTGTGTATGTGCATATGGTCCTTAAGACCTTAAGGCAATTGCCGAACCTTCGTGCCTTCGCGCTGTTGGTCAGTTTGTAGGTTGTGCCGCTTAAATTGTCTACCTAGATATTCTGTAAAGAAACGGATTTGAAAAAGTATCTACATACTATATTTATGCATCTGTTAATTTGTTACATACATACATATATTTATTTCTTTATCAGTTGACAACAAATATATGTATATATCTATATATGTATATATTTTTATTTGAGTTAAGCCAATGGCAGATACTATATAAATTAATTAAATTAAATTAAATTGATCGCCCAATATTAGTTTAGGGTATTAAAAGTTTTCTGAAGTTTTAATGACGATTCAGCTTAGTTTATTTATTTTTTTATTTTTTAGTAGATTATAAATAAGCTGCGGTCATTTAAAATTGTAAACAAATATTGTTTGCGACGTGTTCAGCTAAGTGGACGAATTGATACACTCACCAAAAATCGCTTTAATATTAGTAAATCGCCAATTGTTGGTCACCATATTATTCAGAAAGTAAATTTCTAAAGTTTTTGGCTGTGGCTTTCCAAAAGATAGGATTTCCAATTCAAAAATTTCTTTGTGGGTTTTTCTAAAATGTAGAAAATATATGACTAATTTACAGGGCGTTGTTTTCTATATGGAGAAGAGAAGAATTCTTAAGTTATTTTGCGATTTATTTTCGATTACGATTTCACGGGGGATTCGAGAACCAATGGCAGTTTTTTTCTGAGTGTAGTATCATAAGATAAAACTTTTTTTTAGTTACACTTAAGTTGCTTCATTGTAAATTAAATTGCGCCTTTTTGGTTATACTTGACCACAAACAAACCTATTTTATCTAGTTTATATTTACTTTGTTTTGCTTTACTTTCCATACTTCGTAATGGAATGCGGCGGACTCCTCGGTCGGTTGGGTGGGAGGTGGGTTGCAGTTTTGCCTGGGTCCGTGGGTTAACAAGCCCGTGCTTGGTATCGTTGGGCCACTTGAATGTGCTGCTCGTTAGTACTTCAACGTTCAAATTAATTATACCGATATCCTTTGAGTATATATACAAATTTGCGATACTTATTAATTCTCAATCACTTTAGTGTCGGCAGTTACTTTTGCCAAACTGTTTTTTTTTTCTTTTTTGATAAACTTAAATGTCCTGTAATAACATTAATGTATACCCTTCAGCACTCACATTCGGATGGTCCTTTTCTGTAGCATACTTATGTGCATAAATTCATTGCATTGCCATTGCAATGGGCTTAAAGCTGCTTTTAAGTGCATTGCGAAGCACACACGCACACATACACAAAATGAGAGAGAAAGAGGGAGACACACACAATCGCAATACCAATCCCGTTGCTCAATCCACATGTTTCGGAGCGACATCAAAAGCCAGCAATAACCTGTTCTCCACACACACACGCACACACACACGCACACACACACACACAAAATGTATATTCATATGCTGGAAAAGCTTGTCAAAGTGCACACCCACATCTACAAAGCTTGGTGTGTGTGTGTGGCTAGAGTCGTAGTCGGCAAACAACCAGCTGGGCTATTAAGCATCCATTTCGAATACTAATTTGTGTATCATTACAAATTGTATCTGCACACGCACACACTCACACACTCACACACACTCATACACTCACACACGCTCACCCAAGTTACAGTTTGCAGTTTCGCATTTTGTCCAGTTTCAAACAACAACAAAAAACCTAAGGCCAAAGCAAAATGGCAGCCATTGCCAAATCGTTACTCATTCCAGTCATCACCTAACCCCTTAGCTGTCTTCTCTTCCTTTTCGTTTTTGGCCTTACACACATAGAGATATGTATATGTATATATATATACATCATATATATATATATCTATATATATACGTTACACATACGCAGCGTGCACCACAAAATGCAATATTCCCAAAAAACCAACAAACACATCAAGCGGATTGAAGGTTGCTGCTCCGTTTGTTGTTGTTGTTGTCGGTGGCGCTGCTGATGATCATAACATTAATTAAGGACCCTCCCCCAAACTATTCAACCAACAAAGCCAAAACCGCAAAATGCTGACCAAACGAATGTAAAAAAAAAGTATTAAAAAAAAAACAGCAACAACAAGGACAGCACAGAGTTTGCTTCTTGGTTAGTTAGTTGACTGCTCGCTGCTTGTGGACATCTTTGGCTCATCATTTCCAGAAGGCCAGCTAAAAAACAAAAAGAAAAATAGAAAAGAGATGTGCCCGAGAATTGGGCAAATGATAGAAACAAGAAAATTCGGATTTGCTTGGGCATACCAAAGATTTAATACCCTCACAACTCCAACTGCACATAACTTCGACATAAAAAGGATCGGCTGACATTTCTCGGAGTGCATAGGAACAGTCCACAAGTTAATTGCTTTTGGTATGATGCTGATATAAGTGTATATAATTAAAAGGGCTCACATGTTTCCCCTGTGTTACATACTGCATGACAAGATTAAATATCCTCTATTATCGTACACAAATGGGGAAAACATGGAAAAGTTAAGAGCTACTAAAATCGACTCGAATGTTTTTGTCTGAAATTGTTAATGGATGTTGTTCGTTGGCATCGTTGCAGTTGTTGCTGTTGTAGCTGTTCCTGTCGCTGTCCTAATACCCTGTACACACTACAAATTGCTAAAGGGGAAAAGGTATTGCTCAGTTGAGCTCGATTATGTCAGAGACAATTTTATTCGCGAGTTCATTGAGTATTGTTTTAGAACCGCTTTTGTTTATTTTTGACAAAAACAAAGGCAATCAGATACATTTCTTTAATATACTAAACGGGCACAGTTGTGAAGAATGTTTCAAATTAATTGCTCAAAAAGTAAACTTTCAAACACTTTCATGCAAGCAGCAAAATGTTTCATTTCACTCGCTCTTTTCCGCTCTCTGCAATTCACAGTTTTCTTGACACCTTAAGCTAGTTTACAGATTCTTTTTTTCTATGAGTAACATCTTTGTATTTGCATACTGTTGAGGCCACTTACTCTATATGGGATACTTTAGCCTCTGCTACAGGGTAGCTTTCAATCTGTCTGCTCTGTCTCTACATGACTCAGTTCAATTTGCTGCTGTGTGGCTGACTCAAATAGTTGCATTTGGCAAAAAAATAAAAATAAAAAAATCACACAAACACACACACACACACATAGATAAAGAGCTAGCTGAGTGCTTCGTGGGCTCATGGCAAACAAGAAGCCCCAAGAGCAAGCAACTCGTCAATTCCCTCCAAAGGCTTCCTCCACTCACTACTCACTACCCTGTCCGCTATCCTTGTCCCTATCCCGTCTATCCTGTCAACGTGCAACAAAGTTGATACGCAAGATAGCAAAATGTATCCCATTGATGTGGCTTTATAACTTCTCATTATTTACCGCTAAAAGCATCTTTTAAAATATTTCAAAAAGCTGACGCACAAGAAAAAAAAGAAAAAAGTTCAGCAACAGAAAAAGTGCACACAACAACAACAACGCATGGTTTAAATGGGAAGTGGGCAAGACACGATGAACAAGAAGACGAAATGCGAGCGAGAGTAGACAAACAACAACACCAACACCACCAACAACAACAACAACATCAGCAGCAACAACAAAATGGTTGCCTGCTGCCTACTCGCTCCCAATGTGGCAGCCCTCAGCTGCGACCCGAACCCCAACCTCATCCTTCGCTCTCTCTCTCTCTCTCACTCTGTCCCTCACTCCACGCTGACTGCGACCATTTTGCCAACGTTTTGCTATCCGCAGTTGTACCCGCAGTCCCCGCCAAATCCACATCCCTCTCCCGTCAGCCAGTCATTTTCTGTTTTACCCGCCTTATTGTCCTTCAACTCATTTAGCTGATGCTGCTGTCAGTTTTTCTTTTATTCCTTTTTTGCTTTCTCTTCATTTTGCTAGAGAAACCCCCGCCACACCCCCCCATCGCCCACGCTGTACCCACTGGCGTTCATTTTTGCTCATTTCACGATGCTTTAGCTTTATTTTTTTTATTTCTTGTATGTGTATTTTTTAAGGGCTTCTGCATTTTTACCTTGATTGCAAAACGCACTTTTTATTCTCCATGCTGTGGTTAAGCGCGTTTAAAGGCTTTTTTCTGCTTATTCTTTCTATCGCCTCTCTCTCTCTCTCTCTCTCTCTCTCACTCATTCTCTCTCTGTCTCTCTTTGATTTTCGTTCTGTTTTATTTGCTCATATTCTTTTATTTTCTCTGTCGCTCTGCTCTGCTTACCTTCCTGTCACTGTTTCATTTTCAATGCTCGCCCCTCCCTCCTTCATTTCTGTCCTGCCTGCCTGCCTGCTTGACTGTCGTAGTCTAATTTAGCCTATTAGTCAGTAGATGCTTTTACCCACATACACACACACGCGCACACACACACACACACACGCATGTGTGCGCCTATATATTATGTGGAAACCTAAGGCAAGCCTTAAGCAACCATAAAATAAGCCCGAAGAGAACTAACTCAAAGTAAATCGACTCAAATAACACAAATAATAAGCTGAGAACTTTTATAAATCAACGAGGCCATATGAATGGTGGACATCCTTGGTCTTATACTATAAGGCCATCCGATAGTATTACAAGTATAATGCTTACTTCATCAGCAATAACAATAAGAACGGCAAAGATCCACTGTTCAAGCTTTTTTATTCTGTAATAGAATCAAATTAAAATAAAATTCCGCAAGAGCTTAATGAGTTGTGGAACTGCAGGTGTCTTAACGACCTTGACAACCTTGAGAACACCATAATTCATTGGTGTCCATCTATTATAAATCTAAAGCAAAGAGTTGATGCACAAGCATTGAATCCAATGTCTCATTTAATCCCTTAACTAACTAGGCCAAAACGCTGCATGAATATTTAATCTGTAATCAACATGAAAAAAGGACATTTACTTTCTGTGCTGGATGACGCTGTTTACTTTTCGAGTTCACGTCAATAAGCAACATGACGGATTTGTATCTGAGTATAGTTCTAAGATAAGTTCAGTCTGGGTCAAATACAGTTATTGAATGCTTCAAGACAAATTAAAATTGAATTAATCTTCCTCAATGGTTGTGTCAATTGAATGTACATCCATCGTTCAGTATACTCGTACATCGTTCGGTATACACATACCGCAACATATCTGAATAAAGGAACAAAAGGACATCTTCTGTAATTGAGCAAAATTGTAATATTTGATTGCCATGAAATATCAAATACTGCTTTTATGTTCAATAATGGAAGTTGTCCCAAGCCTCACAAACTGATTCAAATGCATGGTAAATCCCAAAAAGTGTTGTGAATATAGTATTTAAAAGTGGAGTATTTCAATTTCCAACTGGACGGTTTCTCTCAGCGGGTATGAGACTTTTATTTGTTTGCTTTTTATATCAAATAAAGTTTGATGTTCGTTGGAAGGCATTGTCCACACACAACATACACATATGAGCAAAAGAGCTAAGCTCTTGTAATGAAATGAAATATAGTCAAGAGATTTTATCTCTCTCCCTCTCGCGCTCTCTCTCTCTCTCTCTCCTCTCTCCCTCTCTCTGTCGCTCTCTGAATGGAATGTTGCGACGCTTAAATGATTTAAATCTTTCGATTTAATTAGCATCATTTTAAAAAATTCAATTTTCGTTTTTGCATTTTGCTAGATTATTACAATACACAGATAGACACACAGGCAGATACATAGACAGAGAGAGCAAGAGAGAGAAAGCGCGAGAGAAAGAGGGAGAGAGAGATAGAAAGAGTAGTCGAGAGAAATGGGAAAAATTGTGTGCTCCGTCTGTGCGTAAAAGGCCTGAGGTGGAGCGGCTGTTTGAAAGCCAACTTTACCTGTGAACCACAGTCAAATAGTTGACGCCCTTCTCCCCCCCCCCCCCTTCCACAACCTTTTTTCCTTACACCTGCCCCCACCCACTGCCACCTTCTCCACCAATCCGCTTTTGACACACAGCTGTGTTGTCGGTGCGCGCCATGCGCCGGTCATGCCCATTAATTTTTCAATCATACAATTTGCGCAAGAAAGGACCGAAGGACCGAAGGACCTTCGGACAGAATAAGCAGCAGAGCAGATATGCCGCCAAGCGAGTCCCAGCAACAACAACAGCAACAACAGCACCACCAACAGCAGCAACAACAACAGCAACAACAACAGCAGCAACAACAACAATACAGCGACAGCGACATCAACAACGCGACGTTTTATCCTGGACTCTCAACTAAAATCAAGTGCATGTCCCTTGATGCTGAAGATACACTCAAAACTCAGCGACGAACACACAAAAAAAAAAGAAGGAAAATAAAAAAGTGGGAAAAAATGTCGCCCTGCTGTTTCCGGAAAAGTGCTCGAGGCGCACATATGTCAACTTTTTGCACTGACTGTTGTGCCCTTGTTGTAGTTGTTGCTGGCAACTTTAGTCGAGAAGTTTTTTGGCAGCAAGCAGCCGTAGAATACACACACACACACACACACGCACAGACACACACACACACACACACACAGACACGAGCTGCTTTTGAAGAGCAAGAGCATCACAACTTGAAATTGGAAACTTTTGAATGTTCCTCTTATCAAAATCGTATAATTTGAATGTAATTTGCAACTGCAAAAAGGGCGACAGCAGGGCATAGGCAAAATACGCGAACCAGCCCAAACTCAGAACCCAAAACCCAAAACTGAGACCAAGCCCAAGCTCAATAACCAACCAAGGGTTGTATATGACTGGCTCTGGAAAGGGTTGGTCTCTTTGCAGCACTGCGGTAAAGTCAATGAAACGACGATGATGACGACAGGTTTCTTTAAATGTTTAATGCGCTCTCGGATATGAAAAGACAAAGGCTCTTAGGCGTATGCTAATAACCCCAAACCCCAAACCCCAATCCCAATACTATAGAGATATATATGTAGCTATGTTCGGTAATTATAATGAAATTGACAAAGCTAGAAATAAATGTTGCATAACATAAATTAAATAAGAATTCATCAATGTCTTAATCAGCCCAGCATTAATATGAGTCTGTTTTGCTTAACTTTATGTAAATATTAAAATCAAATGCAAATTGTTTTCCCAAAGTGATGTAAGAAAAAACAACAGACTCTATTCAAGATGTTTCATCCTAGAAAAATCGAAAAGTTTACTTGGATCTTTGCTGCGTGTGTCCTTTTTAAGCATTTTATTAATTGCTTAAATAAAGCTTAGCAATCTAAAATATTTATTTTATTTTCATTACGAATCTTACGACTTTATGCTAGACTCAAGAGCAGCGCACATCTAAGCAGCTGACCTTGGCATGCATTCTTTCATGCATGATTAGTTAAAGAAGTTCGCTCTAAGCTGTCGGCTAATCAGTTAATTTGAGCAAAACGCACTTTGAGCGTCAAAAGTCTGCCACAAAATGCAGTCTTACAGATTAGCCGCAGCTCGCAGTTTGGCTGCCAAGTGAAAGTTGGTGGAGTGGGTTGGCGAAGGGTGGTGTTGCAGCAGCAACAACAAATAGCGATGATGACAACAATTTAAAATCCATCAAGAGCACAAAAAGGCCTCATTAAGTCAAGAGGGTGACAAGAACGCAAATGGTGTGGGCGTTTGCTTGGGCGTGTTGCACGCCGTATGTGCAACACAACCCAACCCATCCAATCCATTCAACCACCCTCCATACTCTCTTCCCCCCCTTTTGGTCTGGTCGCACAAAATGTAAGCATAAGACACAATAGTAATTATTGCCTAAATAATTGCAAATGATGAAGCAGCTCTCTTGTTGCTTGTTTGCTGCCAATGTAGTAGTGGTGGTACTTGTCGTGGTGGTGGTGGTGGTGGTGACACACATGGTGGTCCATTTGCTGTGTCTCTTGCTGCCTGTCAACATTTGTCCAGCGGCGCAGAACACAAGTGCAGCACAATTGAGAACTGTTTCAGCAGGTTTTCAAGTTGATTCTCTGATGAGATCTAAATAATAATCTGGTCACAGGCGACTTCTGAATGCCCTACGAACAACTCAAAACCAAACAACTTTAAATCGAGTGTAAAATCGAATCTAATACTTTACAGGTTGTTGGAATTGCAGGTTCCACTTGCAACATGTGCATATATCAATCTGGTCTTTGAGGGATGCTATTGGATGTATTGGAGAATTCCAGCAACCTCCATTGATCACTTTGATGTGGCATACAATCACCAATAATTCGAAACCAAAAATAACTAAAAAAAAAAAATAAAAGGCTCTTGACAAAATAAATAATGTATTAATTATAAATATATTAAAAAAAATTATAGAAGCCCGCTACATACTCAATATTATAACTCCAGAGCACACATGGAAGATTGAATATACATATATAGACCTGTTGACAGTGAAATCGGCTAACAATTGTTGTTGGATTGGAATCACGAAACTCCGTTGTTATGTAGAAATACACTGTTTAGTAATAACAACGGGTCTCGCGATTCAAATCGAATGCAATTGGTTCTTCAGCACCGATCACCACGAGGAATGCAATTCGAGCATTCTACATTGGATTAGTCTTTATCGATAACAATCGTCGTACGTAGAACACAACACAAAACAACAAAATCAAAGTACAACGGAACTTTCGCCCAGCCCCGTTTGGATTTGCGATAGTCTCATTGTACGACCATTTGATAACCAATGAGACTTTCACATCTTCGAACCGGTCATAAAGGTGAAAAGCTATCCATCAAGTTGAATACCGTGCGAGTTATAAGACTTATTTTATCCCAACTATAAAAGTGATTCAAAACTCAATCTGTATCTTCGAAAGTTCAAGTGAAATACCGGAATTTTATTTGTACTAGATTATATATTTACTATCTCTACGATTATATATGGACTATATACACTGACTATCTGTTGAACTTTAATGCGTCTGCTTTGAATGTAAATTGACAAAATTCGCATGATGTACAAGTGGAAATCTTAACTTTTACTTCGAATTTGAGACTGATGCATTAGTTGTTGAGGGGGGAATCGGAGGGGGAGTAATATGGAGTAATACGAGTCTACAAAAATAACTATTGAGAACTAATCCAAAATGCGCATATGCTCAATTCGGGACAAATTGTTGGGACTGACAAAGACGCAGCTCGTCATTCCGAGTGACTGTCAACACCTCGGGGTGTCGCACTAAAGCGCACAGTTGTTGCACAGACACACATACACACACTCACAAGGGAGTAAGAGAGCGAGAGAGAGAGAGAGAGAGAGAGGGAGTGAGGGGGCGTCATGAGCCTGATGGACCACTGCGTAAACCAGTGCCCAAAAAAACAACACACAATACTGTGAAACTAGAAATTTCCAATGCTTCGCCTGCCGGGGGTTGGCTCTACCTCTCCACCCCTCTAGCCCTACCCACGGCCTTCCCCTTTGCACAGTGCCTTCGGCTGCTGGCAGAACATTCCCTAATGTGTCGATGGGCTTTGTAATTCGAGCATGCAGGCAACTGGGCTCTTCGATCTGGGCACTGGGTTCAGAATTTCGCATGCAGAATATGAAAATTGAAAACCAAGAAAACAAAGGAAAAAGAAAACATAAAACAGAAAATAGAAAATAGGAAACAGAAATGCAGCTACATTTGTAACAGCAACAACCACAGCAACTCCAACTCCAGCGCAAACTCGAACTCGAACATGAACAAAAACAAATGAGGATCAAATGAATTGTTGAATTATGCCACAAAATTTGAAATCAATTTGTACATGTGTTCCGTCTATTTTACTCATGGTGACTCCTGACGCTCTCGTCCTGACTCTGTTTAGGGTTGTGTCCTGAGTGGGCGGGGGTGTGCATGGGAAAGGGGAAGGGGAAGGGGAAGGGGAAGCCGTTTTTATAGGAATATCATTATACGGAAATAACTTAATTCACTTTTGATTAGATGTTGTTATAAGAGACTGCTTCATGCTTAAATAGACAATAAAATAAATAATAAAAATGATAAATAAATATTTCAAACTCCAAACTAAAATTCAGATTAGCAGATTAGCGTTCTTTCTTGTTATATATATATATATATATATTCTTAATCAGGATTATAAATTCAATTTACTTAATCAATAACTTACTCCGTTTTGGAAATATCGATGCATATCGATTTCCGATAGCGATAAAAGCGGGATTTAGTTAGAGTCAGCTGTAGAACTGTTGCAGTTGCATTTGAATGTAGGTGTTGTCTATTATTTTGAAGGAGGGCCGGTTGGGGCATGCGGCAGGTGTCAACGCTACGTCTTCATTTGCATCCACATCCGCTTCCGGATCCGCATCCGCTGTCGCATTTCCCCTTCGTTGTCGTTCACTTAGCCAAAGTGGTTGCCTTTTGGCCGCTTGTCGCCGTTGTCGTCGCCCAATTGATTGAGACACGTGCCTCCACTTTATGGAAGCCTGGCAACAACAGCAGCAACTTGGAACTGAGTCAAAAGAAGTCAAACACCATGCCTCGTGCCTCTATGTGTGTGGGTGCGTGTGAGTGTGTGTGAGCGGAGCGTGCGCGAGTGTGAGTGTGTTAATTTTGTCATCTCCTGTGCTGCAGGAGCTACCTAATTTAATGTTGCATGATAACGGCCAGCCTCTTTCAACACCCCCATCTGCCACCCACATTAACAACTTGTGTAAAAATAGCTTTTGCCAATTTTCATTGCGATTGTTTGTTATATATATGTGTGTGTGTCTGTGTGTATTTGGGTACTTGTGTGTGATTGTGAGTATGTGTACATGTATGTATGTAGGTCACGCCTTATATTACACAATCTATAAATGTATTAAATGTAATCATTGCATTTGTTGCGCGCCTTACACATTTATGAGTGTATGTTTTTGTATATGTATGTACATATGTATGTTTGTATGCATGTATGTACATTTATACCCTACACTCCTTCAAGTAGCTCAACAAACTAATTCCGACCCTTTCGAATTTTATTAATATGTTGTTAGTGCAACTGTTTATCTGCTTTGTTGATTATCTAAATTACAGCAAAAATTAGATGGCATATTATTAAATTTGTTTTACCATTAGACATTCTACACTAAATAGATATATGTATATATTCTTGGTCAGTTCCCTATCTGTTTATTCCGGCTCAGAGTCTGTTAAAGTTCATATCATGTCAAGATAATAAAAATATGGAATGTTTCTGATAAGAAGTTTGAACGGTTCCATGAGGAAACAATAAGACATTTTTGACTGAATCTGAAAGTAAATTATGGAGTAGTTTTTTCAAATTGAATTTGAAATATTAAGCATACCTAAATATTGGGTGAGTATTTCTTTCATTAAAAAATAATTTGTTTGAAAAACTTACTTGGCTTATCTCCAAGGTGAGCAGCCTCAACAATTGTAGCTCAACTGTAACTTTGTTTTTTATTCATTCCTCTCTTTTTTTATTGCAATTTCATATTTCATTGTTCAATTAACTGCTACCTTCTACAGACATGTCTATAGAGCGTGTGGGCAGTGTAGAATGTGGGCGTGGTAGTTGGTGGCTACATCTATAGCTAGCACGCACTTGCTAACGCCTACCGAGTCGTGTGCCAGCTAAATGAATTGTTTGTTGTACCATTCTGTTCGCTTTCCTCTCACACACTCAGTCAAGGGTCTTGCCTATTGTCCAGACGAGCGTGGGTTGAAGAAAGGGTGGGGAAGGTGAATGTGGCATGTGTCATGGGGGATGGGGGATGGGGGCGGGCATTGTTGGCCAATTTTGTATGGTGCGTCTAATTGAATATATATTCATGTTTGCACATCTCTGGAGCTGCCCTCAGAGTTACGCCCAGCATTATTATTATTTGCAGCTCATTGTCAGTAAGTTCTTGTATGTGTATGTGTATGTGTAGGTGTGTATTTATGTGTAAGTGTGCTAAGGTATATATCCCTGGTATTGCTGGTGCAAATTTCTGCAGTAACGTATTGTATTATCAAAATGATATACTCTGAAACTCAATACGTATCTTCAGAAATTCGCTGCTGTAAGTTATCGTTTTCAACCGTATAGCACACATGGAAGATTGAATATATATAGACCTGTTCACAGTTAGATCGGCTAACAATTGTTGTTGGATTGGAATCTCGACTCTCTGTTGTTGTGTAGAAATACGTTGTTTAGTAATAACAATGGGTCTCGCGATTCAAATCGAATGCAATTGGTTCTTCAGCACCATCGTCGTACGTAGAACACAACACAAAACAACAAAATCAAAGTACAACGGAACTTTCGCCCAGCCCCGTTTGGATTTGCGATAGTCTCATTGTACGACCATTTGATAACCAATGAGACTTTCACATCTTCGAACCGGTCATAAAGGTGAAAAGCTATCCATCAAGTTGAATACCGTGCGAGTTATAAGACTTATTTTATCCCAACTATAAAAGTGATTCAAAACTCAATCTGTATCTTCGAAAGTTCAAGTGAAATACCGGAATTTTATTTGTTTAATTTGTTTAGAATAAGCGACCTGCAGAATATTTCAAGCCGTTTATACTTAAAGAACAATTTATTGATGTAAGATTGTTGAATGTCAATCAAAGAGAATATTAGCAGGACAAGCAGCTTCATCTTTTCAATTCTGCAATGACGAACAGACGGGCGGACGGACCGACGGACAGAGGGACATGATTATATCGACTCGGGTGTTTAGGGCTTCGGAGGTGCTTCGCTCTGCCTGTTCTATACATATGCACAAACCCTTTTACCATTTTCAATGGTTTCGTGTATAAAAATCGGAAATCGGCCTTAACTTGGCCGGTTGATTGACTACCCGAATATCCTTTGGACCAATATAAAATGGAATATAACTTAGTCCGCCAATAAAGCAATATAATAAAGGAAAGTCCTTCAAATAGTGGAAATACAAGTAGTTTTCAAAAATAATCAGTCTCTTACAACTAGGACATTTCCATTCGGAGCCAGGGTTTTTCCGATTTTGTATTTGTGTTTTTGTGACCCCATAATCCTTATGTATACTTCGATAGAGTTGGTCCTTACAATTCTAAAACAAAATATCCTTTAAAAATTTCTTTAGATACGTCCGAATTGGACCCTTGTCTCTAGAGCTTCCCTAAAAGTATGCAGTAATTATTTAACTAGTGAAGGGAAATTTAGCCAATGCTTCAACCCTATTTGTGACGTTCGTGGTGCGTGCACATGCTACCTTAACCTGCAACCTGCAAAGAAAACGATGTGCAATGATAATTTTTAACAAAAAAATCCAATTTTCGTATGCAAAGTGTTTTCTTTATTTGTAACAGAATTTGTGTGTCATTATCAGTGATGTCAATTTACCCTTTAACCTTACCGGCAATCTATCCATTTTTCCGCTTAAGTCATAAAAATTGCGAAGGCAATGAGATTATTAACGCAGCCATAAAACTTATTTAATCTAAATAGAAAAATTTACATTTGCTATAAATTTTCTGCAATTTTTTAGAAAGTCAATCACTCATTTTCCTTTACTGCTTTTTAGAGGTGAGTGGCAGCTGGCTTCACTGGTCCTAAACGACTTGTATAACTGATTTAATACATTTTAAATATTTACCTAAACGCTTAAGTTTTTATAGTATAATTATGAAAAATCTATAGATTAAAACTGCATTTAAAGTTGCAAACAGAATTGTGGTCAAACTGCCAGCACAAATTCTAAAATTGTATTATTATTTAACAACTATGTGATCTGAGTTAAGTCACTAAAATGTATATCAAGCTAGTTATACTTTTGCCCGATTTAATGGAATCAAAATAAATGATGGATCAGCCTGTTAGCTGATTGCACTTGTTGTCATCGTTGTTGTTGTCGTTATTGTTACTGTTGGAGCTCTCAAGTGCACATTAATGAACTGCTTGTATGCTTTTAATTTGCATATGTCTGTCAGTAAACGTCCAATCGATAGATAGATGGGCTTTTGATTAATTAACATACACAAGCACCCACACACACACACGCACATCAATTGGCAGACAAGCAACTGCATGCGCAAGCAGGCCGCATCTGCATCCATGTCCATGTCCATGTGTATGCATGTCTCCATGTCCATGTCCATGTCCATGTCCATGTTCATGTCCATGCCTGTGTCGGAGCGAGCGCCATTGCCAGAAACCATAATTGATTGTCGATAATTCATGCGAACTTAAATTGCCAATTGCATGTGGGGCAACGGGGGTGATAAGGCGTGGGCGGGTCTGTAGATGCGTTTGCTAATGGCAAGCATATAACATATACAACAGCATATGGTATACAAATATACAGACATACATATGTATGCGTAAACATACATATATACGTAATTGTATGCATATTTGTAGCCGAGCGTTAGCTAATAGTTAGATCTCTAATTCTAAAATCAAAATTGCGAATCTTGTTTGGAAACTATTTCATGCCAGAATTGCCAAACTTAAATTAAGAACTTAAATCTTGAATTAACAGATACTCAAATCTCAAATCGAGCATTTGCTTTTTAAAATGAAAATTGTAAGGTTGTCAAATTTTTCTTTCTTAGTGAATTTACAAACTTTCTTGACTTAGGCACATGGAAACTCAACGCATTTTTTTTTTTTAATATTTTTTATTCAAAATTAAACAAAATGAGGAGTTATTAACAAAAATTGATGAGTGATTAGTCAACCCTCGTGCCTATGTTCTAGAATATGCCCAGCAAATTGGCTGTTGTGGTTGTTTAATGTGTGTGTGCATGTATAATTGTGTGAGTTTATGTGTATATTTGTGTGTGTGTATGGGTCGTTGTCCTTCCGGTTAGGGTCGGGGCCCCTTTAGCGGCCAGTTGTGGCCAGTGGCCGAGCAAAAACTGCGCAATGTGATGAAAATCCATGGCGAATTAAAATTGGCACATTTTCGCACGAGAGGAACCAACCAGCAACAGACAAGGCAGCTAACCAGTGGGATGCACACAGGAGAGGAGTGTGGAGAATAGAGAGGGTTACACAGACACACAGACACTCAGGCAACCACTACAACATACGCTTAAAACAAAGCCAACAATGATTTTATTTTTTTTTTTGGCTCTCAGTTAAAGTGAGTGATGTAAAATGGTTGATTGACAGCTGATTGACATGATTTATGACGATAATCACACGTGGAAACAAATAAATAGTTTGCTTGTTTAAGAGAGAGAGTCAGTTCTTTATAAATATAGAGAACTATTAAAATATTAACTAATAAAATAAATAATATATGTGTCATCAACCAAAATACGTTGCATTTGAGATTTAAAGTCCTTTTTTAATTGTTATGTGCATTTTTTGACTATTCATGACAGTTAGAAGAACTTTCCTTCTCAAACGCACTGGCAACAGTATTCGTGGTTGGGAATCTGAGCGAACCCGAAGATGCATCTGGTAACTAGCCGTTCCTGTGTTGCCAAATAGTTGGTATAATAATTATTATTTGGCACGCCGGGGACAGCATGTTAACAGAGAGCGCTCAACAACCACCAGATTTGCATTATCCATTGATTCACCTATTGGCAACTCGACAAAGTGTGGCAGTGATAAGATGAGTTCGATAAGTGCAGCAGCTTTATTCAGTGGTTTTGGAAATAAGGTACATAATTCTCCTAGTTTCGAAGCCGTTGAGTAGAGCTATCCTAATGCACACCTCACCGAACCTAAATCGAATCAATCAATAAACATGTGCATTTATTTAAAAATATATAATGGATATTGGAGAATTAATATCTTGTGCATTTCTCTTAACAACGAACAACTGTAGAGATGGGAATGATAATGGATTTACATGAAATAAATATATATATATATATATAAATGTAGATGACAAAACAGCATACACGAGAAACAAAACGAAATCCTCGATCGCAGTAGAAATTTAAGTAGAGTTAATGGGATTTTTGAACATATCAGAGGTATCTGATTAACCTAACTCATATATAGTTTTCGACTGCAATGCAAGGAGATGTATTATGTGTTTTTATATTTATATATCTATATACAGTTGTAGACATGCCTAGCCCATGGCATTCTCCACACAGAGATTTTCCATTTGATCAGAGTAGAAACCATTGAAATTGATTCTATGCACGAGATTCATAAAGAGATCAGTGGCATTATCCTTGTCCAGATCATTGATTTGCTTAAGAAACGTTATGAGCATGCCCGTAAACTCCAGATCAAAACGTTTTACACGCTCCCCAAATGTATCCGTCTCATCCATTTTGCTCTCGTTCTGTATTATGAAAGACAGAGAAAATACAAATTTGAAAATATAAATAGTAATAAGAAGAGAAAAGCTTAAATGTAAATAAATAATTGTATATATAAATGTCATTCTCTGGTTATTAATTGTTGTACATTGGATTAAAATGAGGACACTTGGTGGACAAAATAAATACATACATGCAAACAAGCAAAGGATCGGCTAATATAATGATTCCATTAGGGAAATGATAATATATGATAACCCCTTGCTGGCAGGAAAAAAAACAATTACAATATAATAGTGAAAAAGGAAAATGAAAATGAAAAGGAAACGAAATGCAATTTGTAGAGATTAAAAATAATATTGGTACAAATTTGCACAGGGGGTCTACAACCATGTATGTGCTCTCTATTTGTGGTTATGGTATACCTGTAGCCGATCCGAAATGTCTGGCTCAGAGTCGGACTGATCCGTATTCTCATCACTGCTATCACAGACCATTGACTTAAGCTCCGCATCGAGAAAGAAACGTTGCGAACGCTACTTGCGCGATATTTGTTGTGAGATATGTCGATTATATATATATATATAGGCGCAAGCATGGCAGGAGAAGAGAAACAAGGAAACAAGACACATACATATGCAAGTATGCAGATACAGGACAATGAGGACTAGCACTCACAATCACAATTCGTTAAGCCTTAAATATGACTTAGCCAATGGCGACTCCCCGGACAGACTCACCTGTATGAAATCGCAGAACTTTAGACAGATCTTACATAACTTAAATATGGCACGATTCAGATGCGAAGTTTCGGTCAGCATGCAGTTTTTCAAGCACAGATCGAGAAAGTCGTGGTGCAGCTTAAGCACCATATCCACATTCTCCACCTTCTTCATCTTCTCAATGAAGATGTGCCAATTGGGCTCGATGATCTCAATCATCATGTAATACTCCAGATTCTGTACGGCGTTCATCATCCGCTGACGCAGCGTAAATGCTGAACGATATAGTTCGGCGGATTGCGGCGAAAACTTTTTCGTTAACGAATTCTCCTTCCAAATTCTGTAATAAATTGAGATGTATTATTATCCTATACTGAATGGGTACAGGTTTCATATAATTGCATCAAACGCTGAGAATTGAGGTTTATATGTTACTCACTTGCAGAGCTGGCGTTCGACGTGCTTGCAGTGGAAGAGCTGTCGGAAGAGCATTTGATACTTGGAGATGCTGATGTGATTGAGCACCAGTGAAACGGGCCACTTTACCTCGTAGCTGAAGGCGAAACATTCCATGCCACTCAGATCCAGACGATCGTATCTCCTCCAGTTCTCTGAAATTGTGCATAAGGGTGCAGCTTTGTAATGAGGGGTTCAATCAAGAGCGCTTTTGCTCACCTCCAGCCGGGTTTATGATCTTGGACATTTGTGTGACCAGATCGTAGGTGAGCAGGCCGCAGTGTACGTAATCCTTATAGGGATCGCCACGTGCCGACGACAGTCGCAGCGTCAGCCCCAACAAATTCTCCAGTTTGATGGGCAGTACATGATCCACATTCTTGGACAGCTCATCCTCGCAGGCATCCATGAACTGCATGATAAAATCGCCGTGATTCAGAAGCAGATAACGCTTCACTGATAACAGATGGCCCATCAGATCATTCTCTGTGATTAGCACATCGAGAAGCATGCGTGCGGCGAAATAGTATGCATCATTGATCACACGCACATGCTGCTCATTTGTGGGATCGTATTTGAGGTTCATGTTCTGTATGGGCATCATACGCTTGCCACACTGCCGGATCACATTGAGATATTTGCCGGTGCGCAGTATCTTGTCCGAATGCCCCTCCAGGAATTTGGGTATGCATTTGTCGCGCACGGTGTAACGCCTCTCCCAGTAATCGTCCGAATAATGCTCGGGCAGCTCATATGTGTGTATGACCTCGTTATCCTCGACCAGAAACTCCCGCGTCGGGTCCATAATGATACCCTTCTGTATCCAGGCCTGCAGCATTGTCATATACGGTGCCGCAGCTTTTTCTGACAGCGATATAATCGCTTCCTGAGCAGACTTATCGCCCTCCAAGCGCTTGATGTGTACGCCCAAAAGCGACAGCACGGCAGCGCCTTGGCAATCATTCTGTTAAGATAAAATGGAATATATATATATATGCATACATACATAACATATTTACATTATCGAACACACACAGAATCATTTATGTACATATATAGACGAAAGAAGCTCCAAACACTTACTGTCTGCATCTCCACCACGAAGGTGTAGATCGCATGCATAATCCACATGGTGGGCTGTAGATAATACTGCAGCTTGGACAAAGACAGCTGGTTCTCGTGCAGCTCCTCCTCAGCTTGCGCGATGAGTATCTGTCAAATAGGTGAGTGGGATAGTTCATTTAAAGTTAATAACATTAATGAACATTTCAGCATTCGACGTACATGGTATTCTTTCGTGATGACAGTTAATTGCGCATTGAGAGCACTGATGACCTTACCGCGACCCTCAGTGTTTGAGATGGCCATTTGGATGCCCATATAGTGAGAGGCCAGCGGCAGAATTTCTTGCACCAATTCCGCCAACGATAGGGTCAGCTCCTTGTGGATGGTAAAGTGTGTTTCGTACTTGTTGAGCTGTTTATCGCGAGGCAGCGGCTGAATGTAGCTGCCACGCACACCATTCAGAATATAAATTAGATCTTCGAGAACTAAATTCTGTTGGGCAGCAAACTGCAATGCGGCCAGATTGTGTTTGCACAGCGAATTCGTATTATCCACTTTGTAGTAGTCCCACAGCAACGTAGGATTACACTCTATTGTATTCAAACCATTGCTGGGCGGTGCATTGTGATTATGATCACCATTTTCAGTCTTCCGACTGGATGCATCCGAGGACACAGTCTGCAGCAGCCCTCTGACATCTTCACCAGTGCCGGGAGATATGCCACCGGCCCCAGTCCTGTGATCGATGTTAGTGGATGTGCTGGCGCCATTGGTCATAGCTGATTTATTGCCAGACTTGCTGCTCTCCACAATCTTATCATTTGCTGGATCCGATCTTGTCGAAACGGCATTCAACACGCGTTGCTTAATCTACAAAATTAAACAAGAATTAAAAAAAAAAATATATAATGCTCTGATTTTGGCTATTGTAACTTTACCGAATTATTGTCCATCAGATGTAAGCATTATGATAAGCCAAAATTATCAAAATAACTTAATAAGCAAAAATGTTTTCCTTTCAGCTAAATTAAAGAGCTATTTTACCTAAATGATATAGTGACTCGATACGGTCGAGGTCTGTGTAGGAGAAACAGACAGACAGACAGGACACACGGACATGGTTATGTGTTGTTGTCCTCATGACTAATAATTATTTAGCTTATTATTAATATAATAATTATTATAATTGGAATACCCTTCACAGTTTACATATGGTCTTCCCTATATACTCTCAAAATCTATTTATCTCTATAACTTCAGTAAATTGGTATCATTGGTTTGCTGCCTTGATACCAAATGCAGCTAATTACCTGTCTCAGATCAGCTCGTGAATCAGCTGGGTCAACCGCACGCCGTCCATGCGTAATGGAGCTAGTCACAGTAGATACTGTAATAAGATCCACAAGTTCTGAAGAGCTGAAGCTGCCGGGGACAGCATTTCGGCTGCTAAGCGACAGTGGCGGCGGCATATCAACAGAAGGACTAACGGCGTTACTTGTTTTCGATGGCCACGAAGGTGTTGCGTTGATGCGTTCGGCGAAGACTAACAATGCGTACATGGGATCCTTGCTGTGCAAAAAAGAAAGCACAGTTACATACAGTTATTTACAGTTATGTGCGTGTATTTTATGTATGTATTTCTTTACCGCTCCAGCATGGATTTGATTTCGTCGAGCACGTTGCGATAGTTGGGCCGCTTGAAGCTGATGGACTCGAGCAACAAGAGCAGTTCGCGGTTCGAGCGTCGCTTATCGACTGTGGCCCGAAATTCACGGATAATGCTGTCTGGCGTATACTTTGTTCTACAATTAGAAAATGTAAATGAAAATAATATTTCTTCTCAATTTGCATGTGTATTTCAGCTCAAAAGACACAGATGATTTATGATTCAACAGTAATAGAGATTAACAAGCAGCATCTGGCACATGTACTGGGTGCCAGGCACTTACTGAGTTTCGTCTATGAGAGTTGCCAGTGCCGTCCGCACTGGATCGGTTTTAGTCGTCATCCGATGGGCCATATGTTTTTGTAATTTGTTAAATTAACGGCTTAAACGAACAGTTCGACGCTCAAAACACACATACAAGCCCTTTGTAGCTCAAGCCAAATTTGAGCGGGTTTGCCAAATAAATGCTCTTGCTCATTTGGTTTTGTTTTTGCTTTTGCATGCAACTATGTTGCCACATAGTTCAAAATATGCTGAAGCAAATTGCAAATGTTATTGAAATATTTCGCTTATTATGAAATGTGCGTATTTTAATACGGGCATTTTTTAACGGCTATCATCCGTCAGTCCACTATTAACATTTATACATATTACCAAAAATTTATAAAATGTTTATTTTAAGCCAGCTGAGCAAAGAATGCCAAAGTATGGCAACACTTTTTCGATGTTTACAAAAATCGATAGTTTTGTGTACTTTCAATGGAAATGTTTGTAAATTACTAACTTACCACTGGCAGCCTAATTAAAAAGAAAACTTATTATGGCAACTGCACAAAATATATATATAATTGCTGTAATTCGAAAAATACCAATACATCACTGATAGAATACATTTAAAGTGCAGAATCGTTCAATGGCAATTGATCTTTTTTATACGGATATTTCTCATCTACTTTGTGTGTAAATGTAAAATTTAACATAACTTTTATTGCTGGTCTCAGTTGAAGCGAGCTTCAAGCCTATTAACTGTTAATTGTTGTAACATAGCATATTAAATTAAATGCAAATCGTGTTTTACATGATTAATAAGTTACATTGTTTTATGGTAGTCGTAACAACAGATAACAATGCGCGGAGGTAGAGGCAGTGTCAGAGAGAGAGAGAGAGAGAGAGAGGGAGAGCAGCTAGACCTTAAGCTGACCGAAAGCTCAACGATAAGATGTGAAATGATTTGCAAAAACAGTCGGGCAGGCAGCAAACTTTGAAGCAGTCGCAAGGTGAAATTTTCCACAAGCAGCAAAAAATAATAAATAATGTGGAGCGATCTAAGCAAAAAGGTGATACTGGTGACCGGCGCCGGTGCTGGCATTGGCAATGCTCTGGTCAAACAGTTGGCCAGCGCCGACGTCACAGTCATCGCGGTCGCACGCAACGAGGCACATCTCAAGGAATTGGCCAGCTTGGATGCGAAGAATATTAAGCCACTGCTCGTGGATCTCACGAATTGGGAGAAGGTGCGCGAGGCACTTGCAACAGTGCCACAGCTGGATGGACTGGTGAACAATGCAGGTGTGGCCATTATTAAGCCCTTCGAGCAGCTAACCGAACAGGATTTCGATACGTAAGTATAAAAACTCAAAACTCCCTATCTATATATATATATATATAAATATAAAGCCCATTCTCTCTTTCTGATGCAGTCAGTTTGATGTGAACATTAAGGCTGTCTTCAATGTGACGCAGACGCTTCTGCCCAAGCTGCGCGATGGCAGCTCGATTGTGAATGTGTCCTCGATCGCCGCATCCCGTAGTTTTGCTGGCCACACGGCATACAGTGCCACAAAAGCGGCTCTCGATTCGTTGACCAAATCGTTGGCATTGGAATTGGGCGCTCGCAAAATACGCGTCAATTCGGTTAATCCCACTGTTGTACTGACCAAAATGGGCCGCGACAATTGGTCAGATCCGGCCAAGAGTGGGCCCCTGCTAGCGCACATACCACTGAATCGATTCTGTGAGGTGGACGAGGTGGTCGATGCCATTGGCTATTTGCTGAGCAGCAAGTCCAGCTTTGTCAACGGACATCACATCAATCTCGAGGGCGGCTATTCCGTCTCCTAACCAACAACTCAAAGTTTTGTTTGCTGCATTTTCTCAATTTCTCCATTTTATAATGTGAAATATATAAAACTAGATATAATTTTGCTGCTGAAAAGAAAACATTCAATAAAAGAACGCTTGTATGGACAAAGTTTGAATTTGTAAGCTGTCTTTTCAACTAGCTTGCATTTTCCACTTTTTGCACACATGGAGCCAGCATTAGCGTCAGCATCTATATATATCTATAGACAAAAGTAATTCACTTGGATTTGTTGTAGTTATGTATTTGTAAGCTGTCTTTTCAAATGGCTTGCAACTTCAATTTGTGGGGGCGTTAAGCCATTAAATGCTACATAATTGGTAATTATACACTACAAACTACAGAGAGACAAAAAAAAAAAAAATGTTTAGTAGAACATCGAGTTTAACGAACGACTTAAATGGTTAGAAATGTACAAATTTGCAATTTGTATATATAATTTGGAGGCATACAAATGATGCATATACATATGCATATGTATATATTGCATTTGGATTGCTTTGCTTAGGTGGAAACTTTACCCTGCTGCTGGCCCTGCAACTGCTGCTGCTGCTTCTTCTCCCGTTCCCGTCGTCGCAGCTTCTTGCGCCGCCGATCAATGACAGCCAGTTCCACCTTGATCGTGTAGTAGGCCTTGCGCACATCCTGGATCTGTTTGCGCAATATTAACACGCACTGATCGTTGCTGAGCGAGGGATCTGTACAATTAAAACAATCGATGAGTATCCTGAGTAGTGAGTAAATCCATAAATATATCCACTCAATGACTTACCCAATTCAACAAGGAAGTTGTATGGACATGGTCGAACGCCTGATGCACTTGATGCAATTGATTGTGTTGGCAGCTGCAGAGGTTGTTGTTGTTGTTGTTGCTGCTGCTGTTGTTGTTGGTGCAGTTGCTGCTGCTGTTGTTGTTGTTGCAGTTGTTGCTGCTGCTGTTGTTGCGGCAACAGTTGCTGGCGTGTGCTATGACGCTGTAATATGACAACATTGTCGGAAGTATCGTCGGTATCCGAACCAGCTGCAGTTTAGTATAGAAGTAAAGTCAAATAAATAAAATATTCAGGTTACAAAATAAAGAATGATCTTTATGATTGGCACTTGCCTGTTGTTGTTGCTGTCGTTTTGCGCATGCTGTTCAATTGCTGGCGGCGCCGTTTGCCCAGGACATGCAGCTCAGCGGCCGTGATGGAAGTCATGGACTGGAGAGACGAGGCGTCTATCGCCTTGACGCGTCGTATACGTCTGGTGCCGCCACCGCCGTTACCGCCGCCAGCGCCGGGCACATTACTCTCGAGTTCCGTATATTTCTTGGTGGCGCCGCACTGCAGACTGCTGCTGCCCGTCTCCTCGCTGCTCTCGTCCTGGCTGGCTGGCGAATCTGGTGAGCTGTTGGGCGACACCGAAGCAGTCGTCGCTGGCTGGCTAACCAGCTGGCTGGACACTGGCGTTGCACGTTGCAACGCTGGAGTGTCTGGCGATAATGGCGCTATGCCTGCAATGGTTAGCGTTGACTGTGCTGCGCCTAACGCACCGGATGTGGAGGCGACAACTGTTCCCGTTCCTGTTCCAGTTGCACATCCACTTATTGCTGGTGTTGTCGCTGGTGCCGCGGGGCCGGCAACGTTGCTCGTGACGATCGGTTCATCCTTGCTGGTGTAAATGGGAGCCGGACTGCCCGGTATTGTCTCCTCGCACAACAAATTAATGGCCGCCTCATTATGGGCATCACTGATTAGCGGACTGCTGGCCGCCGGCGAGACACGCATCGGAGCCGGTGCCGGCGTCGTCTGCATCGGCGTCGCCACCTCCTTGGCCGGCTGCAGCACAAATGGACGTGCGCGCGATGTTAGATATGGCATGAGTGCGTCGGGCGGCAGCTCATCAGACAGCCTGGGCGGGCTGTAGTGGATCAAATTATTATGATCGAGCGGCACCGGATATCTGGTGGCCATCTTATCCTCGGGCGGTGGCGAGGCGGGACTGTCGCTGGTGCACACAATAACTGGGCTGTGCCGCATTGCGACCACCACTGAGACGGGTATTTCGGGCACAACAATCGGCACAACGATTGAGCCACTTGCTCCGCCTAGCGCTGATGCTGATTGTGTTTGTTGCGATTGCGATTGTGGAGGGGCTGCTACTGGAGCTGGGGATAATGGTGTTGCGGATACTTGAGGACTGGCCGTATAGGAGTTGAGACCAAATGGCAAATGACCGACCGCTGGCTGCAGCAGCATTATTGGCTTTAGTGCAATGGGCGCTTGAATGCCGGCAAGCTGTTTATTGCCACCAGCAGCATCCGGCTCCAGTTGCACGGGCGGACTGTTTGTCAAGCTGTTGGATGCCTCCTCGGAGGCGGGACTCTTCAGCTCACAACCGCTAATCGTGCTCGGCTCCTCAATGATAACATCCTCGATGACCAGCCGTTGCTCCGAATCGGTGCTATCCATAGACTCATCATCCGAGAAATTTGTGCACACAGCCAATGCACCCACACCCACACCGGAACCAGCACCCGATCCTCCACTGGCACCCGTCACCGGTGGCGTGCCAGCTGTTGACGAGGCCAATGATTGGCCAGCCACTGGCGTCTTCCGCTGCTGTATGGCGCACTCAAGCTTCTGTATCGTTTCGCTTAGCTCACTGTTCTTTGCCGCCAACGAGGAGTCCAGCAGTGATTTGGTCTCCGGACTGTTGCTGCTGCTCGCCCGTTGATACAAATCGCTGAGTAGCGATGCGCCCGTTTGTATCTTGAGCGGCTCACTGAGCATCTTCAATTTGTCCATCTTCAAGTTCGAGCTGCTGTGCTCCAATTTAATGTTGCTCGGCAGCTGTTGCTGCTCTTGTTGCTGCTGCTGTTCTTCCTTATCCGTGTCTGTTTGGCATTTGGTTTTGCTTTGCTCCGACTCTTCCTTCTTTTGGCTTATCGCTTTGAGCACCTTGTCCGCTATCGAACTGGGCTTCTGTTCATATTTAACCGCATCGAGATCAAATGGACCCGCTGCTCCTGCCAGCAATATCTTCACATTCTCCAGCTTCTCCAGTTTGTTGTCCTTGTTCGATTCACCGGAACTGTAGCCGCTGCTCAGCTCAAAAACATTGCGAGTCTCCATAAACGGACTGCCGGCAATATGTTGTTGTTGGGCGGCTGCTGCTGCAGCTGTTGTTGTTGCTCCCGTTTTGGCTACGCCTATCGGTTGGGGCGGTGTGCTCAACTTGGGTGAAATGGGCACAGCAATTGTTGGCGCTGCTGCTGCTGCAGCAGCAACAGCAGCAGCAGTCGGCATAATTACAGCTGCTGTTGCTGCTCCTACTGGCGCTGGTGGTGTTGCTGGCGTTGTGGGCGGCTGCAGTGCATCCGTTAGAGCGCGCGTTGTCTCCTGCACAGTTTGGGCGAGCTCCTCGTTCAGAGCGGTTATATTTAAATTGAAACTGGGCGATTTGCGCAACACATCGAAGGGTGTTGCATATCCAGGAGTTAACTGCACCTTTGCCATTAGATCAGCAACGGTTGCTGATGATGGCGTTGTTTTTGGGCAGGCTGATGCCAAAGTTGGTGTTGCCTTGACGCCACTGGGACTGTTTGCTGTTGGCGGCGATTGCTCTGCAGCAGCTGCTGATGACTGTTGCTGCTGCTGATCCAGTTTAAGCTGCTTGGGCTGCTTATCCGAGCTGGCCAAAAGCAGGGTGGCTTCTTTTAGTGGGGAGCTTCGCTTCTTGGCCTTGCTGGTTGTGGCAGCTGCAATTGCACCATGTATGGAATAGTTGCGCTGTTCGTGCACCATCAATTGATGCTGATCCATGAGCACGGTAGTCGTGCTCGCTTTCAGCGCCTGTTTGCGACCAGCAACACTTGTTGCTGTTGCCATATTTTTGCTGCAGCTGGGAATATTGCTGCTGCTATTGCCACTGCTAGTGCTGGTGGTGGTGGTGCTGCTGCCACTGCCATTGCCAGTGCTAATGCTGCTGACAACAGCTGGTAGCGTTGGTGGCACTATCGCTGTACCACCCATGGCCGCCATAGGCGAGATTCGTTTCTCGAACTCGAATGGCTCCGTATCCTTGAACTCGTACACATCCGACGAGAGCAACTTGATGCCACTGATGCCGCTGCAGCTGCTACTATATTTGGTCTCCTTGGCAGCAGCTATTGCTGTTGCAGTTGCACCTGCTGCAGCTGCTGCTGTCGATGTTGTTGTTGTGCCGCTGCTTATTTCCAATTTACTCATGTCCGGCAACGAACGTGTCGCCGATGAGCTGCTCAAGCTGACCGTCGTCGTCGTCGAATTATTGCTGCTGGAGCAGAACGAGCTGGACGAGGAGCTGGACGATGATGGCGAACAGGCTGCAGGCAGTTCCACCTTCAATGTTGCCGTCTCCTTGTGCAGCACTGGCTCAACAAACTTTTTGCTCGCATCCACAGTGCTGCTGCTGCCAACTGATTGCTGCTGCTGCTGCTTCTTTAATAGCTCCAGTTTCTTGGTTGCGCTTTCCGTTTTCTCCGTCTTCTTGAGCAATGTCAGCGGCTTCTCCACAATTACCGATGTGCATTTGGCGCTTGGATTACTGCTGATGCTGCTGCTGTTGTTGCCGCTGTTGCTGCCGAAACGCGCCGGTGCAATTAGCGTTATGGTTGTTGTCGGTTTGATATCGGCGCCCTTATGAAAGGGCTTCGTTGGCGTTTCCTCCTTGGGCTCCAATTTGAACGGTTTGCGATCCTCATCGTCGTCGTCATCGTCGTCGTCTTGGCCAACATCATCATATGCACCAACTCGCAGTTGAAAAACTTCCTTCTTCAGCTCGCTTGACAACTTTTTTTGATTCGTCATGTTGCCGTCGCTATCGACGGGAATTGCTGCTGTTATTTTGGGCTTGCATTTTCCGGTTGCTCGCTTGTGATCATCGAGCTTATCGGATGATTGAGAATCCTCGTCAATGTACGAATCCGTTTCCGAGGATTGTTCCGTGGAGCTGCCGGTTTTGGACACTTCCTGTTTGACCTGTGGGTCGCTCGGTTCGCTTTTGATCGCATCCTTGCGATCCTGCAGCTGAAAGCCTTTCAGCTCCGACCGTATCTCGCTGAGATCATAGTCACGTCCCTGTCCCTTCCCTGCAGCAACAGCAGCAGCGGCGGCGGCGGCTCCACTGCTCATTGCACGAGTGCCAGCACGTGATCGCTGCAATGGTTTCGATTGTTGCTGCACAACAACAGCAGCAGAAGCAACTGGTGTCTGTTGTTTATTTGACGGTGGTGGCTGTGGCTGTGACTGTTCCTCATCCTCATCCTCGTCGCTATCCTCGCTTGGCTCGCTGTTGCCGCGTCCCTTTTTGCCAGCAGATGATGCAGCCGCTGCTGCTGCGGCCGCCGCTGCTGCGGCCTTAGCTTTGTTCAGCTGCTGCTCCTTGACACTGAGTCGCTTGGGACGACGCACTGGCTCATCGGAATCGCTGTCCGTTTCACTGGCCGTGGACGCATCAGAGACATTTGCCGATATCGACGCCGAGGCGGAGATACGACGTCGCAGATTGTTGCTACTGTTGCTGCTGCTCGCTGCTTGCAACATTCGCGTTGGACGCTTGTGTTGCTTCAGTTGCGACTGTGAGGCAGCTGGCGATTTGGTGCGACTCGAATTGGAGGCAACCGATGAGGGCGTTGTCGAGCGCGGTGGCATTGAATCACTCCGACCTCGTCCACGTTTGCCAACCCCCGTTGTTGCTGGTGTTACGGCTGCTGATGTTGTTGGTGTTTTCGATGCCGAATGCAGCATCGAGGATGCACCAGTGCCGGCGCTTGGTGGTGGCTGCTGCTGCTGTTGTTGTTGTTGCTGAAGCTGTAACTGTTGTTCTCGTTCCCCCTTGGCAGATGCATCCTTTGGTGTCAACTGGCCGGGATTGGGCGCCTGGGTGGGTGCACCGCCGCTATTGGCGCTGCTGGTGCTAATTGTGCGCTGCTTCTGTTTGGAGCCCTTGGTTAAATTCTCGGCAATGCGCTCGCGGGGCACCCACTCATCGTACCGATTATTCCAGCCGGTATAGTGCACCAGATACATCGGAACGCCGCGCTGCACATTAATCTCGATGACTTTCGCTTCATAGGTGCTGCCATGTGAGCTGGGCGATTTCTTTTCGTGATAATTCACTTTAAGCTTGTCACCGATGCCAACGATAAAATCGCCCGTGTCGATTTTCTCCACAGTTATTTCATCCTTCTTCCGCTTGCCGCGCTTCTCATCGCTTTTCTCCACTTGTTTGCGTTGTTGATGTTTCTCCTTTTTCGTTGGACCGCCGGCAGAGCTGTTTGCTGCTGCTCCTGTTGCTGCTGCTGTTGTTGTTGTCGACGACGCTACATCAGTTAAAGAGAGATAGACGTATAATAAATGTATAAGCCAAACTATTGCTGTTTCATTCAAATATATTTACTCAATGGGGTATTCCACAATTAAGCGAAAATAGGTATTTCATTAAATTGGCTTCCACTTTTTGTTGCAGTTGCAGTGCAAGTAATTTATTTATTTTAAATACTATGCGCATTATAAATGAATAGTTTTGCAACTTTTGCTTTTGCTTGATTGTTTTTTTTTGGAACAGCACTGATAGTGATCAAATGTTAATCGAGCAAACAGTGAACATATGTCGATAACAAGACACAACCTATCGATAGGTGGCCCAAACTCAAGAAACACGAGCAAGAGCAACGAAAACAAGTCCGCGTACGTGTGTGTGTGCTTGGTCTTGCGCCGGGGCAACAAAAGCATCTCTGCACGCAAGCAAGCCCCCATTAAAGAAAAGACGAGATTAAATCGAAATCAACACGCTCTTATCAATAGTTCAAACAGCTGGGAGGCCAATGCCGTGACAATTATACTAATTATAACATTAGTAATAATACAACAAATAAACAGCCAGCAAAGACAAGCAGACAACGGAAACGATTCACTCTCAATTCGTGTTGCTGACTGGCGGCGACGAAGCATTAAACCGATTTGGGAATTACTCATTTGTTGTCTAGCTGGGAATGATTATATAATCATGCGATTGCGCTTCCTGGCCCAAGCCAGCCGTCAATTGGGGCTAAATAATCGACCCAACCATAATGGTAGTCTGCATCGCCTGCTGGCGACAAGCAGCGCAGGAACAAAGGACGACCAACATAATAATCATCATAACAACAGCGAGGGGCAACAGCAAAGTTGGCCACTTTATGGCGCTGTTGCCATGGGCGGCATCGGTGCCGGCTACTGGTTATTCCATCAACTGGACAGAATGAAGCGCAAGCAGACCGAAAACCAATTGACACCGCCTCCTGCTGCTGTCAAGCTGGATGCGGCGGTGGATGACGATGAGGAGAGCAAAGCGCGTCTGTGGCACAAGACAAAACGCGAGGAGCTGCCCACATACAGTGTGGAGGATGTACTGCGTCACGATAAGCCAGAGAGCGGCATTTGGATCACATATGGTCTGGGCGTTTATGATGTCACCGAATTTGCGCCCAATCATCCCGGCGGAGATAAGATTCTAATGGCTGCTGGCAATGCCATCGATCCGTTTTGGGCCATCTATCAGCAGCACAATACGCTTGAGGTGCTTCAGCTGCTCGAAAGCTTTCGCATTGGCAATCTGAACAAAGTGGGTGCGATCATTGATGATGACGTTTCGGATGAGCTGGGCTCACCGTGGGCCCAGGAGCCAAAACGTCACGTGCTGCTCAAGCCGGCCAGCAAGCGGCCATTTAATGCGGAGCCACCAATTGGAATGCTGGCCGATAAATTCTACACGCCCAACGAACTCTTCTATGTGCGCAATCATTTGCCGGTCCCGTCCATCAAGCCAGATGAATACGAGCTCGAATTGGTCGTGGAATCGGGCAATGGCCAATCAAATCGCACGCTCAACCTCGACGAGATTCAAAAGCTGCCCAAGCACACGGTCACAGCGGCCATCATGTGCGGCGGCAATCGGCGCTCCGAAATGACGCGCATTAAACCCGTCAAAGGTAAGTCGCAATATTACAGACAAAGAGTGAGTTATATATACATATATAGCAAGATGGATATAGATATATAGATAGATGGTAGGACTCAAAATGCGATTTAAATCAGAATTTTCTGTTTGGACAATGGGCAAAATGTTAATGTTTAAAAAGTAAATAAAAATATTATGAGAATATGGGAAAAATCCACTTTAGCAAATGGAAAATTGAATATTGAATATTCCTACTAGCACTGCTAAAGGAGGACAAACGATTATTAAATTTCGATCAATAATCTGTCAGTTATATAGAAATGCCATAAAAGCCGTAAGAGTTAATGAAAACCTTGCCAAATGCTAAAATCGAATGCAAGTGGCTAATAAAAATGATAAACTCTAGGTCACAAATTAATTATACAAATCTATATATATACATAAGTATAGAATTGAGAAGCATGCTTGACTTGTGAATATGATAATGGATGATCTGTCATAAGAATTGTGTGTGCATCTATCAATCTATCTGTCTAATCCATTTTAGGTTTATCCTGGGGACCTGGCGCTGTGGGCAATGCTAAGTGGTCGGGTGCACGTCTGTGCGATGTGCTCCAGGCGCAGGGTGTGCAGCCCGATGAGCGATTGCATGTTATATTTGAGGGTGCCGATCTGGATCCGACAGCACATCCGTATGGAGCATCGATACCGCTGTCCAAGGCACTGGATCCACGCGGCGATGTATTGCTCGCCTACGAGATGAACGAGCAGCCGTTGAGTCGGGATCATGGCTATCCGATTAGGGTAATTGTGCCCGGCACTGTGGGTGCCCGCAATGTCAAGTGGCTAACCCGGATCGTTGTCAGCGATTGTGAGTCGGATTCGCACTGGCAGCAGAACGATTACAAGGGCTTCAGTCCGAGCACAGACTGGGATACGGTTGACTTTAGCAAGGCGCAGGCAATACAAGCGATGCCAGTGACCTCGGCCATCTGCACCCCCATGCCCGGGGAGCGTGTCAAAGTGGACAAAGATGGCTGCATTACGCTTCGCGGCTATGCCTGGAGTGGCGGCGGTCGACGCATAGAGCGCGTCGACTTGACCAGTGATGCGGGCAAATCGTGGCATGTTGCCCACCTGGAACAGGAGAATGAGCCCGACGGCAGACACTATGGCTGGTCGCTGTGGACGGCCCGTTTGCCAATCAGCGCCGATCAGCAGAAGGATCAGCATATGGAGATTTGGGCCAAGGCCGTCGACTCGTCGTACAATGTGCAGCCGGAGTCATTCGAGCATATTTGGAATCTGCGCGGTGTCCTCGCCAATGCCTATCACAAGGTCAAAGTGAAGCTATCCCAATAATATAGAAAAACTTAAACACAATAAAACAGACTACGATTTGAACTAAATACGAATACAGATATAGGTATGGGTGGGAAATAATGGAGGAATAATGGGAATTCTGGTTTTGGATAATTAGATTTAGATGTGAACAGGTGGAGGAGTACGTAATCTTCGCCATGTTTAAGATACCTATTCTTTCCAGATATTATTTTGAATTTGTGATGGGCTAGGTCTGCCTGGTCGATAAAGACGAAGATCGATGAAGCTGGACGAATCGAGCTAACAAACGATTTATAAAAGAACGAACTTGCCACATGGATCACTCAACTAGTTGCTTCAATTGTTGCAATTGAGATTGAATCGCGAGCAGACTTACCCGTTGCTGATGCGGCTGCCGTTCCTGTTGCTGCTGGGGATGCGTCGCGACTGCGTTGCGTTTCCGATGCAGCTTTGCTCGATGCATTGCTGCCAGCGGCGCTTGGCTCCTTGTCCACGCTGTTGTTGCGCGTCGAAACAGCCGCCGCCTTGATCTTAGCCAATGGTACATCGGCCTCGGCATCCTTTGCATCCTTGGCGCTGACTGTTGTTGTTGATGCTGCTGTTGTCGCATCTGCTGCTGCTGCCGATATGGAAACCGGTGTGCTGCCAACGCTGGATGTGGTGGCGGTGGCCACTGTTGGGACAGCTACTGCTCCGCCAGCTGCTGCTGATCCTCCTTCTGCTGTCTCTGCTGCAGTGGCTGGCGTGACAGTTGTGGTGGTGGTGGAGTTGGTGGTGGTGTTCGTGGTAGTGCCTGCTGTTGATTTTTCCTCGAATTTCTCCACTAGACTCTTGACTTTGCTGCCACTGCTACCTGCGGCGGATACTTTGCGCTGTTTCTTCACCGGTTCCACAACCACACTGGACTCGCTGGTGTTGCCCGATTCCTCAGCTGCTGATTGTGAGATTGCCCGGGAGCCAGCGCGAGTGGGGGTGGCAGCTGTGGCGCTGATACTATTTCCACTGTTGACTCCTGGTGCTGTTGATGATGCAGCAGCTGCTGCTGTTGTTGTTGTAAATGATGATGATGATGATGCTGCTGCTGCTGTTGTTGTTGCTGTGCTGCTGCTACTGGCGGCAACGTGCGCTGCCAGCGCCTGATTAGCCATCGCCAATTTGCTCATTATCTCCATTTTGGTGGCTTCCGCCGGTTTGGGCGAAGCCACCGAATTGGCACGGACCAGGCTGCGACCCTTGCTGCGACTAGAGTTGCGCGATGTCATCAGCATGGAGCAGCCGAGCTTGCGATGAAAATCGCCATATGGCTGCAGGAATTTCTTATATGCCTGCTTCACCAGATTCATAACGCTGAACGTGCACGGCGTGAATCCCAGTCGCATGGCAATCATTTTCCATTGATTCTTGGCGGTGACGCGATTGTAGCCGCCACGCTTCTGCACCGCCCGGAACAGGCGATAGAGATCAACATCGCGGCTTTGGATTGATGGCACCTTGTTCAGAGGAGTGCCACGATCATCCATATACTTGTACAGCTGTGCCACAAACAGATCCTTCTCCTCGTGCGGCTCATCGTCCGATGAGTCCGATTCGATTTCCGCCTCATCATCGGTCGTCAAATTGGCCAGACCGAACAGTGAGTCGCGATCCCAGTGGGCGGGCAAAATGCTCTTATCGAGAAACTCGAGAGCCGCCTGCACAGCGGGCACATCCTGTTTGTTGGCTATCTCGCGTGTAAACTCATTTGCCTCCTTCTTCGGCACCGTGTAGTAGCGTCCATCCTTAAAAGAGCGCACCAGATACTCGTCCTTGACCCGGATGCGCACAGTGGCCTACGAAAACAAATGTTGAATAAAAACTCATCAATCAATCAAGATTTTGAAGAGATTGTTTTGGACTGGAATGTGCCCGACCAATAACTCTGCTTGGAGGCAATCATCTATTTGAAAGCTTGTTGAACTCACCTGCTTGCTGACCTGGGCGGTGGGTGCGACAACGAGAGCGGGGAACCATTTCTCCTTGTCCTTTTTCTTGGATTCGGTTTCGACGCAAACGACTTTGCCAATGTGCTCCTCCTTCTCGTTGACCACCTCCTTGGCATCGCTCTCGTCATCATCGTCGGAGCTGCCATCGTTGAGTTGACCACGTCGTCGTCCGCGTCGACCGCCCACCACCGGATTACCAAAATGCTCCGGATGCGTTAGTGGCAATTGATCCAATGTTTCGCTCTCATTGAAATGCCTGCCGCTCTTCAAGCAGAGCGCTGTTCGACGCAGCGTCGTAATGTCGCCATCATCGAAGACGACTGTGTATTGGGAGCAATCCTGAATTTTGGTTATGGTCGCCTCGATGCACTCCTTGCGATCCGGATGGCGCACCTCAACGGTTGCACCGGCGCGCAGTTGTCCGGGCGCCGCCTTAATTGCATCATCCGGCACAATCCCAGAACCGAGTCCCTGTTTGTAGGCAACCTTCACCTTAATGTTGCGCACCACTTTGCTGACTTTGGCCTCGCAGAAGGCGCCCTTGTATTTGGCGCTCACCTCGGTGCCCACAGGCAGCGATGGTGGATCGTCGGCTTGCTGCAACGCACACAGCACAGACACAATTCATTTCCAATCGTTAGCAGTGCATATTTGGATATATTAGATGTGCTAGCTAGCATTTGTTGCACTTACCTGCATATTGTTAGTGATTAGAAAACTGCGTTCGCCGTGTCTGTGAGCGTAATAATCAATAGAGGCTGTACATTTTCAGTTAAATGTTTACGTTCTTTGCGTTGGCCTTGGTAGTCTCTATATCCCAGTGAGCCTACCCCTCCACCTCCTTATGGGTCAACCTCCTTTCTGACACACACACAATTTGCCGCGTTGCGTTTTTGTTTGTTTTATTTCTCAAACTACATACACTGCTGCACTTTCACGTCGTTCAGAAGCAATGGCGCCTTTGTTCTGCAACAGTTGCTATGTTTTTTTTTGGCTTTTGCAAATATTATTTGTTACAAGTTAAAGTGAAATTTTCGACATTTGCTTTTGCGTTGTTTAGCGTCTTTGCAAAATATTAGTGATGTGCAATTATGTGGTAGCATACGCCTATCGTATTTTCGACAAGTACTCTATCGATACATCGTTGTAAGTAAGATCAATTAGTAATAAGTAATAATATTAAAATTGTGACAAATTAAATAAAAGGCTTAACGTCACAGACACGATACATGTGTGACCATAACAATAATACTAATCGACGTAGCGATACTTATCGTTGCCGTTAAAATTCAAACTTATTTCAACAGGAGCTATCATGAATTATCGACATGTTAAATATTATCGATTACGTTAAGAAAATGTGAGCAGTGGCACCACCGCAAAATTTCACTCAAATGGCAACCTTTCACCTTACACTCAAAATTTGAGTGTAAATTCAAAGAAATTATTGCACGCCTGCGTGCTGAAAATAATAATAATTACTTGCAGTTGCGCTTTGACCACCAATTTGAAATGCAAATTACCGTTTTTTTCACGATTGACATCAATAAACACATACTTTTTATAATACATGTTTAATCAGTATGAAGACCTGACTCAAAGTAGCCAATTTTGATGAACCCTGAAATCTGGAACGCATCTTTATTTCATATATATATATATATATATATATATATCAGATGGCTGTTATTTTTTGACTATATCCCACCCGCATTAAAATAATGGCAATCGAATAGAGGTGTACTTCTGTAGTTCACTAATTGAAGCTCATTTTCACGCGCACTAATTGAATTGCCAGCAGAGGTATCAGCACAATCCGTTCAAAGCGTAAATAGCAGCAGCAGCAACAGCAGCCGCTATCAGGGCGATTCCAATGAGAATTCGGCAACGGACTTGCACGCTGCTTTTGTCCTTGGTTCTTGTTGGAAATTATTTGCCGCTCGCTTTGATTTTAGTTGCGTGCATGTTCGGTGCTGGATGTGTGCATGTGTTGTGTGTGTGTGTGTGCTGTGTGTGACGCGAATTACAATCACAAAGCAATTAGCTAATGCTTTTATGACTTCTCAGGAATTGTGACATGTTTTTTGCTGAAAACTTTGCGTGCGCAGCCAAAACATTATGGTTATTATGATACCACCGAATGATATGCAAATCGACTAGCGCAATTAAAAAACAAAGAAAGAAACGCTTTACTTGATTTGGATACGTACATACATAGATAAACATACATAGATAAATATACATAGATAAATATACATATATATATATATATATATATACATATGTATATATAGATGGCAAAATCCAAATACATATTTGAAACTGCCGAACAACTCATGTTTCAGAATTAATTCGTTTTCGTTATCACAGATATATTGATATATATATAGAGTTGGCTCAAAGGGGGTCAACGGGTGACCAGCACCACTCATCACTGCAGTTTAAGTTCATTTAGTAAGAAATTATTTGCATTTTGGTCGACTAATGTTTCATTTAGCATCGCTGCCGAACGAATTTATCTAATTTTCATCATTGCAGCGAATGTTGTGACATTTTTTTGCAGTCTCTGATCCATTCCACTTCTTATGATCCAATGCAAAGTTTTTCTCCATCTTTAATTTGGCTTATGTCACCAAAGGAAATTTTACTATATAACACCGCACGATCATCGGTTGCTGATGAAGTTGTCTTGAACCCTAATCCTAAGAGCATTTGTTCTTGGACCGTCCAATTTTCTTGATCTTAGAGATGGCGGTCTATCTTCTACCCTTGGCCCATTAAATATCATTCTATAGATCAGTTAAGCTTTTATTATAATGAATATATTCACATCTTAACACTTGCCAGCAAAAACAATAGAGAAACTAAAGGCTTCTGATATTTATTAAGAAACAAAATGAATTTATTGTATTTTGGACATGATATTTATTTATTTTTTCAATTCACATGTAATTGTCTTATTTTATTATATATACTCAAACACACACACACACACCAGAGACAGCGGGTTGAGTTATTAATTTTCCCATTTTCATTAAAACGCTATTAGCTGAACGTATCTATAGCTGCAGCCTTATTGTATTTTACTTGGCTGAATGACTTTTGGCCCACCCCCTCAAACAAAACCACCCTAAACCACCCAGGCTCCCATCAACCGCTGGCTTGGCGTGCGCGCGAAACAAAGGCCAATAATTTCTGCTGCTCCTTTTCAAGTATCATTTGAAAAAGAATAAAAAGAAGAAGAAGAGCTCACTCGACTACGGCATACCCACAACCCAGTTGTTAAATGTGGTCAAATTTTATTACACATTCAGATTATACTTGTTTCTCACCAGATCTGAATTTTAATGTCTTTCAAATATTTTGTCTTTTATTACTATCGGAAATCGAAATATATCGATATTCGGCAAACGGTGGCAGATTTAAATAAACCTGATCTGCGCTGATCATGATCAAGAATATATATATAAATATACTTTATGGGGTCGTAGATGCTGCCTTCTGCCTGTTACATACAACATGTCAAAATCATCATACCCTTCTTACGCATTTGTAGCGGGTGCTTGGTATAAAAATAAAAACGTAAAGAAAAGAAATAGCAACAGAAATAAAGAAGAATGAAAGGCAAATAAAGAGTGAAATGGCCAAAGCGCATAGAACCGCTCAAGTAAGAAAGGGTTCCTTACTCTATCCAGTCCTTGCTCCAGCCAGTCAGTCAGTCAGCCAGTTAGCAAGGAGTAAGTAATTAGTGTGCATTTCCGTTCTGCCTGCACGTGTGTGTGTGTGTGTGTGTGCGTGGGTGTGTGTGCATTTACTTTTCCACTTCGTTTGCGACAATCAAATGTAACAAAAGCGTCCAAGCAGCAGTTGGAGAAATAAGTAACTGCCATTCAAGGCAAGAGAAAGCAAACAAGAAGAGGAGCCCCAAGCATGACGGGGTGAATCAAGCTGCCAAGCAGCCAAGGAGCCAAGGAGCCAAGGAACCGGTGAAGTGCCTGCAACTGCACCCTGTTGTTGCACCTGTGCAGGCATCTCCTTATCATCTAAGGCCACAGCGTCATCATAATGAAACGTGACATTGACTTCAATCGCTGGCCAGACAGCCTCCTCAGCCTGCTCACCATCCTCCCCCCTATCCATCACCCACGAGAGACGTGATGCGTCCTCCCCCTCCATCCATGCTAATCTCTCTGTAATTAAGACCGTCACTCATTCAGTTCACCTGCATGCCTGGCTTGGTGGCTTGGTGGACGGACGAAGGCGTCGAAACAATGTGCCAATTTCCACTGCTTTCCAATTGCATGTGGTTGTTCTTGCTGGTGGCTCCTCTCGGTGGCTCCGCTTGACTGGCTTGACTTGAGTGGGTGGTTTCGGTTTTGGTAGGGGGTATCTGTATCTATGTAGATTGCTGCCAAAGTGCGCTTTATGGCGCCTAGCATACCTTATACTTGCTCCTTTGATCTGTGATTGAAATCTGTTCAGTTAGTCAAGGATTATAGCTGATAACTAGAAGCTTTGCTACAATTCACTTATATACTTTACACTTCGATCGTGTTTTTCTTGATCGAGATAGGCGTAGACATAAGGATCATCTTTCGACCGATTGTTCCTATTGCAGCTAAATGAGTCATCTCCGACTTATGGACTACCTTCAGCAAAACAAAAATGGCTTCTACCCTCTACCAGGGCATATAAATGGAGTCGCTCATAATTTAACTGACTTTCAATTTAAAATATATTCCAAATAATAAGCATACATTTTCTTCATGAATAGATAAGCACCTACTTATCTCATCTCATTGCATGGATTGGAAGCTGCTTCCTGTGGCATATGTGAATATATAATGTAAATTGCAAAATGCAAATGTTAATTTTTAGTTTTTTTCATCGCTAATTGGAATCATATCCAAAAATACTCACTGACAGAAACTGGAGATGATTCTGGACTCGTGGCAGAAATAATTGGATTAGCTGACATACATACAGATATCGCATATATATTTTGACTCTATCAATACACAGATGTGTGTGTGTGTGTGTGTGTGTGTGTGCAAAAGACTTTTGTTATTTATGTTCGTTTCTACCCCAAAATCCCTGGGAGTGAATCTGTGTGGGATGTGCATAAATTCTCAAAGTGTTACCAACAAATTTCGACGCATTTAAATGCGAGTTAAGCCATGTATTTGTAAACATATATACATATTTAGTTAAATATACTCATATATATATTGGTGGTCGGGGCCACAGCATCTATCAAAGTGTCTGGCTGGCTTGCAGCATGCAAACAACAAGGGGCACGTTTGTTTATCGGTGTCGAAGTTGCCAACGTCCTAAACTCTTTGCCCCAAAAAGTGGTGCAATAAATGGCCATCTGATTGAGGTAGTACTTTGCTATTTATAACAAAGTACACACTCACACACACACACACACACACACACACACACAGATGTCCATCTGCACAGATGTGCAACTGCAACTGCAACTGCAATTTGGCATGTTTTTGTTCTGGTTCTTCATTGGTGCCGGTAGCGATCTTGATGCGGCTTAGTTTTGGAATACTAGTTGCGGTTGCAGTTGCAGTTGTTGTTGCTATTAGTATACCCTGTAATTTATACAGGCATCACAATGCAGCATGTGTGACTGTTTGTAATATAAAATCGTAATACCCTGTCAATATTTAAACTTAACCAAGCCCAAATATTGTCAATGTTTGTTACTCATTTCGGTATCCACATTTTTGGCTAGTAACCTGAATGACTACTACTACAGGGTATTTGGTAGTTGTGCATCCACGACTCGACTGTGCCTTAGAAGTACTTGTCATTAATTTTTGTGTTCATTGTTGTTGCTGCTGGCTGTGTTGTGCTTATTGGTGGCAGTGTGTTTCCTGGGGGCCATTCTCACCAACAACAACAACAACAACCCAACAACAACAACCCAACAACAGCAACTTTGCGCACGATTCGTATTTCGAATTTGGCATCTGGCATGCCATAAAGTCTTTGCTCATAGCATCTCAAATCAGGAAAAGAAACAGTTCTGTCTCTCTCTCTCTCTCTCTCCCTCTCTCTCTCTACTTCAATCTCTCTCTTTCTCTATCTCTCAAATTATCAATGATTTTTATTAATCTAAAGAAATAAAAGAGTTTAAAAAAATGAATATTGATATTTGTAAGAAAAGATCAGGCATTTATTTTGAAAACTGTTTCAAAATAATTCGAAAATCTTAAAAAATATTGAAAGAGTGTGGCGAATAAATCAAACGTAATATGCAATATATGATTGATATATTAATAATACAGATAATAATAACAATAACAAACTTTTATATGTCATTTGAAAGTTGAGTGAAGAGCACGGTTGTTCAGAACGAGTTTTCTTCATATTGCAATAATTAAACTAATAACTTTAAATTTATTTTAATTTTGAACTACAAGCTGAATTTCAGCGCATCATTTGACTGTTGGGAAAGTCAAAGTGGAGGTCTCACTGTGGTAATACGGCTGGCCACATAGGAACACTTATCGTCACTTGACGCGGTTTCTGACTGAATGAATTTTGCTGACTGACAGCGCGACTCCATAATAAGTTGCCGCTTCAACGTGCCACAATTTGAGCAGAGCCACCAACCAGCCAAACAATCAGCAAAACAAAACAACCACACAGTCACTTCAGGGAACCACCCAACCACCCCTTTAGCTTTACGGATTGCGCAACTTATTGTGGCTTGGCTGGGCCAACATTTTGAATGCCTACACGGAGAAAAACAAGTAAGAGTGCTGCACTAGATGGAGCTCGACTACGAGATGCCCTGCACCCTGTTAGCATATTATTAATAATCTAGTTTTATTGCCAATTTCCCCTTAAATAAGTTTTGCACACTCAAATGTAAGCATACTCTCATTTGATAAGGGCGGTGCAGGTACACTGAAAATTAAAGTAAAAACTAAGGCATCTCATATTTTTCTCTGTGTGGTGTGGGAAAGTCGGACAACACACATCCGTGCACACAAGTATCCAGAAGGACGTGGACAACCGCAGCAGGGCTTAGCTTTTTTGTCTGTTTAATGGGTGTAAATGTGTGCAGGGGGTGTGCGTGTGTTGTCCCGCGCAAAGCCGCTTATCACACACCCAACAAGCCCAACTGCGGACGATCGTTAACATTATCAACTAATTCTTCATATTTTTCTTTGTCCACTTCTCATGGTGGTATATGTTTTTGTGCCCGATTGGCAAAGTAACTAAATGCTTGGCCGAGCACGCAGTATTATTGAGAACCCCCATTAACACCCCCATCTGCACCCCTAGCTACCACCCCTGTGAAATTTGTGTATGGTGTGTGTTGCATAGTTTTGTGTGTTCCCAGCTCGTCAAATTTAAATAATAATAAATATTGAATAAATATATGCAATAAACTGAACGAAACGAAAAAAAATCAAACAAATTTGAAATTCAACTTCAAATCGAAACAAACAGAAATAGTTTTTTATGGGGCTTAGTCTCGGCAAGATTTTGAATTGGTCTGGTGAATAGAATAAAATGACATATAAATAATTGAATATATATAAATATATATACATATATACTGAATCCATTAGAAATGCAAAAAACAAATTGTGCAAAAGCGTGAACAGGCAGATGAAATAATCTCCGACAGTTGTATACTCTCTCTTATGCAGTTGTATAATGCTAACGATAGTATATACGATATTCACATATATACATTCTTAATGGGAATCAAGAGGCGAGTCGATCTTGCCATGTTTGTGTGAATTGAATCGATAGCTTTGTCTCTTTCGCGAATATCGATACAAATCGATAGCAATAAAAACCACAATTTAAATATCTTTCTTGTATACAAATCTTTTAATCGAGCATTTATTTACCCCAACATAATCAGGCCTGCTCCAATTTGCAATTTTGATAATCTGTAAAATGTCTACAAGATCGGTTGAAAGGCACTGAAAAAAATCGTATGTTCATTGTTGCAAATGACACAGCAGAAAGCCCATGCACAATTGCTGACAACAGGTGTCGTCGGCTGCGTTCACTTTAACGGCTTATTGCAGTGCGTGCCACAAAATGTTGCATTGCAAACAAATGCTTCCGTGCACCAATCGAAAAACAAAGAAATTGCGATTTATCACGCGCCCCATCAACTTTAAAGGACTTGCAACAATGTTGCCTCATTTTGTGTTCCAAAGTCCACAGGCCAAATTTGTTGATTGATTTGTAAGCATTCCAAATAAATTTATAAGCCTCCCAGGCAGCTTAACAAATTAATTTGTGGTGTTATTTATACACCACCACCACATACATTTATGCGTATTTATGTATACATATTTATTCATATACAGTTGTCTACAGTATAGTTGTCAAGATAAGTTTACTATATAATCGCAAAAGTAGCTCTTCAAATAAGTTTTTAGCATTGAGAGAAATGGTCACAGAATGGTTATTGATATAACATTTCTTATATTTCAAGTACAAAACTATTGGTAATAAGGAACGTTAAAATCAAAAAAAATAAAAATATTTTTATCAAATTCTGGCATACTTTTTTTGCCAACCATAAAGCAACAAAACCTGATTGTTCCCTTAGAAGCTGAATTATTATTATTATTTTGGGCAAATATGTGGAGCCATGGTTAACATAATCAGCTAAGTTTGATTGGGCCACCTTGACAAGCAAAGAAGGCAGATATATGATCCAGTGATCTGTTCCGGACTGCTTGCAGCGAAAATACGGATATATTCCATCAAGAAAGCTTAGATCATCAGGAATATATAAACTTTATACGACTTCTTGAATGCCTTACAAATATCCCTCTGTCAGGGTAAACAGACTTATTGGACGATGTACATATATGACATAAAGTTATTCATTTTGGCAACTAAAAGGATTAATGCCTATTCAATAATATCTGAAACGTACTTTTCTCCAAGTGTATTCTTCTTATCTTAGGCAAGCTGTCTATTCTAGCAGTTAGTGCATTCATATATAAGAAATTCTGGATTCACATCGTTATATACAATTTATGAAAGCTGTTTTCTGCTTTCAGGGGTATTCAGCAAGGATAACATAGTTTTTCAGCTGTTTTGAATTTTGAAAAGCCTTTTAATTGGCTGACTTCATCTTGAGCTCTTGGATGTATGGCTCAATGGTGGGTCTACGACTCTATGGGTCTCCATGTCATTTTGGTGTATAAAGTCTTCGAGCAAGGATTTGACTTGTTCGCAGCAGCAGTTATTGCAGCTCTTTAAACTATTTGATGTTGCATGCTATTGTGGGTCTAAGCGGGGGCAGGGGGTGCTTGTGATATAGGCGCATAAAATGGCCAAAAGCATTGAAAACTGTTGGCAAATAAAAGTGAACTGCAAGTGAAATGTGGCGCATTCAGTTGCAACAAAAGAGCAGCAAAGAAATGCTAAGCTATTGCTTTCGGCTGCTGATTTGGCTGCTACTTCCACTGCTGCCTCTTGGCTGCACTGTGCTGCTTGTCCTTTATGTAGCTGCTTTTACTCTTTAGCCGGCAGGATATCCTTGCCAACAGAAGCAAAACTAACAGCAACAGCAGCAACCAGAAAGCGAACCGGATTTAAATTGCTTAGATATATATTCTTGCTAGGAGCTTGAAATATTATTACGTTTTTCTACGTTGAATATTTAAAAACAATTTTCGTTTTACGCAAATATTTAAAAAAAAAAAAAGAGAAAAAAAATGATTCGTTTTACACAACAATTTGTACCCTGAAGCCATCAACAATTGGTCAGAAGGGTATAATGGATTTATGCAGAAGGATGTGACAGACAAAGAGTTGCATCCTTGACCTGATTACATATTTGTATTCTTGATCAGGATCAACAGCCGAGTCATGTCCGTCTGTCCGTTCGCCTGTGTGAATATAACAATTTATCTTTCCACCTGTTGTTCCTATGGATGCCATATGATAAAGTAGTCCGATCCGGTCATTCCCGATCCGTGCACGGTCTGCAAAATTGCGGATAAAAGCCAAGTTTTCTCTCAAGATCGCTTATAAACTGATTGAGTTCTGACAGTCGGACAGACGTACATGGCCAAATCGACTCGATCAGTGACACTGATCAGGAATATATATACTTTACGGCGTCGTAGACGTCTGCTGTAAACAAAGTTATAGTACTCTCCACAAGGATATAAGAAACGTTTCAATTTAACACACAAGTAAACGGCATAGCATAAAAAACAGCTAAAAACTTTAAGAGTCACTTGTGGGGGTAGCCAGAGGGGTAGGGGTGAGCTGGTAAGGGGGGGGGGGGCGTGGCTTGGGCGCAGAGTAATAATAGTTGGTGCACGCCCGCGTGTGCCCGTGTGCGCCCACGCCCACTCGACAACCCGTTTACCCTTGGGGGGTCACCTGGCCGTTCGTCATTTGGCTTGCCTTTCGATATTTTTAGCTAGTTCAAATTGATGGAGTTGTGGCCCCATCGCAGCTTGAAGCTAACGCACTCACTGGCACTCACTGGCACTCACTGGCACTCACTGGCAAATGTTTGAAAACATGCCTGTTTCTATGCATCCTTTGGAATGCACTTTAAATACAAACCACATTTTCCATAATCATACAAATATTTGAATTTCAACTTTGAGTTTGAGCCTGAGAACAATGATATTCAACTAATAAAACTATTATCATTATTTATGGATTGAAAAAATTAAATAAACAATTCAACAAAATTAAAAATTAATAATCTTAAATTATGAATTGCAAATTTTACTGGATTTATAGTTGATCAGGTTTCGGTAAGCAAGTTTTGTTAAGTGCTTAAGATAAGTTTACTATTATGGCTATTTAGCCGATGAATGCATTAAATCAATTAATTTATTATAGTTATAAACATTTTCCTTTTTTTAAATATACGTATGTTTTTTTTATTTAAGAACTGTAAATATTATTTATCAGCGGCCATTTACATTAACATAAATCGCATTTTGATTTTAAAGTTTTTTTTATTTTTAGCCAAATCCCAATGGGCCAATACATATTGCTAATTATGTAGTTTATGGCTGCAACAATTACCGGCATGTGTGTTGGGGAGGGGTGGGGGGGGGGGGGGGGGTCCATACAGCAGTTGGCATGCAACATGAACGTTGCAGTTCGTTTGCGCTGAAAGATGATTTGCGTGTGACACGCGCCACTTGACGACATAAAATAAATCACTTATACGACCCATAAGAATGGGGGACTCTGAGAGTCGAGGCTTCCGCTCGAAATGGGGCATACCACATACCACATATCAAATATCAAATAGTTGTAATGGAAGGCGTTTTTGTGTGGCCAAAATGCACAACAAACATCCAGTGACAATCTGATCTCCTCGCAGCTTAGCTCAGCTCAACTCGACTCAGCTCAGCTCAGCTTGGCTCGACTCAGCTCAGCTCAGCTCAGCTCAGCTCAACTTTCCACTTAACCTTTTTGGTTTGATTATGGCCATGACTACCACTTGGCTTTGCCTTTGTCTTCGCTGTCGTCGGTAGTCCTGCGTCGATAGTCCTTCGACCACTCGTTCCAATGCTCCTCCCCCACCCCACCACTCTGTCTTGGGTGCTTTTAGATTTTCACTTGGCAATTGAATTGCATACAATGAGATGTGGATGGCAAAACTTTTGGTTTTTTCTTTGTGTTATTCAATTTTGTTCCATTTTGATTCCGAGCTGCCGTGCTTCCTTCCTTCCTTCCGTCCTGTTGTCCTGCCTGTTGTCCTGCCGTCCTGCCGTCTTTCCGTGAAGGCGTTCTGTCTCATCGTCCTTTTGCAGTGGCTCGTAGCTTGATATTAATTCTATAAGAAATCCGCTGCTTGTCTAAACGTGCCCATTGAACCGCTTTAGTTTGGCCTTCGCTGGTTTTTCCTGTTCGCCTTTCGTTTTTTGGACCATCATCTGCTTGGCGCCACATTTTTATCGTTGCTCCAATTTTCTATTGCACGCACTGACTGCCACAACAACAACAACAAGGCTCTTCGAAAGCTCGATGACTACAAATAACAATTCCATTTTGAACAAGCGAAGATTTACTTTAACTGCACGGAAACTGAATGGAACGCTCGAAAATAAGTCTCGAAAGTATTTGCATTTATAAGTAATTTATTCGAAATTCTCAAATTGAATTTCGTTTTATTTTCAAACTATTATTTGATGTAATTAACTTGACAAAATACGATTTAATATATTTATATACATATTCTTGGGCAAAGTTCTTGTCGTTCAATTCATTTCCAATTCGTATCTGTGTCAATCAAATATTTTGGATTTAAGTTGGATTTATTTGAAAAATAACTATAGATAATCTGAAATTTTAATTGGCAATTAGTTGGCTTATTCATGTTAGGTGGCAATCAAATGGGCCATTTTGCGGCAGAGTTCCACAGTGTAGATTGCAAGTTGCAAATCCAGTGCACAAGGTACACAGATACTCAAAGTGCATCATCATCATCACCATCATCATTATCAGTATGTGGAGTCGCCACTCGTCGCCATTTTGTTAAACTGTTGAGTGACTTTCAACGTTTTTTGAATTCGTCGCCTGTGGAGCAGTAACAAAAGCTTCCTGCCTGCGCCACCAAGATAAATCTGCTAAATCAAACCCATTGCCCCCCTCGTCTCCACATTTCAGCACCTCTTCAATTTCAATTCCATCTACCCTTCATATGCCTGCTGCTTCTGCTGCTTCTGCTGCTCTTGATGTGATGAGCAGGAGGTCCTGGTCCCATTTCTATTAATATTCAACTACACTGAAATAATAATATAAATATAATATAAGAAAAAATATATAAAATAAACAAATAAATTTGATTTTTTTTAATTAAATAAATATTCCAAATTTCAGTTGGTTTTTCTTCAGTTCGCCTTTTATTTTGACTGCTTTTTATATATCGTAAAAATATAAAATATTTCTGATAAAAATCATCATATTTTGTTGTTTGTGAATTTAGGTCAAAAGTTTATGTATATTTTATTTTTAATTTCCTAATTTTTTCCCAAAACCAGAGAAATTATCTAGTTGTTGGGACACTTTTCTAAATTTTTATGAGTGCATCTGTCGTGGTCTATCCAGTTCTCTAACTCCTTCTCTGTCTGTCTCTCTCACTCTCCCTCTCCCTCTCTCTCTCTCGCTCTCTTAGTCGCAGTCCATGTGGGCAAGTCAGTTGCTTTGGCATGGCGTGCAAAGTTAAGCAAATCGCATATTTTATTCATGTGTTCATTAGACGGCTACAATGTGCGACCAAAAATGTTTAAAGGAAACGCCTGCCAGGCACTCGCACAGCTCAACGTTGCAACAACTGGCCGATGGGGCGAGTGAGATGGGGCCCTACAAATGTGTGCCATGCCCATGCAATTCATGAACCTGCAAAATGGGTCGACACTAAAAAGTAAAAAACACACTTCAAAAGGGAAACGGAGCTCCGGCTCCGTCTCCGGCTCCGGCTCCGGCTCCGACACCTGGTGCCTTGTGATGCCAATGGAACTGAGCAACTCAGAGCTGGAGTGCTGCATTATGCGGCTGGTGTGATAAAGTGACTCCAAAAACTGGGTTGATCAGTCCACACACACACACACACGCATACATATATATATATATATATATATATATATATGTATGTGCAACCTTACACATACCCTTGCATACGCTCAGCTTAAGCTGCATTTTCGAGCAAACGTCGACTTTAAAGTCGTCCAAATTGTATGCCATCCATTTTCGTCAAAAACACATAAGGCGACGTAAGAGTCTGTGGAAAGGGTCGCAACCATGACAACGAAATAATGTCACATGCACCACAACCCTTAACTTGTTGACATATTTAACAACTTCAAAATATTAAACTGTTGTTTTTCCTTTTTGACGAGATTTTGCTTGTTGGTGATTCATTTCGATAATTTTAGGCGTTTGCATATCAGTAATATCTTTTACTACTCTAGCTTATAGTATTATTTATTATTATTTATTACTATTATTATTAGTATTATTATATATACTTCTCTGAACTTCTCTACACACACAATCAAACACAGTTTGCCAATTTCTATACTGCATTTACATGCACAACAAAATGTAGAAGCAACATTTTCGATACTTTTGGAGTATTTGCTTCCTGAGTATATAAGCAGTTAAGCTACTTTTTTCTACTTTCCACTAAAACGAAGTCACAAGATTAAAATCTATATTTAATTATATATTTCTTAAGCAAATGCCAATCGAAATGTAAATATTTAAAACAAAATTCACCTCATTTAACTTTGCACTTTCCATTTGAACTCAAAAATTAACAAATACTTTTTAAAATTTAAGCATATCTGTTCAATGAAATCAATCAACACACAAGCTAAATTAATATACAAAACTCTACAAATTTGTATAAATAAAAAATTTAATTGCAATTAATTTTTTTTGCGCTTCAGATCCAGGGCTTTCCGATCTGTAATCTAGTCTAATCTAGTAGCACAACTGACGAATATTCCACCATGTTTCCAGGGTGTTTAAGGAGAAAGTATTATTTTTTTTACTATTTCTATTATTATTATCATTATTGTTATTCGTAACATTATTATTATTATTATTATTATTATTATTATTATTGTAGAGCTTCATGCCCTGCGACCTCTCAAATCTAATGTGTCCTCGTCTGAGCAAAAGATCTTCCATCAATCGTGATTCTAACAAGAATTTTGGTCGGATTGTGTGTTTCTATAATCTGCCTGTTAAAAACCATTTTCCTCAGGATACTTCATCTTTTTCTAGCTAAGGTGACGCAATCTGCAAGGATGTGCCTTGGGGATTCTTCATGACCTTCACAAAACCGGCACAGTTCGTTCTTTCTGTTGATCCTGGTGCCGCATGGAGAAGTTAGCCAGGCAGCCATTGCTGCACCCAGTCCCGCCACTGATCCAAAACTCCTGTTCGACTTCTACCACAACCTTTATATGGCGGCCGCCAGTGAAGAGTTCAACAATTGGTCCAGCGATGGTCGGCTGATGCAGGTCAACTATATGGGATTGCAGGATCATCTGTTCAGTGATTAGAGTATCTTTCAGAGTTGCAGCATAACCCAGTTTTTCAACCAGCTGCGCGAGCTGGGCTCTGAGCGTGTGCAGGATTATTCAGAGGAACAGGACGTTCTTTACTTCAAGCGACAACAACTGGAGACATATGTACATACAGTGGCTCACAGTTCAAGTGGATCATTTTTAAGACTGCTCGAAATAAGCAGTAAACCAAAAATAGGGTATTTTTTTACATAATCCTACCTAGCAGGTGGGGAAACCTCAGTGCATTAGGGCCATATATCAATTTCGGTGGTTAATATATGTACCTACCGTCGGTTTTTGGAATTTTTGAAAAATAATAAATAATTAACTTATTTTCTTTGACACTGATCCACTTGAACTGTGAGCCACTGTACATATGTACATATGTATGTGTCAAATTCTTCTACAAGCAAATGAAAAGTGAACGAACAAAGCGCGGTTAACTGTAGTTTTGTATATTTCTTTTATTGCAATGCGTTTTTCGCTCTCGCTTTGCTGCTCATTCGTTCGTGGCTGTATGAAGATTCGTGGCGAGGCCTTCGTGTCCGCGCGGGTTGGCTGTGGATGGGGGGGACGGTCGACGTTGAGCCAAATCATCATTTCGCAGCAGCACTTCAAAGCACGGTCAAACCAAGCGTTTTATTTTGATTGTCGCGTTCGCTAGCGTAAGCTGAACTTTTCTGGCAGATTAATTGATTTTTTGCAAAATGCATACTTGTGTATTTACTGTTATTTATGTATATGGGTAAGACATGTGCGGAAAGCAGAAGGAAGCAACAATACGGTACTTTGAAAAACTGAAAAGATGTCCAGCAAAAGTAAAAGAATATCGCAAAAATGCTGCTGAGCGGCTGAGGAGAAGCCGTGCAGAGCTGTCAAACCAAGCCAGAAAAAATAACAGACTGCCGGAAGCAACAGAAAGAAACAGATTGCTGGAGAAAAACGAAAACTTTCAACCTTTTTCAAGCAGACAATCATTTGCCAAGGCTGCCTCTCGATATAGCAAACAAAGCCAAAGTTGTTGAAGCACTAAACAGATAGTATATCAAACTATGCAATCGTACATCGAATGTAAATTAAAGACACACATAATGCTGCCTTATTGCATCTCCTCTGATGCACATTTGAAAGTTGGGTAAGCTTAATCATAATTTTGCCATTTTCCATTTTCCATTTGCCATTTGGCCAATTAAAATACAATGTGGCAAAAACAATCAAAAGAAGGCACATCAACTTTGCAGTTTGCTTCGAACTGTATACTCTGATACCAAAGCTACAAGAGCATATTGGTTTTGTGAAATGTCACACTCCCAGCGATTAGTGACTGGAAACTTGAAACATTTGTACTCACGATAGACAAGCTGTTAACATTTTGGTATTAAGTTTAAAAAATTAAGTATATAAAAATGAATATGATAAGATTAATCAAGTGTTGAAATGTGAACAACATCTGTATGTGTGTATGTGTATGTATCTGAATGTATGTGCACGCTAATGACTTATGTAGAGGGTATCTCTGTTGCTAGGGGCTTTTAACGGTACATTTGGACCATATTATTCATGATAATCACCTGTGATTTTCCGTTAGTCTTTTGTTTGTTGCTGTCACCCATCCACTTTTTATCCAATCAGAAATGAGAGAAAGAGAGGGAGAGGCAATTGGCCAGGAAAGTCATGCACACGCAGCACATTTGGGAGCAGTTCGGTTTTTGTTTTTGTGTGTTGTGGCCATTTTGCATGGCCCGGATACGGAAGCGGATGTCATTCCCACCTGTTGTCGTTGTTGTTGTTCCATATTCGTGTTCGACATGTTAAGCGACATGACGTGTCTGCCCTTTTGACCACAGTGCACATGCATTTATCCAAAGCAGGCCAAAAACTAAACCCACTCAAGACGGGATTCGCGCCAGCCGCTAACTGCATCGGTCAGGTGTGGTGGTGATGGTAATTGGTAATGGCTGTTGCGGTCAATGGTGCTTATCACCTCCTACATATACTGAAGATACAAAAGGCTCGACTCGCTGACAACATCAGTGCATATGTATATATAGTAAACTCAACACATAGACACTGCCATTCCCCGCGGTTCTGCGAGTTGGCCAAGTGCATTCAACCCGGCTGACAACTCACAGCTGACGAATACGCGAACCGTGTGCTGCATTTAACATAAATGCCAACAATTTGCGTCTTATTATAATTTATAAATGAACGCAAATTAACGTTTTCTGTACTCAGCATTTTGCATATGAGAATCAATATTAAATAATCAATATTTTCAAATTATTAACTATTATTTTTTCAATATTTGCAATATTCATTTATGTCAATTGCAATTTGATTCAAGAATTTTCCATTACAGAATGAAAAATGTGATATTAATCGTTGTAATCTCAACTTCAAGATCACAAATTGTATGTAAATAATATGTTCTGACAACTGAAAAGTAAGAAAATTTGATTTGGAAAATCGAAAACATCGATATACATATCTTTTAAGAAAGATAAAGCTGGTGTACGATTAAAGGGTATTCCGCAGTCGAATGCCACATTGTCAATCATTTTCTAATGCACTATGTACAAAGCTGCCTGAATAATTTGATTGTTGCCGTTTTGCCCGATTATATTATTTTCCCAATAAGAGGAGCATGCCACTGAGAACGTTGCAAGACAATGACTTTTTCTTGTTTTTGCTTTTTTGCTTTCTTGGCTGGGCTTCCGCATAAATCGCTGGACGTGAAAGGTGAACGCGTGCGATTATTTTTTGTTTTTCGCCAGCCCATTACCGGAAGTGCTGATAAAATCAGTTTGTTTTGGGTGGGGGGAGGGGAATACTTAGCTAAATTATGCCTGTGGACGACAAAGACAGTTGTGGTTGTTGCCACATTGTTGTTGGCCTGGGAAGCGAAACGAAATGTGAGTGGTAACTGCAAATGAATACTGCAATTTACCTACGTAGTGGAGGACTAGAAACTACTTTTATTTATTTGGAACCGATTTCTGATGCATTTCTATTCAGTCGTTCCCACGACAAATAATTGCAAGACTTACTTGTCTATATATATTATATAAATGGAATAGATAAACGATTTCAGAAGTAATACAAATGTATACATACAATGAATGATACACAGATCACTCTAGATGTAGCCTTCCAATTGATATATTTTGATAAATACAACTGTATAAATCGTATTGAGATCCGATAAGAATCACAATATGATAGCTCTGTATCTGCTTTGTTTTTATCTTTAATTCACATTCACAAATAAATAACTCAAAGCGATGGAAGAGTTAGCAAAACTCTTTTGCCCAATTTGTACAGGCCTTGACAAATCGAGCATGTTTTTGGATTATGTATTAGGTATGATTTGCATATCTGAATATTTATGTGAGTTAATGTTTGACTTCTCAATGTCATTAATCATGATACATGTGTGATGCTAGGCATTTGAGAATGTGAAATGAAGTGTGTTCAGAATATGAGGCAAATTCAAAGACGGCATGCCACATTTGGGAAATACCAAGCGAATAAACAAACAAATTTCCACGCCTTTAGCAACGTCAACTTAACACAAATGTTACATTGTGACAGTTGTGTGTGTGAGTTGTGTGTGTTGTGTGTCGTTTGCAAAACGTGTGCGCATAAATATTTAAATGCCAAAAAGTCACGTCTTGAATAATTGTTTAACTTGCAAATGGTAGAAGCAGCAACGGGTTAATGCTGAACTTCAATGGCAGGGGGTGGTTAGGGTTGTGAATGGGAGCGATGGAGGTGGTGTGTTGGGTGGGTTCGGTGGGTTAACTAAAGAGAAGAATAATAACGACTGCTGTTGCTATTTTAGGAAGTTTTTCAACTAAGTGCAGCTGCCGACAAGATGGCATTACCAGGTCCTTAGATCCAGTTGCTGGATTCATTATTATGAACGCAAATTACTCGAAAACACACACGGAACAGCAGCAGCAGCAGCGTGTGTGTGTGTGTGTGTGTGTGGCTGTTAATTTTCATATTAAATCCGTTAAAATGTGCAAATACCCAACAGGCACTCGCAGCAGAGCCCTCCACAGCCCCGCTGCCTCAGCGCCAGATCGCGTTTCAGTTTCAGCAGCTAAGGCAACCGAGCACAGAGCTACACCCACCCACACACACACACACACACACAAAGGGGCCCACATACACACACGTAGTCGAAGCCAATGCGGCAAGGAAGTCAAGTCAAGAATGGGGCACGTGCTAACCTAAATATGAATATAAATTTGAGTACGAGAATAGTGTAAGTGAAGTTATTAGAGGCACTAACGTGCACACACATAATAATGCAGTACACACACACACACACACGCACACCTTTAAAAAACATTTCCCTGTAATTTCCCATGTAATGTGATTTTTTCACTCTGCGTTATTTATTATATATCCCAGCGTCAGACGGGCATGATTTATGCTGCAGCAAGATGGGCTTGCAACTGTTCTTCTTTGAGGTTGTGGCATAATCAGATAACAGAGCAGCTCAAATTCTAATTGCAACACGCATAAGCACATCATCTATATATATAAATATTGTGGATGCATTGGGCAGCCATTATATTTTCGATTTGGTCGAATCGTCGTTCAGAAAATCAATAAGAATATAATAGTCGAGAGTGTTCATTTTGAATTAATTATTAATTTGGTAACTTTAGCTCTGCAGTGGCGAGATATCTAGATAAATATAGGTTTCTTCGATTTTTGGCTGTGTTGGAATATATATATACACATATAGATATATAGAGATATATGCTTGTATCGAGTTACAGAATCAGTTATCAGGAAATGTAAGATGTTAGCAATAGACAGTGTTGCAGGATTGTTGACGCTAGCTTTAAGATTGTGGGATATATGTAGGCTTATCCACTTACATCTAACGGATCTTAAGGGATGAGCTGAGGATTATGGTATAAATAGCCAAGGCTGCAAATGAGGAGCAGGCGAGCAATAAACACTTGCATGCCAGCACGAGAAAATGTTGAGAAATATGCACATGCACCATTTGATTTTCGATTGTGCTTGTGCCACACTCTGCATGACACACATATTCTGAAGCAAGTGGAAGCAGGAGAAGTATGAGGCAAGGGCAAGGGGAAGGGGAAGGGAAAGTGAAAGTACTTGAGAGTACTTAAGTTTGTGGGAGTGAGAATTACTTGCATAGAAGTACTTGACGAAGGTGAAGAGCTGCGACTAGCTGCGACTATCTGGGACTAGCTGAGCAGGCAGCACAACTGTACCTGCTGCCTTATGTGGCATCAAGCTCGTCTCCGCTGGCAGCCGTTGTGGCACGTGCTCTGACTGTATAAGATGGCGCTTTAGCGCATTCCTCAGACGGTGGTCATAAAAAGCCAGGCAAGCATTAAACATGCCCACAAATTAGTGGTGCATTTGGGACTTTAACTACGTAATGTATGTGTCTGTGTGTGTGTGTGTGCAAGTTGTGGCTGTCTGTCGTGCAACAAACTTGAAAACGCCAAAAGAGAACAGCAGCCAACAACATTTTGAGACACATTTGCAAAGAGTCGCCCAGCAATGATTTTCAAGATTTTCAAGATTTTTAATGGCTTGCCACATGCCCCCGAATGGCAAATGAAATTCGTTTCCAGATGTCGCTTGTGGCACAACCAGCAGCTGCATGTCAACTACATTATTAAATGCCATTCACATTCGCATTTCTCACATTTTACATATTTTTTGCATTCATTGTCAATCATTTAAGCAACTTTTCAACTCTTTTTAGCTTTTTGCCATTGCTTTCATTATTATTTATTAACTATTTTTAGTATTTGAGTTGAACAAAATAAAGAACAATTTATCTATTTGCACTTCAAATGAACAATTTGCGAAAAGATACATTTAGTATTTATTATGTAACACACTCGATCAACCCCGTCCGGAGCACACTCTGCCCTGCCCTGCCCTGCTCGGAATAAGTGTGAGTTGTGGTAAATATTTACAAATTGCTGATATGCAATTAAATATTCAAATAGCCGTAATGGGAAAGGACACTGTTGACAGCACACTTAAATAAATAAATAAACATGCCTCAATTCATAAATGAACTAAACATGAATAAATACACACACACAACTCGCAACTCACAACTCGCAACTCGCAACTCAGTTGCTTGTCTATTTGCAGTCATTTAACATTAATGTGAATATGGTGAGTGCAATTCATGTCATGTTTGTCGCACAGTTGTCTAAACAATTGCAATTAATATTACGTCAATAAATAGTGTGCACATTAGTTAATAATTAACTGTCATTCAGCTCAGCACAATGTGTGATAATATATGACAGCAATCACAGTCACTTGCAACCGACGATAACTAATCCTGTAAACTGCCTGGGCTGCCGGGGCGAATACTTGATAAGCTCATTCGTAAGCCATCATCACTCCAGCCACTCAACTTGAGCAGCTCCTTTACATTCAGGTAATGCAAATACAAGGATTAATGATTATACGTGAGACTTACTCATATCTATTCACTATTCACTATTCACTATTCACTATTCACTATTCACTGAGTTGTTCCTTATTCGTTGTGCTGTTCGCAAATTCGCCCATTTAATAATTAAGTGTGAGCCACTCGCAAACAACAATTATAATTAAATCAACAGTGCACGTGAATGCTGCCTCTTTTGTAATTAAATATACATCAATGCATTCTGGTTTGCATCTCTTGATTTGAGCTATTATTTGTTAATTAGAACTTCACAATAATACGATAACACATTGGGATATCAAATTGAAATTCATTTGTGCAATTTGCACTTTTGCAATGCAATCTTGAACATATATTCTACATAAATTGTGTAAGCTTCTTGCGTTATTTGTTTCAATTTCTAATTAATAACATTTTCCTTGCCTTGCCGAATTCTGAATTACAATTGAAACTTTAGATTTGCCCATTTCAATAGAATTCAATTTGAATATGCAAATCTTGTTTTACGGTGCTTTGCGTCTAATTTGATTAATATTTGGGGATTATTTGATATACGAAAATACAGAATATTTTGAGAAATAATGTTCATTTGGGAGATGAATCCTTAGCCAACGTAGGTGGTGCGCAGCAGGGCAAAGAATTGGTACGACATGCTGATAACCTTCATGAACGTGTTGAACGAGATGGGCGGAAATGTGGGCGGTCGTATTGAGGCTGGCTTCTGGCTGCGCATTATAACATAGCGCATCATCTGATTGTACTTGGAGCCGCAGCCCAGCCAATTGTGATTGAATGCCGAGTCACCAACGCGCGTGCTCTATGGCATATAGCATATAGAATAAAGAATATATAATATAGAATATAGAAAATGGAATATTAATATTGAGTGTGGCTCACTGAGGATATCATCTCATCGCCATAAAAGCACACCACAAACACCTGCAGCAGCGATGCGGTGAAGAATATGAAATACAGCACAGTATCCTCCACACTCGAGGCGGTGATCTGAAAGCCAGCAAAACAAATGACCAACGAGGCAGCGATGAAGTTCCACAAGATTGTGACGCTGAAGATGTTGTTCACCTCCTCACTGATACTGAAATAATGATATTCATTAAATTGGCAGACAGTAATGCTACAGATCAATCTGTATCTGTTTGCTGGCAAACTTACTCCAAGGTGCGCGAATGATAAGCCACAAAGTCGTGGGCAAACTTGAGATTCTCTTCCTGGGTGTGGGCATCGCCATCGTAGGCCTCCAGTGTGTCGGCCAAGTAGTTGAAGTGCATGGTCAGCTGGGTGATAATGGTGATGAGGATGAGATCGACGCAGACGTAGGAGACACCGGCCACATAGGCACAGTGGGCCAATCCCCAGTAGGTGCACCAATAGACAGTTAGGTCCTTTCTGACATCGAAGGGAAACAGGATAAGAAATCCGAAATTGCGCTCAAATGTCTCGAAGCCCATAAAATAATATCTAATGGTCGATCTGATCGCCGGATAGAAGCTGAACGATGAGGTGTACGTCATACAGAGTCCCGTAAATAGCCACATGACGCGTGTCATGTGCTTTTTATAGAAGGACACCCGATACTCCAGCTGCTTCTCCTTGGTCAACGGAAAGAGCTCAGATAGATCGTCCAGCAGCTGGATCAATCCCTTACGATTCACCGTCATGCCAAACTGCTTGAAATCGGCCATGAAACTGAAGCCAATGCAGGGCGCCACAGCCGTCGCCTCCAGCAACGTCGTCATCGATGCGATGTGCACTATGAAGTAGGCAATCTCACCCACCACATACATATTGAAGTTGAGGAAGCCGAGCACCAGATAGAAGCGCAGCAAATAGCGACGCAATCGATTGGGGTCCCGCGCCGAATACAGATCTTCGCCAATCGTCTTGTAGAATGTCATCGGGAAGCGTGTCAGATCCGCAAAGGTGTACACATCCTGTTGCTCCCTTTTGCGCCAGAACATCGTGCCGTTTGTTGCTTGTCTGCTTTTGGCATGCCACCAACTGGGGACACGGCTTTTATAGCTGAGCCTGGCTGCATACGCATGCAATACTCATGAGGGAAGCCAGACAGTTGGACACGACTCCACTTCTCCACTCCTGGTTGTCCTGCGGGCCAATGATTACTCAATTGAGCAATTATCGACACCTGCCTTGGGTCACTTGCATTCGACCACTGAAATTTTGATGCTGTTATTAACACCTTGCATATTCAGGTTTAACACATTTTTTACCTGAAGTCCATAAATATGTAAATGCGTTGGCCATTTCCATTGATTTTCCTCACAGCTAAATATTATATTAAAATAAGAAAAATCAATATTTGGATTTTAGTCTTAATCTTGAATGAATATTTATAAGCACGAACTAATAAATATTTTTAATAAATTTGGTTCTGTCAATCTGTCACAATCATTTGAGGTTGCAAATCGATGAAATTCGCACAAATTAATTATTTTCCAAAGGAGAGAAAATTTCAAATAAGTAAATAAATATCGACTTTTTTATAGTCCTGAGTCCTGTCAGGATAAGCGAAGGTTTATTGCAAGAGTTATTTGTTATCATCGTTATCTTCAGATGCGCTTGCTTGCGCAATAATAATAGTAATAATAAATAAATAAAATAAAATATTAAATATTAAATATTTAGAGTTGAAAATGGCATCAAAATCGCAATGCCAAAACCATAAAAAAACGTCATTCCGAACAAAGAACAAACGGATGAGACTGAAAATAAAGCTGAGCACGCGAACAGATAAAAAACAGATAATGGGTAAGATTTTGGGAAACACTCGACACGAATCTGTAACACACTTGAGTGTAGTTGTGCGAAGGGGTCGCGAAGTGGATGCGGTCGTGGCGAAGGGAGGGGGAGGTGCTTGTTAACATCAAAGTATTTTGTGGAAAATCAAGTGCAAGTGCTGCCCTGCAGCGATTTGGCAGAGATGAGTGCGGTTGTCAGTCAAAGTTTTCATTTAACCAGATATCTTTATTTGTGGGCGGATTGGGTGGTTGACTTGACTGTACTGGCGGTTATTTGAACTGGCTTAGAGAGTGGCGACCACAGTTTGATGTTCACGCGCTTCAAACGTTCTCTTGGAAATTGTTTCAATTATTCATTGGGAATTCGGCTCAAAGGCGAGCAACATGACGGGTTTGTGTCAGAATGGCTTATTGTCTGACTGGCGGACTGGCAGATTGACTTGCCTGATTTGCCTGACTGTTTGGCTGATTGACTGTTTGAGTGCAAGAAATGATTTATTTAGGGACTTACCACCGACTTTATATACCAATTTCATTTAGATATAATCACAGCAAAGTTCGAGTATTATCGATTACAATCGCAAAACTCTAATCGCATCGATGTGCAAGCGATTATAGTGGAATGACATTGCTTGCATTTATTTTTATATATATTTACAAATTGGGGAAAATCGCTTTTAAGATTAATCAACTTTGGCTATTAGAAAACCCTCTCAACGGACGTTTCCCAAAATTACTGTTGTTTTGCATGGCTTCGTTTTTGAGTAATAAGAACGTTTTGAATTAAATTATATATATATATATATAATATATAATATATATACATAAATATATTCCTGATTAGCAGCAATAGCTGAATCGCTCTAGAATGAAGAAGCCAATTTCAGAGACTATAAGAGCTAGAGATTTCAAATTGGTTAAAAAATGCCACACACAGATCAAGATTATTTTATCGATAGCTCACCCTGCAAATGAGCTATCGATATCAATATAATCCACAATTTGAAAGGAAGACCAACATGTAGTTGCCAGTGGAATATATTTATGTGGCAAGCATAACTCTGGCATTCTTGCGCGTTTTGTGGCTGCCTCGTTTGAAGGCATGGTCCGCTTTTTGACGAGGATTTGGTTGAATTTCTCCTCCACAATCACTTTAATGTTGCCGCCATTTTGATGGCTTTGCTTTAATTTCAACACAAATGAATTTAATATACAAAATCGTTTTTGAATGGAACTTTTTTTTTTTGCTTGACTTTGTAACGCAAATATAAATTGAGATTTTTATAATTTACTTGTTGTAGCTAGTTGACAGATTGCGCAAATATATATATTAGAAAAGTGTGTATATATTGTATTGCATTTCTATATATATGTATTGCATTTATGCTGATGTATGCTAAATAATTTAGTTAAAGGCTACATCCATCATAAAGTTTTCTTATGCGCCAACTTTTCCCACCTGGATAAGCAAAAGTAAACTAAGTGAAAATTAAATCTATCAAATTTCCTCAGTGTGCGACAAAAGTATATATACATATATATATATATATATTTTTTTTGTATGACTCCGACTCCGGTCTACAAAAATTCTTCATGTCTTCTTCTTCTTATTATCATTTAAATATTGAATTATTTAATTTAATTCATTGCTTAACATTCAACTCAATTGGAACTGTTGCTGCAGACACAAAACAACTCTGCAAAGGGCTGGCAACCCTAAGGCGCCGCTGTCTGCCTGTCTGCCTGTCAGCCAATTACATTTTCATATTTATTTGCTTTGGTAATGGCAACGTTTAATTTATTGCATTAAGTTAATAAATATAGCAGATTTTTGAATTAAAAATTTTTTTTTTGTGTTTGTGCTGTTATTTTGCCAATTGCTTTCAATTTTTTGTTGACTGTGCAAAAGTGGAGAGAAGCTAGAAAAGAATGCGTTGAATCCACATGTGGATGGTATGTAAATATGTTTACATTTGTGTATTGCATTATGGTTGTGTGTGTATTGTGGGTGTAATTATCCGCACAATTGATTAACCCATTCATGACTGTCATTTTGCGTTTGAACTTACATTTGTAATCGCAAATTGCATGCCAATTAATTAACTAGTTATTTGGGCCTTTTGCTAAGCAGAGTGATTGGCTCTTACCTGGGTATGACAAGCAAATAGATCCTAATTGAGTAATCCATAATTCCTTTGTACTTTGGCTTAGTTGGCTGCGCAAGCTGCTTAAAAAGGTGCTCATCACTCAGGTGCAGAGTTAACTAAACTAACTGATTAACTGGACTGGAATAAACAATTAGTGGTGCATGCAAGTTGAGCTGATAATAATTATCTGCTTCCTTCTCCATTTGGCTTATTGAACATTTCGCAGTCGAATATATACTCACTTATGCCCAACATTGGGTGGCTGTGCCCAGTGGGAGATTGGCAAATCGTTGGCATCGATAATAGGAGTCGGGGTGGAATATCGCATCTGATATTATTTGTTTCGAAGGCCATATCGAGACCGAAACATCGTAACCGAACATCATATATGCATGGCCTTATATTCAAGCTGGTATATTCCAGATTATGGGGCCGGAGAGTAACCCATTCAATGGGTTGAGGGAGATAACGCCTATTTTGTATTCAGTTCACCTTTGGCACCTCAATTTCATTATACATTTTAAAAACTGACCGAACTATATATTATATTTTTGCGATGTTCATTCTTTTTCTCAAATGATATCAGAATATTCCGTAAAAATAATTGAAAAAATCCGGAATTTGTACATAGCACAATTGGAATCGGTATCTAACTTCGTTTCAGTTTCACACAAATGTAAGTCAGCAAATTTGGTTGGTGGATTAGTGGTAAGATTGCCACATATAATTCCACTCCGAATTGGACTTGTAACATACCCTGTAAACTCTAGGTACTTTCTACAGTCTGCTGGCTAAGAAGGTGGGCTTAAATTGGGCTGTTAGCTGGGCTTAGTTTGGAGTTGGAGTGCAGTTGGAGCTTTAGTTGCTGCCTCTATTGGGCTGCATTTCACATATTATTCGCATTCCTTCATGTGAATTACTCGAATTTTCTTTAGGAGAATCATGGCAATGTCCACTTGGACAACAGAATTTATGCCGTACACGAACTTTTCCTTTCTGCCTTTTCCCTTTTTTTCATGTTCAATTTTGAAACTATAAAGGGTCCTTTGGGCTCTGTTCAACTGTTCACCTGTTCACCTGTTCACCATTGTGTTAAGTTTCAAAGAATCTGCCACTTCTGCCACTCTGCCGGCCTGAAAGCCCTCGGCCTGCCTCGTCTCCCCCTTGGGCCCACTTGAGTTTGCTATGCAAAGAATGGCTTTTGCGATGTACGCTTACTTAAATCGGGGGATTTATGTTTAGCTCGAAAAGTCTTCACAATCAAACAATAGTTTCTATAATTAAAATAATTTTTTGCATACAGATGAGACGCATTCCGAGTTACTTTTCCACAATCAAAAAATGTAAATTTACATTTACATTGCTTTGGTTTATTATGCAACGTTCGTAAACGTTTCACTGGCAGCACCTTAGTTGCTGGCCAACTGAAAGAGAACCAACTTTTTAGAGGAGACAAAACTTTTTACTTACGCTTTCAATTCAAATTACAATTCTTTGGGAAGCCCAGGTTGTTTTTTATACCTTGGACCCCTAAGCAAATCTTCAAACTGAATTTATTTTTATATTAATATAATAAACACAAGATAAAAAACAGATCAAAAAAGTTACAGTAATTATTTTAGTGGGGAATGTAGTCAAAGAAACTGGAATTATAAATACAAAATCAGATAATAATTTAGCCTTCGATATTTAGTTGTAGTCATTATTCGAGCGAGAGCATTAACAAATCAGTTATTCCGCAACCGATTTGCATATATTTTTTGCTGTTGTTCTAACTGGATTCAAGTGGGTGGATTGAGTGCCAAGCAAAGATGTGCAAACTCAACTCAAACTTGTCTCCCCACTGGATGCACACCTTTGATGCTCAGCCCTCGATTAGGAATGGAATTGGGCAGTGGGTTGGAGCAAAGCCTGCCCAGGCCAAGCACTTTGCGTGTGGTCGATGATGCCTTTGCCTTTGCCTGCAGCGCCTGGTCGGTCGCACACACACACACACACACACACACAAGGATCAAAAGAAAGAAAATGTAGTGCAAGAATAAAGTGCAGCAAATATGATTTTTTTGGTATGCGTTTACCACTAGTTCAGGCAAGACTCTAGACAAAGCATTCGCAAGGAAACTCATTTAGTGCACAATTTGCCAAGAGCGAGTGAGAGTGAGAGGGAGAGGGAGAGAGGGAGAGAGATGCGTGCATCCATCTTAACGCTAATATAAAGAAGCAGCAAGAGAATTCAGTTAACTTGCGCCAAAGTGCCAGCTAAAGGAAATGGCAAATGAAATCAAATGGCTGACTGGCCATATCCGTCGCATTTAATCTACAGCAAATTGTGGCAACTGACCCACATGAACACACACACACACACACACACAGACACAGGCACATTTGCTTGAAGCGCTGTCCGCTTCAGTCGCTGGTTATTGACACTTAACGCCAGCAGCAATGCAATCATCAAATCACCAGCCCTCTCAGCTCTCTAAGCCCTCTCAGCTCTCTTAGCCCTCTCAGCTGTCTCAGCCCTCTCAGCTCACTTGGCCTGCTCAGTTGCGAGTGTTTCGCCTCATTGCTTGTCAATTGCAAGTCCACGACAAAACTGTAAATGTTTGCAATTTATTGTTACTGCCCCAATGGATATGAACATGGACATGGACATGGACATGGACATGGAACGGGACATTGCCGTGGCAAAGGTAGTCCCGGTCCAGCTACTCTTGGCACATGACAAACGAAGTACGCCAAATCTCTCTCCTAACTGCAATTAGGCGTAGTGAAACATTGGATTACACTCAGCGCAACAATTTTCCACGATTTTCCACAACTTCCAAATTACTTTCACCAAATTACCAAGGAATAAATCATAATTGCGAGTAATTATTCTTCGTTCAAGATTAATTCGTTTATTGTCAGCCGTTTTTTCGCTCAGTGTACGAAAATGCGACTGGAAAAGGAGTACAAATGTTATTAGATTGATTCCGATTTGTAAACGTTAAGTGGCGTTTTCTCATTCGTGCAACAAATATGAAAGGAATGCGACACGCGACCATTCTGGACTCTAATGGAGTGTGTGCAGCCCTCATTGATTGCCAATTGATTGGCAACTATTTGAGAGGGGCTGCGTGACGCTTGCCACTGCTCGCTGGAGTTTGGGGAGCGTGCTGCAGCTAAACACGGTATTTGCTCGACAAATGCAGCAGCAGCAGCAGCAGCAGCAGCAGCAGGACGAAATTGCAACTTGAAGTTAATAATGAAGACATCATCAGAATCAAGTGACTTGCTACTTGCAACCTGCTGCTGCTACTTACAAGCGGCCCAGTCAGCCATAATGTGAGGGCCATAAAATTTCAGTAATTTCACAGTTAACTTATGACTGCACTGAGCTGAAAATCTGCCACTTGTGGCAGCCGGCTGTTATCATCTGCTACTTGCTCGACTCACAAACAGCCAGTCAACAAAAAAAAGAACAAAAATTGGTCCTCATATGTAGAAATCCCGTCCAAACTGCCAACTGGCCAAAGGTAAGGGAATGCGAATCGCACTGGGACTGAGAATTGGCCATCGGTCTACGTGCAGCAGGCTGCAGGCAACTGGCAACTGGCAACTGGCAACAAACGGCACTCATCAGTCCGACAAAAGCATGCAAAAACTTTGTTGCAAAGCACTTAACAGCACGCTCACACACACAAATATATATATATATATATATATATATATACAGGCGACAAAATCAGCAATACATATACATATACATATGTGAGCAGCAGTGTTTCATCTGAATACTTACTCTCTTGCAGCATAATGTGCATAAATAATAATAATAAATAAAAATTGATATATGATGAAAAATAAATATTGATAAATGGATTTATTTTGGTTATTCGATATTTGAAAATTCAGATTTTCCACTTCAAAATCATTTTTCACTTTTCGCTTTGTAATTTAGATTTAAAAGAGAAAATTAATTTGACAATTTTGTCGCCTGCGTTACACAAAGATTAACACTGGCAACTGTGGCTGTTCATGCGTGTGTGTGTGTGTGTGTGTGTGTGTGTGTGAGTATGTGATTGTATTGTGCATTGTTTGCTGAGTCCTTTCCGCATATATTTGAAATAAAGTTACGACAAGTTGCACTCAATTTTAAACATTTACTGTCTGCACGGTGGCACACCAAGTCTATTTGCAACTCCCGATCTCTCTCCCTCTCCCTCTCCCTCCCTCTCTCTCTCTCTCTCTCTCTTTTACTGTCTCCCTATGGTGAGAGGGGAGGCGAGGTGCCGCGTCCGTCCATTGAGACCATAAAGCCGAGTGCCATATACTAACAATGTGTGCGTGTAAATATACATAAATACATGCCTACATACATACACACACACATGTATAACTAGTGTGTTTGACACACATACATATGTACATCTCTGTGGGTAACCAGAGAATGTCAACTAACAAAAACTATGTCAGAACATCACGGCGGATGCAGTGGAAACAAAAGCGAGCAACGCATAAAAAATCTTGAAATGAATACGTGCAACTATTGTGGGCAACACTATGCAGCGAGTCCTTTGCCACCCAATGACACCCACTCGTACACTTTCAAAAAAACGAAAAACAAAAAATAAATATAAAATAATCATATCATTTATGCCACAAATACATACATGTCCACATAAATATATATACACACATTTTTTTCATGGTGGCTCCAACAAACTTTTTCATCACATCCGAAAGCAAATTTAATTTGCCGCCATTAATAAATAAATAAATTATATGAATCGTGTTAAATATATAATCAACATTGAAATTATTTGTATATATGAATATTAAAGCAAAAGTTTTTTAATATAATAAAACATATTTTGAGGCTGATGTTTTTGGTTTATTCGAATATGTTTTTATTCTTTTAATATTTTTATTCTTGAGTATAAGATGAAAACAATTTTATTCAGAAAGAAAACAAATAAAATAACCTGTACCGGAACATTTACATTTAACATTTCTTAAAAAAAAGAAATATCTTTTATTTTTTGGAGTGTATTTCAGCCTATGGCTGCCTTATCTCTTATCTCTTATCTCTATCTCTAACTGCTATCTGCAAATTACTCTGGTTGCGTGAGTGAAGTTTCAGTCAGTCTGCTCGCCTCTTGGCTTGCAAACATTTTCATCTGCATTTTCATTGTCAGTGCACCTGCCACATACTGGCAGAAAAGCGCCGTTGCTTCTGCCGCAGATGAGCTGCAGCTCTAGCCCTGAGCCGTAGTTCCATTTGCATATGGAATTACATGCGTGTGAAATTTTGCCGGCCCACGTTCATTTTCACATCATCACACACGCACAGCAACAAATTCATGATTTGTGGCAAGCATCCAGTTGTCTGTCAGTGCATTAGGTTGTCACACCTGGCTGTTGCCACGTGGCAGCTGCATTTTTATGTGCCATTGCCAGCAAATTCGCTCTTGTGAATTATCTGCCCATAAATCAGATGGCCATTAAGTAGACATCGTTCCAATTGCTGCACACATTAACATAATTAACAGCTTCTGCGCCACAGACTTGGCCCACGCCCACGCCCCTTGCTTGCCCCTCAACTGACTGCCACTTGCCACAAAACTTTTCCATCTCATTCAGTCTGTCTGTCACAAAACACGAATTTCCCTTTGATTTTCCATATTTGGTTTGCTCTTCTTCTTCTTTTTTTTTTTAGCTTTTATTAACTGCATTCTGTGTAATTGCAGAAGTGTTTGTGAAAATATGTCAACAGCTTTTTAACAGCTCACTTTTCCGATGGATCAGTTTTTCCCATTTGCATTTCTGTTTTTGTTCAAATTGGTGTAATTAATACTTAATTAATTTGCACACAGAGCATTTCTCAACATCATTTTGGCCATTATTTTTTTGCTGGACATTTGGCTGACATCCGTCATTGAATTACGGGAATTGAATTTCTGGCTTACATTTTTTTGATGACTGAATAATTGTCAGTAAATTAAGTATAGGTTGGAAGCTTCCATAAAGTCCTTTAATTCAATTTCTGATCAAATTTCATTTATTTGACTCCACACATCTTTTTTTCTTGCCCCCTCTCTCTCTCTCTCTCTCTCTCCGTCTATCTGGCCTTTTCTTTCTTTTTTACGATTACGGATTGTTATTATTTTTCGATTGGTTTACATTTGAATACCGTCGGTCATTTGATTTCTCATAGTTTATTTGATCAATCATTTATTAACTTAAGTTAATTATTTCGAAATTTGTTTTTGGTAATTGCAAATTCATTTTCACATTCCCAAAAACGGATTTCAATCGTGAAGCATAAAGCAAATAATATTTTATTTATTTACAGCTTAAAATGATTAAAGTGAAAATGGAAAACCGAAATTCAGAAGTGGTTGCACAACAAATATTTATTAGTTTCCAAATGAGTTAACACTGAACCACAAGCAGAGCTAACCTCAACTTTTGCCAAATATTCTCAGGTGTTGAGCCGAGAAAGTTGATTTAATTGTGTTCAGTTTGCTTTTGTTGCTGATGTTTAAGTGTGATTAAAGCATTTGGTTTCTTGAAGGCATAGACGACCCCAAAAGGTATATATATATATATTCGTGATCAGCATCAAAAACAAATTGCATTTTTTGCGAGTCGCAATTTGGAATACAAGTGCTCAATTGCCGATAACGATAACGATAGCGATAAATGATTCAATTGTAAAGTTATCGCCCATCCATCCAAATCAAAGTCAAACTGTAAATTGGCTGCAGGGTATCTGCCAGTCGAGCTGTCTTTTGTTAGCAAACGAGTGGGAGTTTTGCAGCAAGTTGCTGCTGCATTTGGAGTTGGCTTTAGATTTGCTGTTGTTGGATTTGGGGTTTTTGGTTGCACTGCCACACAAATTGCTAAACGGAGCGTTTGGCTTAGCCAACAAGAAGAGTTGGCCACAAAACACAAGTTGGCTAACGCAAAGCCAGCCAAGTTTTATTGGCATGGGCAAAGTGGCGAAGGCCAGGTTGGGAAAGTGGAGTCGAGCCAATTGCCAAGAAGTTTGAAATAATTGTCACAAATCTTCAAGTTGCCCCTTTCAATGGCAACTGCGTGGCATATTTACATATATATGTATATCTATGTGGCAGCCGATCGGATCGGAGCACTATATCAATTAGCTGCCAAGCTGCAGCAATCGATTGGTCTCCGCTTAAACTGCGATGGCAGCAGTTGGACTTGGTGCTGCAAGGGTTTCCAATCTTTTGGCATGGCCAAGCGAGCAGTTTTCCGCAGAGTGCAGCAAAAGGTAGGCGTGGTCGTAAAGAGCAGCAGTGGCAGCAACAGCAGCCACATAAATGTTGTAAGCTGTTGTGAATTATGGTAATGAATGTCAGCGCAAAACTTCCGGCCCAAGCAAAATGTATGTCCGTTGGGAGTTCTCCTGCGGCAGCTTATGCTATTATTTTGAGGTGGGATTGTAGGGGGGAACCTAGAAGGGGAAGGGGGGGGAGGGAGTGTTGCACCCCTTTTGTTCTTGGCGGCAAACGGAAATGCAACGTTTTAACTGCATGCGAAACATAATTGACAAACGGCTACAATGACACGCCAAGACACAAAAAAGCGGGCAACAGAGCGATAGAGAAAGAGAAGGAGAGAGAGAGAGAGAGAGTGACAGAGAGAGAGACAGAGAGAGAGAGAGAGAGACGAACTCGTGCTCTTCTATCTCCTGGCAGTTGGGATGGGGGTTTCTTTGTGATTTATATTTTGGCATTGTTGCTTTGCCATTTTGCAACCTGGCCATAGCAAATTGGACACCAGTTGATGGAGCGTGCAGCGTGAGGCAACTTGCCGCAATGCAGCTGTTGCTCCACACTCCTGTTACCACTCCGCTCAGCAATTTCTCTGCTCCTGGTTGTGGTCAGCAAAAGCTTTGCTTCATTTATGTTTGAAAAACTTTTGCAAATGATTTTAACAATGTTTGCAAAAAAAAAAACTAAAAAAAGAAGAAGCAGTTTTCCAAGCTCGAAATATACATATATTCAATATGTTTAATAACTTTTGCTATCGAAATAATAAATAATTAAAATGTGCAATAAATAATAAATAATTATGAAAGGAAATCCGAAGAATAATTGTTCTGCGTTTGATGTTCGATTTTGATGCGAGCGCATTTGATGAGCTGATGGCATTATTTATGCACAGTTTGCTAATGTGCCCCCAATCAGTCAATCAGGCAATCAGTCAATCAAGCAATCAGTCAATCAGGCAATCAGTCAATCAATCCAATCCAAGTTGCAAGCACAATTGCTTTTAATTAGCACGCTTGACATCAATTTCAGTGCGCAGTAAGTGTGGCATGAACCATGCTTAGCCACACCTGCCGCGGTCTCGAGGCACAATATAATAGGCTGCTTGAGTGCCTGAATGCTTGCAGCCTGCTCCTAATTGCTCTGTGTGGCACGCTTCACCAGGTGGCACATAGTTACCGTTGCAGCTCCTACTGTTTGCTGTCTTGCTACTTGCAACCGCAGTATTGCAAACGGCACTTTGTCAAGTGTGGTTCATCTGACTGCATTCGATTGGCCGAATGTGCATTGGTGTGTGTGTGTGGCGCTCGCTGAGCGAGAAAACAATGCCACATTCCAAAACAACCATTGGGCTGACAAAACTAGTCAACTGTCAACTTATTTAATCAGTGCTTACACCAATTGAACGCACATCCATAAATACATATACATATATATATATACATATATATGTATGTGGTCACAACCCCGACACTTTTTGTTGCTCATCGTCATCGTGCTCCTCCTCCTTCTCCACTAAAGTGGGTGTCACTGAGCACAGAGGAAATGGGACAAAGGGCAAAGGATGCCATTCGATGTTCTCACGCAAATAAATGTGGCAAGTGCCACTTTGCAATGTGAGCTGCGTTTCACATTTTCATTGTTGCTGTCGATTGCACTTCCCTCCAAGCACTCCATCAATACGATCTCTGATTTGAATAAAGAAACAAACCCAAAATCAAAGTGCAACAAAAAACATTTTTGCTAGAATAATTCCGTTTGTTTATGCAACAAGTTTCCTTCTCAAATATCCAATATAAATATACATATATAGCTAGGAAGTGAGTTGTTTTTTAGGTCTGCAGCATTTTTCCTTCAATATTTGCCCAATTTGTAACTCAGCTTTTTTAATATTTTGTGTGGAAATCTTGGAAAACTATTTAATTAATAAACTTATTCTGAAGCTACTTAATTTACAGTTTGTTGATTAATTAGTAACTGTTTTCATTATTCGTGTTTCGCAATGTGCTTTGGATAAGAAGTGCGAATTGATTCCTTTCGTTGGATTATCATGTTTAGCTTGTGCAACTGCTGCTGCAACTTTTTTATTTATTTTTATGCAGTATGCTTCCAGCAACGACTGTTTGCTGAGTGTGCTCAATGTGGTGAGTGCTTGTTGCACCTTCAGTTATGCCCTTATACATATCTATCGGCACGTACATTTGCAAATCCCAGCTTACCCATGAAATTGGAAATGGAACAGGCTATGCTGAGGCTGGGCCGAGCCAATAACAGCTCGCGAGCTGAGAGGTTATCGATATAAATCGATTGCTGATTGTAGTGAAATCCACATTTTTACAGGTATAATGTTCTTATAACTTTGATATAACTTTGATCAGCACAGATGTACACACACACACACACATGCATACATATAATAAGTAAAGTGGGATGTGTAGGGTATCTCGTAGTCGACCTTGCTCGACTACAGCATTCTGACCAGGTGTAGGCCATGAGCGTCGAACAGATTGCAGCTCGAGGGTGGCACGTGGAGTATTCCTTGGACAAATTACAAATTCATTCATACACTCAGCGAAATAAAAGTCGAAGTTTCCACTGTTAGTGACTTGACTGACTTTCTAGAAGAAAGCAAGTACTTATTTGAAGCACAAAAGTGCTTTATGCATTTTTACAGTTACCAAATTTGGAACGCAGATTAGTAGAAACCTCCTCCTAAGCTTGGACTTCCTGGAAATAATTCCAAGTGTCTACATCTCTGGTATCTGAAGCTAGAGTTACCAAACTTATAAGGTATATTTCTGGAAACCACCTTTTGATTGCTTATACCCGTTCAATCTTATTCATATCCCCGCAGGGTATTCAAACTATATTAGAGTGAAAATATTAAAAACAATTTACACAAAACAAATGTTTTTTTTTGGATTATTTAAAAGTCTTAAATCCTCTATCTATTAATTAATGTTCACAATGTTTTTCAAACTGAGTTTCAACTTTTTTAATAAATAAACAAAATCAAATATAAATGGAAACAAACATGAAAACAAATTAACTCTTCCTTTTTCAGTCTAAAATAATTTTCAAATTCTGTGAGCGCATTATTTAATGAACTCCTAAAAATGCATTAACTTTTTTAATACAAGCAGATTTGCCTATTATTTTTCGCTTACGAGAATTTTGCATTAAGCACTTAGCGCACTTTTTTTTGGATTTGAACGGAAGTTTTTAATCTACTCAAAAATCAGTTGAGTGGTTTCAGTTCACCCTTGAGTGGAGCTGCGCAGAGTTACATCGTTTTAATTGCTTTGTTTTTTTGTTGGTGCTCTTCTGGGTGCTACGCTGCGTACATGTGTGTAGTTAATGTTGCCACATTGCCACGTTGCGAGCTTGTGGCAGAATCAATTGAGACGTATCAATAACGCATCGTTTCAGGTGTCAGCTTATGTGTGACTGGACACTGAATCGGCCATGCGGCAATGCAGCTCATGTAAGACTAAATCAGCCATCTGCAACACACCTGCCACACACATGCCACACACTTGCCACACACTTGCATCCACATGCGTGATCTGCTGCATAGTCAACTGTTGATCCGCCCGAGGCGAGACTTGACTCGATTCAGTTGTCAAGCGTTACTTTTGAACTATCATTTGTTAAAAGCCGTTAGAAAGCTCTCGTGGAGACTACTCGGCTTGGAGCTACCCTGCACACCGCTTTTAAATTTAAAGTAGACTTGCTGTTGACAATCTGTTAAATATGCAAATACGTTTTGATTACATGCAACAAGTTTGAAAATCTTCCCCAAAATGCCCTATTTTAAGTTCAATCTGCCAATATTAATATTTAAATATATTTAATTGTTGCTTTGAGGGTATTTCATCGTCGAGCACACTCTTGCTTTTTTTTTTGCTCACACCATGTAAATAAATATGTGTTAATGCTTTGCATGCATAGATGAGTTGGGCAGCAACGGATTTTGAGAAATTACCAACTTTTTTTGGTTTCGCTTTTTAGCTGTGCGGGCAAACGCCAAACACTGTGTGAAACTCGTTAATTTTGCAAGGCTCCCAAAGGTAGGCAACACTTTTAGTCACGCCAGTGCTGATGCATTTTCGCATTGCTTCTCTGGGCAGACACACACATGCACTCACGCACACACGCACACACACTCACACACACATAGAACGCATTCAACTTGTTGCGCGTGCACCAAAATCCACCGCAAAACAAAGTGCTGCGTGGGAACCGTTACATGGTCGTTAGTGGAGAAGTAGTTTCATGGTGGAGAGTTGGGAGTTGGAGACATGCAGAGGGGCGCAATGGATGACATTTGCTGCACTGCTTTGTCATGTTGATTTTTCCTAATTTTGTTTTTTTTTTTTTGGCTATTGTTGTTGCTGTGAGTGGAAACTAACGGCATTTAACTTAATGCTTGTACGAACTCCATTCACACCAACTTGTGTGTGTGTGTGTGTGCGTTAATGCAGAGTTTGCAAATATCAAATGTAAGTCTCCATATATACTATATACATACATCATTTTTTTTAGCGGTTCAACATACCAATACATACATACATTTTTGCCACTTTTTGCTCCGCTTGCCAATTGTTCTGCGTATTTCTTGTAGTTAATTAACTGAAATAGCATTAACAAAGTTCCATGGCGCGGTTTACAAAACGAGCATACCCTCACACACACACACACACACAGGCACACACATGTGTGTGTGTGTGTGCGGAGCCGCCGCAGCGTATAAAAAGTTTTAATTGGCAGGCGACGAAGTTGACCTGACCTCTGGCGAAAGCCGCGGGCACACACACGCACACACTCGCACACACACGACAGCAATTTTTAAGTGCATTTTTATATGAATGCAACACACACACACACTCACAAAATAAGTCATACTGTCTTTGTATTTGCATATAGAATCGTGCTGAAAATACTATTTGCTGAACTATCACAAATTAAACAAACAAGCAAGAATGCTCGAGTCGGGAGAGCTCGCTACAAGATACCCTATGAGTTGGCATATGTGTGTGTGTGTGTGTTTACACACATTTTAAATTGAATTTTTAAATAATTTTTGAACCATTTTGCATTTAAATACGCCCAAAAATCGCATAAACATTTCTTATTAATTAATCTAAATTTTATTTTTATTATTATTGTCATTTTTTGTGTCGACTGACTTTAGTTGGCATTAAATAAATAGTTCTTCAAAACTATGTAGTATTTTCCTTTCAAATATGTAACTTGAAAATGTTAAAATTTTCAGAGCCAACAGTTATCGATTCATATCGATATTGGAGAAACGAATGAGGTTAGCGATCATCGAGATGAGGCTAAACTTGATCTGCGTGATCTGATGAACAACATATCTAGTTGATAGGCTCGGATCCGCCGTCGTCTGCATTATACCCGTTAAATCTTATTCACATCCAAGCAGGGTAAACAAATTATATTAAAGTGCTCGCAGTCGGCAGGGCAAGGGTCAACAAAACGCAATCCCGAAACTGAAATTAATTATCCCATTGCAGTGCTTTTTTTAATTTATCGCATACTTGTCCAATCAGAGCATTTAAGGACAAACTTATACAATATTACATTTATTCACAATCAGATAACTTAATACTAAATATATTGAGCATATTTACATACATCTTTACAGAGGCTTATCTTTACATTACGATTTCATTCATCTTGTTTAATTTTTGAAAATATTACAAAACAAATGTTTATTGGCTAATTTATGTTCACAATGTTTTTCACAGTCTTCAGTTTGGAAACTGTGTTTCAACTTTTTTAATAAATAAACAAAATCAAATATAAATGGAAACAAATTAACTCTTCCTTTTTCAGTCTAAAATAATTTTCAAATTTTGTAAGCGCATTATTTAATGAACTCCTAAAAATGCATTAACTTTTTTAATACAAGCAGATTTGCCTATTATTTTTCGCTTACGAGAATTTTGCATTAAGCACTTAGCGCACTTTTTTTTGGATTTGAACGGAAGTTTTTAATCTACTCAAAAATCAGTTGAGTGGTTTCAGTTCACCCTTCAGTGGAGCTGCGCAGAGTTACATTTTGAGTTGAGTGCGTCACGCAGCTCAGCATCTGTTGCACAACAGTGGTACGCTATGCGCATCCAGAATCCGGAATTCAAGCATTGAGCCAAAGTATGTTAAATAGCTGAAGCGAATGTATCAATTGGATTTAATGACAACAATATTTGATAAATTCTTTACGTAACAGCAAGCTAAATGGAAATTGGGAACATTAGATTTGATTGCTATGTTGCATGTAACGTCTTGCTATTGTGAGCCACTGTGCTGCCACGTGAATGTTAACAGTGCCATTTTGAGTTAGCATTAACAGTGAGTGGTGTTTCACACAGGCCAAACACTCAATATTTGAGTGTAACATTGGCGAAGTGAAGTTAACATTTCAATGACTTTAACAGTCTGTTAACAGTTATGTTAAGCAAAATTCACTCGACGGCCGCTAGCGTTGCTGATTATGTTTTCGTTTCTGGCTACGTTCGCAGTTTGTTTTGTGCGCGCGTTCTGAAAGGTAGTGATTGCTGCGAGAGTCGTCGTCATAATTGCCGCCGTCGTTGTTGGCGTAGTCGTACTTCGTGCGAAAGCAGATCCAAAGCGAAGCTGGTAAAAAAAAACGTTTCTCTCATGTGGTTGTGTGTGTGTGTTAGCTTGCTGCTTGCGCGTCGATCGGCAGCGCGCAATGATCTTTCAATATTTTTGTTGGTTTTTTTTGTTGTTTCGTGTTTGCTTCTGTGTTTTTACATTTACACACATTTTTGTGCATGTTTGAATATTTTGATGCGTGAATTGCAATTGAAAAATGAAGAATACAAATTATGAACAACAATCTCAACTGAATTGTATATTTAACCATTTATTATCTCTACATGCATTTCTATTTGTGTGTGTGTCTGTGTGTTACTGGTTGTGGGAGCGAGCAGAGCTTGAAACGAAAAATTGCACGTAAAAACGAGTTCTTGCAACCAGTCGCACAACAGAAGAGCCAAAAGAAAAGGGTTCAGCTAAAGCAGCAAGGCATAATAGAAGAGGAAGCCGAAGCCACAGACGAAGACGAAGCTGAGGCAGAATTCCCATTAAACAAGCGCTGGCTGCGCAGCTGGCTTTTGTTGCGCTGATCTGCCATCAACTCCGCTCTCTCTCACTCTCTCATTCACACGCTTTACGTTCTCTCTGCTGCTACCTGTGTGCAGGTGTGCGAGTGCGTGTGTGTGCGTGAGTGAATGAGTGCGAATGACGGCACAAAGCACAGTGTTAGATTAAAGTGACGCTAGCATTTGTTGTTTTGCTTTTGCCTTCTGCTTCTGCTTGTCTGCCTCTCCCTCTCTCTCACTCACTCACTTACGATCGACCTCTCATTTTGTTGTTGTTTGTTTGTTGTCCATTGCAGGCACCTAAAATGGCAGCAGCAGCGAAAATGCTCGACAAATTGAAAATATTGAACAAATAAAATAAAAACAACAACTTCTGCCAATCGCATATCCAAGAAACTATTCAAATAAAAAATTACAACAAACTTGAAAGAAAATAAAAAATAAAAACAAACTGCTGAAAGTAGAAGACAAACGACTACAACAGCAACAACTACAACAGCAACAACTGGCGCAAATGAGGCAAGGGCAGCGGCGACGACGACGATCGTCGCTGCGTCGCGTCATCGAAAGAGTAGCAGCGGCAGCAGCAGCAGCAGTGCCACCACCACCACCACCAACACCAAAAAGAAGACCAAAAAAGGCAGCAGCTACGCTTAGAATGCTGCCAAAGTCGTTGCCGCCGTCTCTGCTGGTGTTGCTATTGCTACTGGTCGGCTTTGCCGCATTTGGCTGGCACAGCTGCTCATGTTTCGCGGGTAAGTTCTCTCTCTTCTTCTTCTTACTTAGCGTTTGCATGCTTACATTTCTTCCATTTATTCAGCTTCTTTTGTTGTTGCTTTTGCTTTGTTTTTTTTTTTTCTTTTTTCGTTTTCGTTTAGTTTTTTTGGTACAAGTACAAAACAAACAGCCCGTGGGAATTTTTATGGGTGATTGCAAAGCGTAGCAGAAAAATTAGCCAAAGCAAAGAGCTGCATTTTGTTTCTGTTGCACAATTAGAAGCAACATTGAGTGGGAGTGGGAGTGAACTGCCTGCTTACTATTTGAGTAGTATTTTTGTTTGTTTTGTGCTGCTGCATTTCGTAGTATACGCACTTAGCTCGTCAACACTGGCACGCATTCAACAATTGTTTGATTCGTTCGTTCGTTCGCTTGTTCGTTCGTTCGTTCGTTCGTTCTTATCTAAGTAAATCAAACAGACACCGAATACTGAAATACTTTCGATTCACACGTGTTCCAAAAATGTACTACATACTACAATTACAAATAGACATATAAACAAATACAGCCCGGAAAAACTATAAATACTTTTGTAATTGTTGTGAATCAAATGTTGGAAATAGGCAAGAAAACAGATTTCAGGACATATTTCAAAAGAAGAACATTATGCATAAAGTGGAGAAGTGCAGAAGTGCAGAAGTGCAATATCTCTCTTGGATGATAGTCAAGCGTATTAAAAAAATATTTACACTCAATATGTGCGTGTCCGATTTCCAAATTATGCTGAATTATTCCGAACTGCTCGATTGTTATTGTTTTGATATAATTTCGAGTGTGCAATGCGCGAGTGTTGTTTATGTCTGTATTCGACACTCGTTGCATTATTCATAAATATTACAGTTGCCTTTATCGAGTTTCCACTGTACGCAAAAGACTTGTGAGTGACGAATATGTAAATTCAACACCTTGTCGCTGATATTCTACACAGAATCCAAACAAACAGACAGCGACAATTCTAAAGTAACCGTCATTCCCTCTCTGCCCGAGAGTGTGTGTGTGTGTGTGTGTATGTGTGTGTAAATAACGGCAATGACAACACAAAAGTTAGACGAGCCGACATCAAACGCACAAGAAAATTTCCAATGTGAAATGCGCAACCTGATAAACATAATTAGGAAGAAAAGAAACAGGAGAAGGAGGAGGAGAAGGAGAGGCAAAAGCAGACAAAAAGTTTACCCTAAACTCAACTGTGCTTTGCGTAGAATTAGGTTATACCTGGTGAAAATTGAGGGACCCCGGCCACATCTCAAAAAAGGAGTAGAAGAAGTGTTCAAATGCATCCATTTATTTTGCACTCCATGACGGAAAAATATTTGGAAAGTTTGTCCAGAAAAAGTTGAAAAGCATACTATAATTATTATTAATATTAATAATTAAATGACTCTTAACTGAAAGTATAATTGAAAACAACAGGAACAAGCATGAGCTGAGAAAACTTTAAATTAGCCACTTTGAAATTGATAATTTTCACAAAAAATGTTTCGAAAGTTTGTTCAGAAAAAGTTTGTTTTGAAAAAGAAGTGCAAAGTATTTCAACTTCCACAAATAAATTGAAAACAGTAGAAGAATGGAGAAGCATGGCCTGAGAACTTTAAATTAGCCAATTTGAAATTGATAATTGGCCCAAAATGTTGCAGCTGCTGTTCAATCAGGTGCGGAGCTTAACGGCTTAAGAAATCTTAGCGCACCTGGCTAATTAGGTGTTGTCAACTGTGTTTTGATAATGATGTTTCCGGGGCCAAAAGGGGCAAAATGCTGTTGGGCAATGCCCATCCAGATTCCTGTCACTTTAAGCTCGGAATATATTTTCCAATTGGATTGCTTGAAAATCGATATTTACTATAGTTTTTCAACTACAATCAAATGAAAATGCTACTTGAATTTATTGTTGTTTTACTCTTTTTGTTTATTTATTTAATTATGTTTTTTTTTTTTGGTTAAGAGTGAAGTCAACTAACTAATTTGTTTGGTTAGATTATAGATAATTGATCTGAGGGCTTAAGCATTTTAAATCAGCTTTGCGGCGCATTTGAATGCCCCTGCGAATGCGTGTGCAACATTTAATGCGATTATTTATGTAACACAATGTTTGTTAATGAATTACGTTTAAATAAATCGCTACACATTCATCTATAATCACAACTATTTGTGCAGTTGCAATTCTTGAATAATAAAATTAAATTCAATTCGAAAAATGAAATGAAAAATGAAAAATGATTATTTTGTATTTATTCAAATTGCCTTCGAGCATTAATTACAAAATTACATGCATTTGGAAGGATAATGTGCCAAAAAAGCTTAGTGATGCTTGATGCTTGATGCTTGATGCTTTTGCTCATTGCATTTGTAGTCACAAATCACACACGCACAGATTATGCCACATTGTTCCACGTTGATGCACTGCAAATTTCAAATATTCAAATTTCAAAAATCAAATTTCAATTTGACCACAACTACACACACACACACTCAAGTGGTGTAGGATTATTATTTTGTTATTAATATTGAGTTGCACATTTGGTAATCTCAAGCTTAATTTTCTCAATTATTATTGAATAATTCATTTTGAAATATCAAATAACTGTCAATTTGTTAGTTGTATAACGAAAATGGTGCGAATTATCAAAAAATAACTGAAAATAAATCTGATGGCGAATAATTTAAAGAGATTTTTTCACTGTGATTACTTTGACAGAGTGCTGAATGAAGGAATGACATCGTCGAGGCCACATTTTCATTTATGTTTATTAAAAAGTATTTATTAATTGTATGGATTTCATTTGAAGCAACTTGAAATGAAACAAAACAAGTGCTCCAATCGGCAGTGCTCGACTACGAGTTGCCCAGTAATAAGTAATATAGTGAATCGAATATAATTATAATTATAATATATAATAATATAATATAGTAAACAATAACTTCGATTCCAAGTTATAGTCACTTTGGTTTGGATGTATTCTTCTGATCGAGAATATATATATATAGATACTTATGTGGTGCAGTCTGGCAATCAACTGCATTAAACCCAAACAAACCAGTTTTCATCGATTTGCATATATAAATAGAAGGCGCCGTTGCAGCGGCAACAATTGTTCTTTTCCAATATTTTGTATTTATTTATTTTGTATTTTTATTTTGTATTTTTATTTTGTATTTTTATTTTGTATTTTTATTTTGTATTTTTATTTTGTATTTTTATTTTGTTTTTCTCTTGGCTCCGGTTGCCATGTGAATTAATCGAGTGTGTGATTTATTTAAGAACCTCGAAATGTTCACTTACAGAGGTCGCTTTGCTGGCCTTCTGGATGAAAACTGCTGATGATGGAAAACCAAAATAAGTAAAAAATAAATAAAAACGGTTTCCCCGTTTGCCCCGTCGTACTCCACTTGGCTAATTACAGCAATTACTGTGCACTTTGGGGACAAAGTTTGTCTGCACACCTGGCCACCTGTGTGTTTGCACTTGTTCCTCTGGCTCGCCTCTCCTTCCGCCTCCGCCTTCGCCTTCGTCCACAGCTCCCATTTTGTTGGCAACTCAACTGTCACAGAACGGTCTAAAGAAGGCGCCACACAGCGCCAAAAATGTGTTTGTGCAGCTGAGTTTTTTTTTTTTATTTTTTTACTGTTGCTTTCATATTTCCTGGTTTTTTGTTTCATGTGAATTTGCCGTCACAAAAAACACACATCTTCTCCGGTTGCACGGAATAATGAGGAATTACAATTCTGTATTTTAATTTAAATAAATTATAAGGATATCATTATTTTTATTGTGACATACATTTTTCAACAATTTTTGTTGAGCTCTGCAATTATTTGATGATCTTCTTTTGTTGCTGCTGCAATTGCCACTAATGGGCAAAAGTATTTTCACAAAAAACCCATTTACAACTTATTTGAGAACAGTTTTTAATTTATTTTCATAAATATATATACAAAGTATATATAACTGAAAAAAATGAATACAAAATGCATTCTCTCTGTGGCAACAATTACTTGTTGCAGACTGTACCCAGCTGCCTCTGATATTTCTGATGCTTCTGGCTAAGCTTGCACAGCGTTTTCTTTTTGTGTAAGACAAGGTTGCACCTACTCCACCAGGTGTCGGCTTAATTTGTGCCATTTTTCTTCTTGTGGTTGCGATTGTGATTGTGTCCAGAAGGTGATTGGATAATCTGCCAAGTTATGCACGAGATGCCAGAGCAGATAATGGATCAGATGATAATAATATCAATCGCAGAATCTTTGAGTGATTTCAGTATTTGCTGTGACAGTCGAGCTCAATCACAAATGATGGCCAAGTATTTGGCTGGTTTGGGATCACCAGTTCCAAGGAGGAGTGCACAGATGCAGTCTGCTGCATGCAACTCAAGGCAAATGCTTATTTCATTTCTTAATTATTCAATGAATCGGAAATGCTTCAAAATGCATAAATGATGCGTTTAGCAGCGAATTATTCACTTTTTGCACACTCGCCTAACTCCATGAATGCTAAATCGAGTAAATATAACATTTATTGCAATTTCATTTGCTTTCTTTAATCAAAACATGTGCAAAATATTTACTTGCTAACTGTTTGCAAGTGTTCAGCAAATGTTTTGATGGACAATGGCTAATCTCAATCCCAATCCCAATCCCAATCCCAATCTCAATCCCAATCCCAATCCCAATCCTTGTGGCCTACAGAATTCAGTATACAAAAGTGCAAAAAGTGTAATTTGGCAAAATGGAATTTTCAGTTGCATTTCATCTATGTGTGTGAGTGTGTGTGTGTGAGTGTGTGTGTGTGAGTGTGTGTGTGTGAGTGTGTGTGTGTGAGTGTGTGTGAACTACATCAATGCTTACATGAAATGTACACTTCTTTGATTTCAGTTAGCCTTGCTTTAGGCCAGCTTTTTTTTTTGGTTGATAACGAATCGCAATGCACACACACCCACCCCCCACCCCCCACGCCCTGCATCCTGCTATATACTGATATCGATCAGTTATCGAGCGGAACGCAATGGAATAGCGAACGATTGGATGCATTCAAGCCCATAAGCGCATTATATTATGCTTGTGTTTTGGCCGTTATTTGGCTCATTAGATAAATAATATTTTTAGTTTTAGGGGGGCTTCACTGTGGTTGTATTTGTATTAGCCACACAAATTGATTGCCCACAAAATGCAATAAAGTCAATGGCGGCACCACTCTGCACTCTAGCACAGTGGCTCAACACTCCACAAAAGAAAAATTAATATATATAAAAAAGAAACTAAATAAAAAATGATCATAGATAATATGCAAAAATGAAAGTCGATTAAAAGCTGAGACTTTGATTGTTATCGATATATCGATAGATGTGAGCTTAAACGCTTCTTCTTAGATCATAACTCGTGCCCCATGCATTGGCACCACTGTGGCGCGCTTTTGCATTATACTAAAGCGTTGCACATTTCATGCAACATCAGCAGCATAAATAACCCCCATAACAATAACATTAACAATTATGCGCTGCGAGACGATTCCCAGAGTTGGCCAGGCCCAGCTATCCTGCAGGACAAAGAGGATTCGCAGGCAAACACGTTGTGGCGACAATAGACAAAAATCGGCTGCCGGTCAACAATTCGAAGTCAGCCCAATTACAATGAAGCAGCATCGGGGTGAGTGGTGAGTGGGGCATGTGCGCGACGTACACACATGTGGTGGCATGCATGTGTGGCATGCAAATCATTGACCCTGTTTGTTATGGGACCTTGTTGACTCTTCAAATGACTCTTTTTTATTGCTTCTCTCGCTTTACTTATGCGCATTGCAGCTGATTTTTGTTTTCTGCTATTTTTCCCAAAACAAGATTGAAACGAGTCGCAGCGGGGAGGGCGCGACTAGCAGATATCTTGCAACCAAGTCTTTGACCGTTCCATTGAGAGAAACACAATATACGAGTATAATAATAATAGTAGCTTTCAAATTGTGGCTCTTATTGTTATCGTTAATCGATTCTTATCGGATTACGTTATCGAGCAAATTTTACTTATGTTTCAAATAAAAAGGCAGATGGCAAAGGGCAACAAAATGAGCATAAATTGTTGCATGTGCCGTCAAGCAGGTATCATAAAACATAGTAACACCAGCCAAGCGGCATGGTGGCAAGGTCTTTGGTGGCACGCTGGCAGGTTGGCAGGGTGTCAGGTGAAAGGATGCAGGCGTGAAATGGCAGCGAAATGTTGCACCTCTCAGCCTTGACTAAAAAGTGCACACAAAAATACCACAGCGCCTGCCTGCCTCCGCTGCCTGCCACGGATGATGTTGCGGCCAAAGAAATAAAACGCTACATTAAACAACACTGTCAACGCAGTTGTTGCTGGTACACCGGGTCGCGACTCGCGAAGCAACTGAAGCGCTCAAGTGATGGCTGCTCAGCTCAGAAAGCTGCAAAGCTTGCGAAGTGTGCTTAAGACATACACAGCAAGAAATAAATAGTAGCTATAGTAGCAAAGATCTCCGACTTGGTCAGCATGAATAATCGAGTCGATTTAGGAGGAACTGTAAGAGCTAGTTACTCTAACTGTTTACCATGCGCATATCAAGTTAATTTAATTTTATCGATAAATATCGATAGTCATATAAAATGTAAATGTTTCTAATCTACATAGCCAAAATTACATCTAGAAGCGATAACATCTTATTTATCATATCAAGTTGATTTAATTTTATCGGTAAATATCGATAGTCATATAAAAGGTATATGTTTCTAGTCCATCTAGTCAAAATTACATCTAGTAGCGATAACATCTTATTTATTTCAGAATATTCACATTTACCGTTAGCTAACATATGAAGAAAAGCTGTTTTTTGCGAATTCTGTTATTTTTCGCGCAGTGTAGGATAGAAAGCGTGAGGAAGAAATCGTGAATAAGGAATAGAGAAACGGACACAAGGGTCACAATGCACACACACAAACACACAGCAATAAAGTGAGGCAACTTCAAATGGCTAACTGGCCACCTGCCCCAAGGTGCTGAGTGAAGGGTGAGGTGGGCGTAAGGGGGATGGGGGGAGGGGCAGTGCTATTGTTGTTGTTATTTTAGCTAGAGCATATTTAATATTTAACAGCGTCTGCTGAAATATGCAACTGGCCCACGACTAGCTGCGGGCAATGCAACTATGTGAGTGTGTTGGAGTGTGTGTGTGTTGGAGTGTGTGTGTGTTGCAAGTAGAGGTAATTGTAGAAAGGCATGCTCAGATTCAAGTGCAGGTTAAGTTGAGAAGGCGTGTAAAAGAATATCAAATATGTGCATAATAAATTAGCCAGCCAAGCGCACTGGAAAATAAAGTGCCACAGCAATGCTAGCCTCCTCCCCGCCACCCCCCAATACATGGGGGGTGGGCGTGTCACAGACCATAAATAAATGCCAAAAACCCAAACCCCTCCCCCCTCGGGCCACATAGGCATTTGAAAGGCTTTCCAACGTAGAAATTCATCGATTCGGCTCCCTTTTGGAATTTAAATTCAGAAAAAAAAGAAGAAGAAGATTAACAATGAAACATTAATTTAATATTTAATTAATTTGATATTTGATTAATTTGATATTTGATTAATTTGATATTTAATTAATTTGATATTTGATTCATTTGATTTTTTCTCATGTGGGAAACGTTGCAGCATCTATCGAATGATTTTGCTAGTAATCTAAAAAAGTGAATAAAAAAGCGAAAAACGTGGCAAGAACGTAATCAATATTCAATTAGCGCATTGTTTTATATAATTAATTAATTAATTAATAATAAAAATAAAAAATGAAAAATGAATTTCAAATGCATTTCCATGCCATCAATTTGAATTTGAACTCAAGTTAACAAATTGCGCAAACAATGAAAATTGTTTGTTTTCATATGGATTTTTCGGGCTCTTCACAGCGAAACGAATTTAGTTTTTGATTCCGATTCTGGTTTCAAGTGATGCTGCATGCAACAAATGCAAAAAGAATAAATATCATAGAAAAATTGATAATAATAATCGCTTTTTGACTGGCATGAAAAAGCGGGCTTAAACTATTTAAAGCGAATGCAAGTGCCAAACAGTTAGCCAAGTTGGCGCATTGCATGCTCGTTTATCTAAACGAATATGGCCAGCGTGCCACATGCTGCAACAACAACAGCTGCAGCAATGTGAGTGACCGCCGGTCAGTTGTCAGTGGTCAGAGGTAACAATAGGGCAATATCAGGCCATCTTGTACGTGCCTCTCTCTCTCTCTCTCTCTGTGTGTGTGTGTGTGTGTGTGTGGCATGCAACTAAAACTGAAGCAAGCACAGTGAGAGCAGGAGGGAAGAAGAGGCAGAGGGTTAGGGAGGCAGTTAGTTGAAAATGGTAAATGCTGGCCAAAAGCAGTGCCGAGTGTGCATTTCACCCAGTTGGAAGGCCTGAGTTGCTGCCAGAAGTACAACTTTCTCATGTTGTTAGGCGAATTCGATCGAATTGCCATTTATCAAAGTATTCGCTTATTGAACAAAACCAACACAAAAATCATTCAACAAATCTAATTTTATTTTTTATATTTAATTTTTACAATTTTCATGCATTTGCAAAGCTTTGAAACTGCTTGCATTCCGAAGTCTGTTTTTTAACTGCTGTTTCTGTGGCAAATATGCGAAATTAGAATTGACAAAAAAAAAACCGAAACCGGAACGATAAAGGAACAAAAAGCAAGAAGCAAGAATTAGCTGCGCCTTTTAATATTGGCAACTGGGTATTTCAACTAGCCAGCCAATGGCCGGAAATATCTAATGGTAGCTGCCACAGTCGAGGCCGTGGAAATGTCGCCAGCACGCACGCATATACACATACACACTACACTACACACACTACACACACACACACACATACTAGCACGTACACATGACAGTTATTACTTGGACTGCGTCAATTTGCACCTGGACAGCAGTTTTTTGACTTTTTGTTCACTTTTTGTGTGCGCTGTACCCTTTAAAAATGAATGCAGAGGGTATGCTGAAGTTGTGCAAAGCTGTGAAACAAACCGAAGAAAGCATAATGGATATAAACAATTTGATCTGTGCAGCTGTGCTGTCTGTTTGCTGGATATCGATACAAATCGATTATCGATTGCCATAATAAACACAATTTGAATAGTCTGCTAATCGGGTATGTATGTTTTTAGCTAGACATAGGGTAAACCCCGGTCGAGCACTCCCCACTTGAGCATTCTTGTTCTCTCGCTTGTTTGGATTTTCGTGCGCGCCTCACAATGAAATTCGTTAGATGGCTGGCAGCTTATGCAAATGCGACAAAACGAGGTAAGCTCAGGTGGCAGGCACCCGTTCTCGCTTGGCCTTGATCGCAGCCAGTCAGTGGCCAGTGGCCAGTGGTCAGTGCTTCTCTCTCCCTCTCTCTCTCTCTCTGTGTCTCGCGCTCTGTCTCGCTCTCTTATTGCAGTCTGTCAATCAGTCAGTCAGTCAATTACTCAGTTCAGTTGAGCAGTTTGCAGCCGTTGAGTTCTGAGTGCCTCTTTGGCATATTAATTACAGCAAAAGAAAAATGAAACTTGCAAGAAATAGCAGCAACAACAACAGCTCACAAAATTTGTTGCACTGTTGCAAGCATACACTCAAAAAAATTGATTTTGCAAGCAGCTGAGTAGTGTTGTTAACAGAAGCAGGCGATCAACTAAGAAATCAGAAAAAAAATAAAGAAAATTAAGTTTTCTTTTTTTCAGTGTTGTACAATTCACAAAATTTCAACAACTAATTTGTACTCTTTTTTTAATACGCCTTTTTTCGTTTTCTTTTTCTTTTTCTTTGTTTAAGTTTATGGTTTTTGTTGTTTGTGGTGAGTGTGGCACGCTGGAATTTTGTTGGCGTGCCTTGTAAGCTCATTAGTTGCCTAATAAATACTAAATAGTTGCAACAACAACAACAACAACAGACATGCCCATATATATCGGATGCATGTATTTATGACTGCAACATTTTTTGATTGAAGTTTTTTTTGTTCGTGAGTTTCCGTTTAATTGCTTTTCCACGAAGTTTCCATTGTATTTCATTTTGTGGCAAGTAGCACAATGCTAAATGCAAAAAAAAGCAAACAAAACATAAATCAATTTGCTTAGCGACAGGGTAAGAAAAAGGTGCGCAAAGTTCTCGACTTGGCGCCTCTGTAGAAAACTTGGCAGTTGCAGTTGGCCAAGTAAGTTTCAGTTACAGTTACAGTTAATTGTCCCAGAAGTTGGCCCATATTGGACCACTTAATACACATTGTGGCATTCTTATACCCTGAAAGTGGCTACGATGGAGTTATACTATTCTATATATACTCTTGATCGGGATCAACAGCAACAATATATGGTATCATTTAACACTTAATCAATAACTTTCCAAATATCGATTAAAATCGATAGGCACAATTATCTAGATGCAGCATTTTTATTGATCAACTTATTTATTAATTATTTTCTGTTTGTTAATTTGTTAATAACATTAAATGCAATGCAGATTGTTGATCAAGTATTTAACAACAAATAGTGATAAAATCCATTTGAATTTGAACAGATGATAAATAATCAATATTGAATTAATTAAGCCGTTCATTAAAGCATAGATATTGATGAGGATAATGCCATGTGTGTATTCCCTCGAGCTCATCTATTAACCAAGACAAATTCAAGTCTACAAGCAGTAGAAGAAGAAGCACTTATCGCATACCACTTTTAGGTTAACTAAAAAAACGGGGAGAAAATTTCGAACAATTTGTGTCATTGTGTTTGTTGCCGCACGCTTGTCGTTTGTTGCTTTCTGTTGTTGTTTGTTGTCTCTGGTTTATTATTATTACGATAAGTAGGCGGTCGGCGGGGCGTGGCAGAGCGTTTGGTGGAGACCATATCAGTTGGCCAGCATTGCTGTTGGGCTCCCTCCATTCACATGGCCAGAGTCAAAATCCGTGCCCAGAGTCCGCCAATGTTAACACGCACACATACAGACGCATAATGATAGGCCAGGCCCCGTGCATAATAATAATAATAATGACCCGAATCGACAGGAACAAACAAGCCAAAGCAACTGCAGCTTATCACCTTATCACTGATTGTGCCTGTGAGCTGCAAAATGGGGTGGTGCTGTAATTGGCTATACCCTGCACGCATTCGATGAGTTGAGTGTGCAGATAAATGTATATATTGCATTTATCGATTTTTATCGATATCAATTTTCTAATTTTGATTTGTCTGATAATACTATCAGCGATCGCCTAATAATCACAATTTATTACAGGGTATCTCCCAGCCAAACAGTCTTATTTTCTGCGGCTTTTTTTTTTTGCTTGCGGCTTTTGGTTGTGTTCGCATTGCACTGTTGATGAGTGTCATGTGCGACAAAATGTTGAGCATTGGCTTTATTTTTGCTAAGCTTATCGTTTACCAAAAGACCTACTTCTGTTGTTGTTGTTGTTGTTGGTGTTGGTGTTGTTGTTGATGTTAGGCTCATGTTGGCCCCATCAGGGCCGTCAGGTGTTTCACTGTAGCGCATCGATCACGAAAGTTGCCCGGCGATTAGTTCTTGTTGTTCTTTCGAAACCCAAAATGTGGGCCAAAATGAATTGCCCGCTCTTGTTGGCCTGGCCCTGCCAGCGTGGGGCTCTCCGCAATGCCAATCGCATGAGTCATGCCTATATTGATCTCCAGTCTCTCTCTCTCTCTCTCACTCACTCACTGACTGAGTCATTAGCTGTTGCCAAGTGCAGGCGCCTCCGCTTTAAGCCAGCTTTAAGCGCCTCGCCCCGTTGACCATAAGCAACAAAACGGAAATGTAAACGACGAAGAAACGGCGACGGACAAAATAAAGAAAACAAAAACAAACAAAGCCAATTGGATTGGTTTGGAATTACCAATGACTGTTCTCTCTCTCTCTCGCTCTCCGTCTCTCTCTCTCTCCCTCATTCATTGAAATGCTTATTTTATTATGCAAAGCGACACCTATTGTCCATAGTTGGAATAATAATCACATCAGTTTCATATTTGTTGTGTACCTTTGGCATTTTATCCTTCAAATACTCTTCAAAATAAATATATCCAAAGTGAGCCGATTGCATTCGATTATTTACCCGTTGCAAAAAATGATATCTCAATTTAATCGCATTATCAGTTGCTACATTTCTGATAAGAGTGCAAGGCTTTGTATTTGTATGTATGTATAAACTTAAATGTGATATTTTCCAACAATCGAACCATTAATAACATATTCATATTTGAACATGCGTTTTAATAATTGATCAATGAATTAAATTGCAACAGAACTGAGCTCAAAACTGCCTGCTGCTGATGATTTTGTTATTTTTTGAGCTGTTTTCGCGATTTCTGTGGAATGTTATCAGAGTTGGGGCGCAGCTCTCCCAGATCGAAGTAGTTTTGCATGCAAAACAAGCTGTCTTTCTCTCTTTATCGGGCATTCTCGGAAAAGGCTTACGTATTGCTATATAGTATACACATTTGTATGCGTCATCCATGAAGATTAAGTAAATGTGTTTGTATGTATTTATTCAGCTGCTTTCCAAGCAGATTTTGCATTCAATTTGATTTTTCAATTGAAACCGAATTCAATCCCGATTCACAAATTGAGTGTGAAAAATATAATAAATTCCAGACGCAAATTTGAAGAATTTATGTGTTTGTGTGTCCGCAGGCATTTACAGTTATTCCAAAAATAATAAATGCAGCAAAAAAAAAAAATGCATTTTGGCAGTGTTGGTGGTAAAAATTAAATATTTATTTCCCGCAAATTCCCAAATTAATTATTATCCATAAATTTGGCGGTTAGGCTGCCTTGCGGCGCATGTGGCATATGCATTTGTTGCATTCGCGTTTTGCGCCATTCAGTCCGGTGACAACCATACCTCTCCACTTCGACTCGTTCTCTCTCTGTCTCTCTTTTTGGTTGCATTCTGCTTTCGCTTACCTGTATTTGACAGACGGACATAAGCTGGCATCTATGACATGATACGTTTTGCGATTGGCGGAAATTGAATAGCATTCGTAAATAGTTGACAATACTACTCCTCTCTGTCTCTTTCTGTCTCTCTCTATCTCCAACATTTTCGCACATTTCCCATGTGTCTCAGCATAGTATCACCTGTCAATTGCATTACTACGCCTAAATCGAATTCATTTGTGGCAGAAACATTATGTGATTGACTGCGTTTTCCAATACCTGTCGCACTTGAGTCGATTACCCCACTTGATATTAACAGCTCAAGTGACACAAGTGAAAATATATGCTTGGTACTAACAGATTTGCGCTCCTCTCCTCCTCGGCTCTCTTTCTTGTCCACATCTACACATTCTCCTTCGTCTGTCTTACACGTGTGACGAACACAAGCTGGCTGCTATTTAACCCGGCATGCTGGACAAACTCTGACCATTTCTGAGCTGCTGCTCACCTTTACAGCCCCACCCCCGCTCATCGCCCCCTCCCCTGCTGTTGTTTGTTGCGACCCCTTTTATTATTGAGTTATTTCAGTTATTTTGTAGTTTGCGTGCGCAGCTTTGGAACGTTTGTCATTTGGTGTGGAATGCAAATGGCACGTCAGCCCCCCACCCCATCCTCTGGTCCCCTTCGACCACCCCCCGCCTCCTCCTTCTACATCAACACCGTAATCGGCATGTTCCACATTTCTTAATCTCCACGTCGTTTTCATAGCAGCCGTTTCTGTTTTGATTTTGGTTTCGGCTCGTTGCGTGAATTGCATAAGTGTGTGTGTGTTTGGGTTTGTGTTTGGCTTGGCACTCTTGTTGTTCTTCTTCAACATCTTTGTCTCTTCCTCTTCTTGCAGTTACTCTTATTGTTGAGGACTTTGCCCAAAAAATTTTTTGGAGACATCACTTTTTTTTTTTGTCTCCCTCGCCGTTATACGTTATTATTATTATTATAACTGCTGTGGCTTGTTTTTTCTTTTGGCTTCATTTTCTTTTCTTGACTGCACTTACATCATTATGTGGCCAAGTACATTGTGTATATATATATATATATGTGTGTTTGTGTGTGTGTGTTGTAATAATTATGTTGTTCAACTCTTTTGTGTCATTTTGAGTGTGCACCGTTACAACCGTAACAACAACAAAGAATAACGACAAATTCAAAAGCAGTCCCTCCTCCACTCCCGCCACCCACACCCCCATTTCCAACAATCAAAAGTTTTGTGTTCTTCTGTTTTGTTCTGTTTTGTTCTGTTCTGTTCTGTTCAGTTGCGCTTTATTTTATTGAGTTTGAGTTTTCGCTGCTTCTGAATGTATGTCGGTCTGTCTGTCAGTCTGTCTGTCTCCACATCTTCTTAATTAATTTGACATAAATTGCAAGCATCACACACGCAAACACACACACAAACACACACATACGCATTCATATAGAGTGATTGGCATTGTGCTGACTTTTGTCCTCTTTGGCAAAAGAGTCCCGCAGAGTTGGCGTTTGGTATTCTGGCGTTCCATATGTGTGTGTGGGTGTGTGTGTGTGTGCGTGCGACTCATAGCTAGCTGCTAGCAGCAAAGTGGTTGCGATATTCATTCCAGCTTGTCATCGAAATATGTATTTTATACTGGCAACTTGAAACAGTGTTTAAATTTCGATTCTTGCCAAATTCTATGAAAGTTTTGACAAAATGTAAACGAAAATTGGAATCATGCGACATACATAATATTAAAACTTAAAGCGCAGAGAAACAACCCAAAATGAAGACTGTGTATTTAAGTCTAGAATGAAAAATCAAAATTGCAATATTTGCTCCTCTTTTATAACAATTTATCTGCGATTTTCCAGCCACTTAATTTCCGCACACAAAACTCCTTCCATTTCCAAGTACAACATTTTGAGCAGTTTGCAGAGTTTGTTATGATTTAAAATGGAGCTCGTCTATTAACTGTTTGCCTACACTGTTTGCTCAACTTTGATAGTTGATAGCTTGGCCTGTTAACAGGTCTTTTGTTGTGTTTTAGAAAGTCGACAATGAGCAAAGGCAAATTGTGCGTGTGGATGGGTGGTTGGGTGGTTGTATGCATATGCGTATGCTGATAATTATCTGCCTAGAATAGAGTCGCCTCATTCTGTGGCACTTGTGGGAATTTGTGGCTGCAACTCGAAAACCCAAACCGGACGCTGCGGTTTTTTTTTTTTTTTTTTTACTCAAATTTTTTTTGTTGGCATCGTTCATCGTCAGCTTTCTGCTGGCTTATTAATTATGTGACCTGCCCTTAATTGTGACTGGCATTTTTAAACTATTCCACTCGGTTCACTTTTTGTTGTTGTTGTTGTTGTTGTTGTTGTGCACTGATACCATACAATTTATAGTTGGTCGAAGGGGGGAGGGGTGTCTTTGGTGTCTTTGCCATTGTCTTGTGCACTGAACCAACTGTTGTTTGCATGCGTGGGCGTGGCAGGCCATCATCATCATTATCCCCATTAAAGCTAGCGTTGATTTTCGTTGTGAAAGCCTCTTCGCATTTCTCTATTTATTTATTTATTTATTTATTTATTTTATTTTGGTTTTTCTTTTTCTTTTTTTTTTTTGCACATTTATTAAGTTTTTAATGTTGTAATTTTTTCGTTTTGCTTTCTAATAAGCACAATCAAATTTTCATTTCTTTCTATATTACCTCACTTATATTTATTTACATTTATTTTGCTTTGCTTTGTGTTTTCTTTTCACCGTTAATTGAATACGCCAGCGTGGCGAGGGGCTCTTCATCTCTGATAAGCTCAATTGTAAACATTTGCCTATTAAGCACAATTGAAATTGAAAATTACGTTATGCGGCATGCCCCACCCCACCCCACCCTTCTCTCTCTCTCTCTCTCTCTCACTCCCGTTCGAAACGATAGTTAATGAAATGTAACTATCTAAAGGGGCTTTAATTGCGCGGAGTGCAAGGGGGGAGTGGGCGGGTAGTAATAGCTTTGTGGGTGCAAACACAAAGCAATTATATAAGCATTTAACGTGTGGCAAGCTAAAAAAGTTATGGCTTTTTTTTATGTTTTTCAATTAAGGCCTATTTTTGCTTTTGAAACTTGAATTGTTTTTCGTTTTCATTGCATTTCGTTTCACTGGTTTAAGTTCAATATTTTCATTTTTTTTGGCTCATGTGTCAACAAAAAACAAATCCAGAAAAAATGCCATCCTGAAAATGCAAAGAAAAACTCGGCAGCCCAACGCCAAAATCACATCCAAAATCAATCTAATCTTGTCGACACTCTTCTCGGTGTTTACATTGATTGACTGAACGTGGATCGATATGTCTGGGTACTCTTCAGTTTCGTACAGGGTATGTGTCCGTCGTCTATGAGAGCTAGAAATTTGAAATTTGGATTAACTTGTATGTAACTCAAATGCTTAAGTTTAGTCAGTTAAAGTTTATTCAATCGGCAATTTGCTTCGATATATTTTTGGGTCGAGGTGAGTCTCTTAGCTGAGGAACTCTCTCTATCTCTCTCTCTCTCTCTCTCTCTCTCTCTCTCTCTCTCGAGTCGAGTCATTCGTAGTTGCACTTTTCGTTTAATTGCTTGGATGTGTTCCGATTATTTTTGATTTACTCTACCGAAAATTGTTGTTCCCTTGTGGAATTGTCCCACTGCTGCTAAGTGGCCAGCTGGCCAGGTGGCCAGGTGGCCAGGTGGCCAGGTGGCTGGCAATCTAACTTTGACAAGTAATTTGTTTGAATAGAGCCTGGGGCAGGTTGAAGCCGAAGCTGAAGCTGAAGCTGATGCTTGGAGTGCCTGAAACTGATGGGCTGACTGACCGACCGCCCAGCGTATTCCCAGTGCCACGCCCCTTTTGGAAAGAAGTGCGTTAACTAAATGCGTTCCTTGGGGCGCCTATTACAGTTGCTTGTCTTGTTGTGTTTTGTTGTTTGTTGTTTGCTCATTTTGCTCGGCATTTTCTTCTGCTCGACAAGTTGCCTTGTATTTAATTTCTCACTTGCTGCGGTTGCTATCTCTTCTGCGGCATTTATTCGAAATGTGATTGCGTTTAATTTTAATTTTTAATTTTTTTTCTTATTCCCATTTCCATTTCCATTTTGATTTTCTTCGCTTTTTCCACTTGCTGCCTGCAAACGCATTTTATTTTCTGTTTTTGCGCTATTGCGCAAATATTTACTTTGCATAACGGTTTGCCTATTACAAACAGACACTATCTCTCTCTCTCTCTCTGTCTCTGTGTGTGTGCTTCTCTCTCTCTCTCTCTCTGTTTTCAGTCTGCTCTTCCTCCTTCACATCTCGATGACCCTTTCCAATTAATTTTTATATTTTTCTCCCTTTTAACACACTTGTTAAAAAGTAATGCACATCAAGATGCTTTCGAAGATTCAGTTTTTACACACACAGAGACACACACACACTCACACACACACTCACACACACTCAAATATTCAGTTTCACTTCTATCTTGGTCTTTTTCTGTTTCGCTATCTGCAATTCAGTTCCAAGGAAGTGCTTTGGACCATGTTCAAATTGACCTCTTCTGTGTTTGTTTTCGTTCAACGTCAGCCTCAACTTGCTTTGGCATAATGTTCCTGGAATTAACTGCCAGTTGAGATCATCAGATTGTTCGCTTAATACAGCAAAAAACAAATAAAAAAAATTGCAGAGTTTATAAAAGCGTTTTGATTACCGTTAAATGCAATTTGTTTCTTAATATGTTTTAGCTGTTTATTTGTAAAGGTTGGGCAAAACAATGCAAAAAGCCACATGAATTATATATATATATATATATATATTTATATTTATATCTGTATGAACCAGCCGATCTCAGAGACATTGGGAGCTAGAGCCTTCAAATTTGGAATAAATATCGATATAAAATATCATCAACTGACTGCAAGAATTTCATCAGTATCGAATGGTGAACACAGAGAAGCCAAAACGTATTTTCACATTGAACAAACTAGCAAAATTTCAAAGCTGATTTCAGTGCATGCCCCTTCCCCTTTTGTCTTCCTTTTTCTATATATTTTGTTTTTTTGTTTTTAGATTTGAAATTGAAGTTTTTTTTTAACCAGTTTCTCTGTTCACATGCATTTTTAAAGGTTAGCCAAATTGCTAGCCACATACTTCTTGTGCAATTTTCCTTGGGCTTACTTTTATTTTGTTATAAATAAGAAATATGAGCAGACAACAACAACAACAACAACAACAAGAATAGCAACAGCAGCAGCAAAGTTGACGCTGGCTCTGTTGCTTAATTGAGCATCAATTAAAAATGTTGCGCCTCATTAAATGTGCGCTTTAATATACATATATACATATATATATATATATACATGTAAATATGTATATATATGTAAATATGTATATATATGTCTACTTGTATGTATTCTTTATGTAGGCTTGCTCGTTGTAAAAATGCCGCACACACTTATCAGTTAGTTGGTCAGTCAGTAAGTTAAAGTTGTTGTTGTTGTTGTTGTTGTTGTTCTGGTTCCTACAGTTGCGGTTGAAATAATAATTGCGCCGCTTTTCAAAGTAATTTCACAAAAATATGACTCATTTTATGGTGATCAAATTGAAACTTCGTTCAAATCTTCAATATGAAGAAAAATTCAATTCATGTTTTAAAATACAATTCTTTTCCAAATACTCAAAATGGTAAAATATAAGCACTTTTCATATCTAGTTTTTAGAAGGGGAAATCTGAGAAAACTTCACTATAATTCCACTACTATTAAATTATTAAATTAAAAATAAACATTATTCAATTTAGGAACTTTAATTTATATTTTAATTTTATGTGCAACTTTTAAAATTTACTTATCTTCAGTATTGATTGCTTGATAAATAAAATAAATAAAATTGTCATAACTTTTTTAAGTATATTTTAAGTATTTCCTTCTTTATTTTTTCATCATTCTCTTCTATTATTTTGACCGCTGCTGTAGATTACATTTGCTTCATTATTTCCTTGCAGTTGTTGCTGATGAATCGCACTGCTTCTTGCGTTACAGTCGCAGTCGCATTCTCAGAGCCCGCCCCCTTAGCCATTAACTATCTGTGCACACACACACACACACACACTGACACACACATATGCATATTTGCATTTTGCATTTGCATGGCTTGCGTCTCGCAAGACAAACGCCGTCTCAGTTTACGTTTGCCAATCCAATGATACCATATTGTTGCTCTTTAATTGAGCTGCCACTCGAGAGTGAGTTGCAACTGTGATGAGTCATTTGCCCTGTGTGTGCTAGGGGGTGGGTCTGCAGGGTGAGGTTGACTAAGAAACCAAGAAAAAACAGCGAGAGTCATTTAACCAGTCATTAAGTCATTTGGGTACATAAGACAAGTCCAGTGACAAGTTGTGGATTGCAAGTTGTGTATCGCAAGCGGTGGATTGCAAATTGTGTATTGCCCAGCACGCTCAGGCCAAAGAGCATATTTATTACGTAATTGATTTTAATTAAGACTGAAATGCTAAACTAGAACACCAGGCGACATCCAAATTGAGTTTGACAACATGTTAAAGTGTTGCTTAACTTGCAGCACGAAGATTCCAAAGTATTTTCACGCTTCTGATACGAGACTTCTCTGCAGTAACTTCACCTCCAGCTAGAATCGTTCCAATCGATCGCTGGGCTGATCTTTAACCCAACCCAACCCACTTGCATACAGATGCCTGCTTAAGTGGTGCACTCATTCACTGGGCAAAGGCAGCTGTCTGCTGGTATTCAGTATTCAGTATTCTATACACCACACATACACACACACACACACGCACACGCACAACACAAATACATATTTTTCACACCATTTGCTGCGTTTCTGGGAGTCCAACGAGTAATTACAAGCGACATAACATAAATACCAACAGTCGCATATAAATCAGATTATGGCGCGATGAATTGCTCCAAGCCAAAACCCCACCCCTCCCCTTGCCTCCCTCCACCCCTCTACACCCATTCTGCACTTATTTTAAAACAAAAAATGGTCATAATTAAGAGCGTATACAGAAGAGATAGTTGACTGACTAAAAGCAAGGGCCGGAAGCGTGGTGGAGGGGGGGGGGGGGCTTGTTGCACAAGGATAGGGCTTAGGGCTTAAGCTTGTAGTTGGGGTTGGGGTTGGGGTGGGGGTGGGGTTTGGGGCAGAGCATGTTTGACACACTGTCAGTTGAGGAAGAATAAGAGAGCAAAAAGAACAAATTAAAGATTATTTCAGCAGACCGAAGTTGAAATACACTTGCAGAAATTCGAATATTTCATAACTGCTGAGTTTGGACAACTTGTTAAACACGAGAGTCTTATATATAGCAAGTTTCATTAAGATATAGCTAGATCGGCTAGCGATGCTGATATATATATATATATATATCTATATATACTCTGGAATCGGATGAGACACAATTAACGTCAATATAGGAATGCCCTCGCCAAGGGTTACATAAAACATCAGCTCGTAAAAAGATGTCAGCCAAGCTGTACATATATGAATGAACACACACACACACACACACACACACACACACACACACACACACACACACACACACACATATATATATATATATATATACAGCATATCAAAAGGGCAGCGAATGTTTGGCGACCAGAATTGAGAAATTCTTGAGTAAAAAACCAAAAAAAAAAGAAGCGAAACATGTGTCGCTTGCTCTGTGTGTGTGCGTGTGTGTGTGCGTATCTGTGTGTGTGTGTGTATCTAACTTCAAAAGGAATTCTTGTACTTGTAGCTTGGTCAAATATAATCACAAATTGCGCAGTTAAAAGGCGCATAAGCAACGGAGCCAAAAACAAAAGCAGCCCAAAAAAAATTACACATTTATTTATGTGTCTTCTTGCAAAAAATGATCTGAAGAGTTACTTGGGTGGAGGGGGCGGGGCGGGGCGGGGCGGTGCAAATGCATAAACTCTTCCCGTGTTAGTCACGGCAAACATAAAAAAAAGAAAAACTGAAAAGGAACCAAAAACTCAACAAACACAAAAACTGAATTTTTTGTTTTTGTTTTAATGCCGAAGCTGAAATACTCTGCTCTGTGGAATCTGAGTTTTTTTTTTATTTTTTATTTATTTTTGTTTTATTTACTATTGTTGCTTAAGCAATTTAGCTGTTTGTCTTGGCCATGCTGTCACTTATAGTATTTATTGACGGAGCTGCATAATTTATTGATGTTCATTTTTTAGTTGTTTATTTAATAAACACGTGTTTGAGGGGCATGCGTATACCCGCTTAAGCACTGTCCGTACAGTGTATGAAGGAAAGCGTGTAGGTCAAGCGAATGCCGCTTCATGTTGCCACAAGAAGTGGTGCACGAATGCAGTGTGTGTTTGTTGTTGATTTTATTTATTATTTTCTGTTTTTTGTTTTCTTTATTTTTTTTTTTGGTTTTTTTCTGTTTTTTTCTTCTGTTTTTTTCTGTTTTTTCGAAAGCGCAACTACCTCGAATCGTTGTTTGTTTGGCTCGAGGCTTCTTTGACTTTTGTGCCTCTCCTACGTGCTGCTCTGCCCCGTATGCCCCGTCTGCCGCACTCTCGTCTCTTCATTGACTTCTTCCACCAGAGGGATGAGTGTGTGCTGTGTGTGCGTTGTGTGTGTGTTGTGCATTGTAGCGTACTTCCTGGTTGTGGGGGGAGTCTTAGTTGCTCCTGTTTGTAAATGAAAAATAAAACACAACAGAACAACAACAACAACAACAACAACAATCACACACATTTGCGCCCCTCTATGTATATTTTGTATACATTTATGAGAAAGGCAGAAGAACTAAGCCCGAACGTGGCAATAACACGGAACCAGCTCGTTGCTCGCTGCTCGCTGGCGTTGAGTTGAGCGTGTGTTGTTTGCTTAGATAGATGGTTGGTCGGCATGGAGACGTCTGAGGCAGGCAGACAACAGCGTTGAACTGAACTGCTGCTTGAAAAAGACGCACAACTATTTGCAACATATTTGCGGCGGTTGACGAAATTATTCACCCATATGTGGCAAGCAGTTACTTAGCGCTGTTGCCACGAAGATGCCACATGACCATAACTGGCAACCAACAAGCAGCAACTAACAACTGATCAAGTCCACGTCAAAGTCAAACTCCATTTTCAATGTTGCAGCTTGCAACTCGGAAAAATACTTTTCTAGCCAACAACAACAACAAAAAGAGATACAAAACGATTGCAAGAATTTAGATAATCCAGAAAAGGAAAAAAAATGAAATAAAAAATGAGAAACAGGAAAAAAAATAGATAGAGAGAGAGAGAGATAGAGAACGGGAGAGATAGAGAACGAGAGAGAGAGAGAGAGAGAGAATAAAACATGTGGACAATACTGCAGCAACTTAAACATATGAACATAAACTGTGCACTGAGAGAATATCAGCTGAAATTCACACATTTCATGACCGATATTCCCTATGATGGCTGACATATGTACGGACTGCTGCAGAAAGACAGACAACTCCAAGATACTAGAGACGGACAGACGGGAACAGAATAACTCAGCTAGTGATGCAGACCAGGAATTGAATCAACTATTTTGATATTGCTATATGTAGGAACATCGATTCCTTATTCCTTGACATCATCTTCGTCTTCATCATCTGCTCCTTCCCATCCATCTGCACCCTCTGTGAGATCGGTGATAGTTTGTTACCCCATATATAATTAACTTAATGAATAGACTCGACATGAATCTAAATAAAATTAATTACAAATGTTGCTGAAGCAAAAAAAAAAAACACAGAAAAAGAACAATTAATAATGCTGTAGACGAGTGAGCCCGACTATGTTATACCCTGGAGCCAGCTGTTAAATATATTCTAGTTTTATTGGCAAATTTCCCTTTAAAGCCCGAACTGATCCTAATCGGCCAGGCAGAATCTGCCTTTAAAATTGTTTTTTATTGCTATCGGATATCGAAATATATATCGATATGCGAGAAACGGAGGCAGTTATCCCTAACAAAAAGTATACTTGATCTGCGCCGGGTTTACGAGAACCTCTTCAAAATTTGCATATGTAGCTCTTCTAGTCTCTGAGATCCGCGTGTTCCTACTGACGGACAACACCGTACAATAAGGATAAATCGATTAGCAACCCACCGGCTGGCATGCACAATCGAGAGAGAGACGAAGAGAGGGAGGGAGAGAGAGAGAGAGATAGAGAGAGAGAGAGAGAGAGAGAGCGGAGCCCATTTAATTGATGTGAAGATGTGTGATTAAAAATTGACTGAATATAGCCGCTGACCCTTCGTTGAACTGAGCACAGCAGCGAAATGCGGCAAGAAAGAGAAACGACGAAAACAGAAACAGAAACGAAAACAAAAAGCGAAACCAAAACCGAAACAGAAACCAAAGCGTACAAATTAAACGATGTGAGGAGCAATAGGCACAAACGGTTTCGTCTGTTTGCTGCCCAAGTCACGTTGAAATGCAAACAGGAAGTTCATATTTAAAATAAGAACACGCTGCTGAGACACGCACAGAGTCACAAAGAGAGTGAGAGAGTGAAAGAGTGAGAGAGAGAGAGAGAGAGTGAGAGTGGACTGCATGAGTAGTCGAAGCGCAGCGTTAACAACCAATTAGCGTTTATGGCCCTTTGACTTGTCGATGACGTCGCTGCAGCTACTCATCAGTGGCAGACTGCCACATGCTCCATGCCCCATGCCCCATGTCCCATGGTGCCTGTGGGCAAGAACAGTCCAGCTATTGATTGCTTTTGGTGGCACAACAACCACAGTTATGCCAAACACACCTAGCCAGCCAAGTCGAGCCCACTGATTCCAGCTCAAAGCAAATAGTTTTGCTCGAGTTCAACTTTTGCTTCCGTCCAAGTAAAAGAGAAAACTGCTTGTGATTTTAATATTGCTTTGGGAATTGAGACTGACTTGATTAAATATATAAATCTTATTCAAATCAGTTAACAAGTTCAATTTCAGATATGGTTCATGCTTACTCTAATACTTGATATAGTCGAAAAGTAAACATTGATTTGAGTTGAGTTCGCACTTCAAATCTACCATTATATAAAGCATATCTTAAGACTTTTAATTCATTTTGCTATATATGCCAGTTAGTTGTGTGTTTGCCGATTTTATAAGGGAAGGGTATCAACTTTTTGGCTTTATGTTTGTTGTTATTTGTTTGTCTTTCGATTTGTTTGTCTTTGTTTGTTGGCCACGTTCTGTTATCGCTTTTAATGCATTCAAAAGTCATTAGTCGCTGCCCGTTGGCTGTGGCAGTGGCAGTGGCAGCTTCTTTATTTTCTCTCTCTTTCTCTTTCTCCTCCTTCTCCCTCTCCAACTTTTCTTTGCTTTGCTCTCGAGCTTGACGCCCATTTGACCATTAACGCCAGCATGCAATGTCATTAATCGTCGTTTAGTTCGACTATTCTCTCTCTCTCTCTCTCTCTCTCTCCATATATATATATTTACAGTTGCGGTACATATAATAGTACCAGTTTATCATGGAGAATTCGATTTAGAACCAAACCAAATCTGACCTAGTATCTATCTGTCTACTATATCTAATATGAGATACAAAGCTAGAACAGATTCCCAAAATCCAAAAACTTACATGAATATAGCCGGAAAAGGTAAACTAAGAATACAGATTTGAAAAATTTAGCTGATACATTTTGATTCATATGTAATAGAAAAGCTTAGCCAATTAACCCTATTGTGCCCAAGATCGTCCTTACGGCACAAAAAATGGTCAAAACTTTGTTTTGCTTTCAAAAAATGCCAGCAACATGACTGTAATATTTACTATCCAACTGAGGCTGAGGGGTGAGGGGTTAAGGATTGCTTCTTAACCCACTACGCCTGGCACATTTTGTCAGGCAGGAGCAGTATCTTTGTGAACGTAGCCGTAGCCGTAGCCGTAGCCGTAGCCGTCTGCATTTAGTGCACCGTCCTTGAATTATTCTGCATTTCTTTTGGTGGCGCTTTATCGTCCCCGTCGCCTCCATCGTCCATCGTCATTTGGCTTGCTTCTCGCTCCGCGTGCATAATTAGCTTCATTAGCGCAACTATTGCTCAGTTGCAGGCTATTGGAATGAATCGTCTCAGCATGTTTGGCACAACTCTAAGATATAAATTTGTGCATTGCACGCAAAGCACAGCCACACACACACACAGACACACACACCCATACACACACACAGGCTCTTATAATAAAAAATAAAGGGAGAAATGTTAAAGCACTCAGCTAGCGAAAGAATCAGCGAAATATATGTGCATAATTTAATATTCACATAAACTGCGTGCAAATTTCTGCATATCTCATTTATGGCTAGCCTAGTTGAGGGTGCATGCCACACAGTGGTTGTTGCCGTTGTGCCACTTAACACGCAACATCCGTCAGAAGCCCAGACTTCAATCAAATGCCCATCAGTCAGTCAGTCAGTCAGTCCAGTCAGGACGTTGAAGTGGGCGTGGGCGGGCTAAGGGGTTGAGGGTTGTGGCTGAGATTGCTGAAGAGCTTCCACTTCATAAATAGACTTTAAACAGTTTTGCATTTACTTATCCTATTCAGCTCAATCAGAGTTCTCTTGAAGTCATACTCAATGTCTGGCAGCACTTTGGATTAACTTTGGATTAACACATAAAACATGAGTTGATGAGCTCGATATTCACAGCATAAATATCGCTGTATTTATTCAATTCGAATAGGCAACTCTCAAAAACTATTTCCGATAAGTTTATTTTATGAATGCCGCTTTGGCTGCATTTAAACTTTTCTATTTGTTGCATTGTTTCAACTCGAGAAACGTAATTATTCTCAGTTATTTGCTTCGATAGCAATCAATCAACAATCGATATTAATCGATAGAAATAAAAGAATCGAAAATGTACATATTCAGCAAGTCTTCAATCTACTCAACATTTTACTAGCGACTCCCCAAGGCCTTACTCCTTACTCCTTACTCCTTACTCCTTACTCCTTACTCCTTACTCCTTACTCCTTACTCCTTACTCCTTACTCCTTACTCCTTACTCCTTACTCCTTACTCCTTACTCCTTACTCCTTACTCCTTACTCCTTACTCCTTACTCCTTACTCCTTACTCCTTACTCCTTACTCCTTACTCCTTACTCCTTACTGCTTACTCCTTACTCCGTACTCCTTACTCCTTACTCCTTACTCCTTACTCCTTACTCCTTACTCCTTACTCCTTACTCCTTACTCCTTACTCCTTACTCCTTACTCCTTACTCCTTACTCCTTACTCCTTACTCCTTACTCCTTACTCCTTACTCCTTACTCCTTACTCCTTACTCCTTACTCCTTACTCCTTACTCCTTGTGTTAATAACAAATCAAATAAAATGGCAGCCAGGAAAGGAGAGTAATACTTTATTGACTCTCAAAATTGATCGGCAAACAGCTAAAAGTTGTATGCGTCTTCCTCTTCCTCTTCCTCAGCACCACAATTCCCAGTCAGACAATCAAATCAGACTCCAGTTGACACAAGAAGACATCGACGCTGTCGCGTGTGTCGCTTGTGTCGCTTGTGTCGCTTGTCACATTTTATTTGATTTTATTTTTATTTCATGTCTACCCCTCAACTTACTCCTGCCCCTCCCCCACCCCACCATAAACAATCTCAATCTGAGTGGCAATCCCTCTCATCCCTCTCTCAATACATAATTCACACAACTTTGCTTGAACTGTTGCTGCTGCTGCTGCTGCTGCTGCTGCTGCTGCTTCTTCTTGTTGTTAGTGTGTGTTTTAGCTTTTGACACCCTTGCTGAATAAACAATGGCAACAACAACAGGAGACAAGCAACAAGCAACAAGTCACACAACGAACCAATTTGTTGCTCACCAATTTCTCAGTTCCCTGAGTCCCCCTACAAATTCAAACACACATATACATATATGCTTATATACTATATATATATATATATATATATATGTATATATATACAGCTCACCCACTCGCCTAAATGTTTGAAGAATTCCCCCGCTGTTTAAATGTTTATTTGTCAGATGTTAAATTTGTTTTTTTTAAGGTTCTTGATGGCCAATTTCAGGCGCTAAATGTTTGACAGCTTGCCTCTGATATTCGAATGCATGTTTGTGTCTGTGTGTGTGTGTGTGTTGGTGTGTGTTGCCGCATTTAATTAGGCAGATAACGCGCGACAAAGACAACAAACAACAACAAACAACAACAACAATAAGAGGAAGAAAAACAATATACAATTTATATGCACATTGTGGGACAGTTCATCAGCAATCGTTCTCATCATCATCGTCATCCCCAATAAGGGAATTGTTATTGTTTATGATGACATGCAACAACAAAGAAATGTCACAGCCAACACAGCCAACACGCACGACAACATTGTATTAATAATACTTGTAGTAATATAAAAAAAGAAGAACAAAAACTGTGGCAGCTATAAATAAAAATGTTGCATGTAAAACATTGGCTCCCCATTTTTTGTGTGTGTGTGTGTGTTGCTTGTGATCACCTCGGCCTTGTTGAGTAAGTCAATTTGTGGCCCTGGCAACACGAGCTGAAATCGAACAAAATGCCAAACGGGGAAAGTTAATTTAAGTCATATTCAGACTTACTTTGATCTCTTTCAGTTTTTACTTGCATATATATATATTTAATATATATTTCTTATATATTTAATATTGGTAACTAATTGAAATCATTTCTCTGCTCTCTCTCGTTTCAGGTAAGTCTAACGACTCCTTTGTGAATTCTTCTGAGAACTTTAGCACAAGTCTCTTAAGGGGTTAGTTATATATATACAGTTATAATAGTCTGTCTAACTTACTTTTATATATATATATATACATGTATATTTCGGGTATATTTGTGTAGCTGATGCAAATAAGAGGCATGTTGCACAGTTGCTCTTAAGATTGCAGCCAGCATTTGGAATTTGAATTTGAAATTGAAATTGAATTTGAGTCATAATCGAAAGTGATTAATTTATTTGGAATGCGGCTAAGAGTTGGGCAGCACAACTAACGTTGCATGTCTTGATTACATATTTAAATTTGTATTTCATTTTTATTGGCCACACTTCTGCTTGCAACTCCAACTGAGGTTGAACTCGGCTTTTTGCTCGCTTGCCGCATAATAAAAATGCATATAAATTACGCTGAATTTCTTTTATATCTCTTTTTTTTTTGCTACGCTTTTTATGCCCTTTGCCGCGTATTTTATGCTGTTGTGCGTGTGTGTGTGTGTGTGTGGGTGTGTGTAAATATTTGTATGTGAACTCGTTTCCCATAATTTATTTGCAATTTGTGTGCTTTCGCATGCCACATAACCCATAATACTTTACAAACCTTCATTTGCTTTGTGACCCCTTTTTGAAGGCACAAGCCTGCCCCGCCCCGCCCCCTGTTCCCTTGCTATGCACCACAAAAAGCCCATTCATATTTTCAATTAAGTAATTGATTGTCCTTTAAATGCTGCCCCCAAAAATTGGACACGCCGAATCGATGGCAGTTAATTAATTTGTGTCTTAGTTCACTGCGAAGTGCCAGCAACTCATCAAGTCTTATGTATTGGACAACAGCACCAACATTCAGATATAGATCAGATATATAGCTATATATATATATATATATATATATATATATATTATTTTTATTTGTAAGTCAGCTAAGCCCCAAGTCAACGTCAAAATGTTAGTTGTGGGCCACAATTCCAAGTGGACTTTAACCGTTCTGTTTCCGGCGCCTTTTGATAATCGAAACAACATTTCTCACACACACGCACACGCACACACACGCACACGCACACAAAAGCGTTGCCTGCTGTGCAGTAGCTAAATGGCTTAAAAGCGTTTGAGACACGCTAATTGGCAACAGTGCTGCGCAATAATTCATTGCTTTCCATTGCCACCGAAATCGAGAAATAATCTCAGTTCCCAATTATTATATTAACGTGATAGTTACACAGACAACAAAGTTAAAGACAACTTCAAAATTATTCAAAATCGTCCCGAATTGCAGATTCTTAGTTTCTCCAGCTATAAATGAATATTTTCATTTTCTTTTGTTGCTGCATTTGAAAACCAATTTTCCTAGCTTTGCCAGCTGCCTTGAGTGCTTCACTGCGCATTTTTATGTATTCCGAATTTTATAATTTTCTCAATTCCAAATAAAAATATTTCATTTCGAATATATCTCAAGAAGTTATCTGCAAATCTGTTTCCCAATTTTTTTTTTTTTTTCTTTTTTCTTTTTTCTTTTGCAATTTTGAATTTTATTTGATGAGTGCATTTATGAAGTCATCGAGTATATCACATATATATATATATATATATATACATGTATATCTTTATAGATATATCCTGATATCTATTGATATTCTATGTATTTTCTAAATGACTCTTTCTGGCTTGCAATCAATTACAGAGTAAGTCGCAGTTTCGATTTGACTTTTCCTGCCAGTTAATTAATAAAACCAATTTGGCCAGCGAAGGGACTGGTTTGAATTTCTGTGTGTGTGTGTGTTAGTGTGTGGGTGTGTGTTGGTTAGGCTTGCGGATGGTTGGGGGCAAGCGCGCAAAACTCATTTTCACAGTCAATGTCGCTAACTTTGGGGCATTCAACATTCGGCTGGTTTTTAATAGCGGCAAACGCCGGCAACGCGTTCGCTTTTTCCCGATTTGTTTTGTTTGGTGTGTAAAGTTTTCATTAAATATTCATGCTAGACACACACCCGCACACACACCCGCACACACACTCGTACACACACTGCAAACACAGCAATTAACATGATTTCACATGCAGAAACCGTTTTCGGATGTGCCGATTGAAGCTCGTTGCACGTCAATCAGCAGTAACAATAGAAATCAGCTATACACACACTATATTGTTGTGAACACACACACACACACACACACACACACACAGAGGCACGCAGAAGCCAATAAAAACGTGTTGTGCTCAAATTGTTTCATATTTCTTCTGTTTGTGCTCCTTGCTGCAGTAAAAATCATTTTCATTCTGCTTCTTTTAGTCAAAAGGTTTTCTGTGTGGTGTGTGCATTAGTGTGTGTGTGTGTGTGTGTGTGTCTGCTCGAGTAATTTCTCAAAGTAAATGTAATGGAAGATGGGGGGTCAGGCCTGTCCTTTTGATCAAAGACCAACCTCAACTCAACGACAACGGTTGCAGTTTCAATGCAGCCATAACAAAGGGACACATTCGCACTCGCTTGGCTTCCGCTTTTGGCTGGCGCCTGAACCACTGTGATATTGGCTGCTTGGCAACAACGGGGTGCTACCAATAACCGTATTCATAACTGTTTGCGATTGCAATTTGACTAATGAGCTGAAAACCGCAAGTTTGATTTGGGCATTTGAAGTGCATTTAAATCATTTCACTTGTATTCAAATCAATTTACTTACAACTGCAGCAATGTGGCACTTGCGAATCTATCTAGTAGATTTTGAGTTCTTTTTTGTTTATGCTAAATAAATTCCATTTTTTACCAATGTTTTTCATGTTTAGCTGGCTGAGGAGCGGAGCTGAGCGGATTGCTGTGAGGAGCGGCAACTGTTTGAACAATTGGCTTTGTGTATTGCTCTCAAGTTTCGCTGCTTTTATCTTTTTAACAACAACAACAACAACAACAACAATAAAGCAAAAGCAACAACTATTTTGCATAATGAATCATTCATGAATGAAAACGTTTATTGCTGGTTGTGTTTAGCCAGCTTTCTTAGCTGTTTGCTGTTGTTGGCCCAAACTTTGGTCTGTTGGCTTTCATCTCTTGGCTTTTGTGGCTTGCCTTCTTGTTGATCTTGTTATTGGTGCAATTAGTCAGCAGCATTTTATTGTGCCATACCCTCCACCGATGGATCAAAATGGATAAAGGGAGTATATAGCAGACAGTATATATAAATTCTTGATCAGCATCGATATTCGTTCGTCTGTTTTATCTACATTTCACTTATGTTTGTTTGTTTTTGTTTCCCGTTTCTCCAATATCGATATAAACCGATAACTGATATCGATATATAGCAGATTAAACAGCAGGGTATCTACTAGTCGAACTCTTCCGTCTTTGCCTATTATTGTTTTTTTGTTTTGATTATTGCCTCGGTTGTTCTTTGCCTGTACAATATTGTAAACTCAAGTGGGGAAAAGAAGAAGAAGAAGAAGAAGGAAAGGAAATAGCTTGCCGCATATTTGGTGTCTGTGGCAAGTCAAACGCACACGTGATGCATGTGTTTCCCAGTGACTTTGTCTGGCATTGTTTTTATAATTAGATAACATGCCTCATAAATGTGCCCACTCCCCTAACTCCTCCTATCTCCTATCTACACACACATGCACCCCAATACTTGAAGGGCTCTATGTGTGTGTGTGTGTGTGTGTGTGGATGCTGCACTTGGATGCTTTAATTAAAATAAAAACACAGCTGCTTATCGCCCCCAGACCCGACCAGATTGCCGACATCAACTTGTTGTTGTTGCTGTTGCACAGAATATTTGTAGGAGAAAGCTGCCTAAGCATGCCAATAATATGATTCAACGACAGAATTTTATTTTTTAAATTTATGGTGGGCGTGGCATATCCCGATCATCGAAGGACATCCCCAACAACCAACCAACCCAATTTAGGGACTGTAGCCTTCAAATTGTGAGAGATGTGTGGCTTTATCGATTTACGAATATCGATTTTATCGATTTGCGAATATCGATTTTGATCGATTTTTATCGATTTGATCGGTTTCCTAGCCACCTAGTGGACGTAGCACTCAAATTTTTACACTTTTACCAGTATTTGCCTTCGATATCATAGTATAAAAATGCTGGTTACACAGTTGCCCTTTTATTTTTTCAAGTGTACAGAGGGAGGAGGTGTGGAGGGTTGGTGGCAAAACTTTTGGCTGCCAGGCTGGCAAGCGATAACAACATAAGTTGACTGCACTCCACTCGCTGCTAGACTAGACGGGTTGCAGGGTTGCAGGGCTGCAGGGCTACAAATTATGAGCCGGCGCGCAACTTTTCTACAACGCCAACAAAACAACAGACGAAATAGAATAAGAGAAATAACGATAACAATGCAACGTGCAACGTTGCACGTCCTTCGCAAGCATTTGTACACTTTGCTGCTGTTGTTCTTGTTATTGTCAACAAGTTGTTACAGCAAGTTTGGCAAAGCTTTTGAGCAGCCCTCGAATCAAAAATACAACGAGATATGCACTTGCAGACAGACATGGGCATGTAGGTATGTGTGTGTGTGTGTGTGTGTGTGTGTTTCTGCTCGCATCCAGATGCCTGTCCGACGTCAGCGGGTGCCTGCAGTCTGCTTTTGGGGCAAGCGTGGCAAGGCGAGCTGCTGCTGCTGATGCTGCTGCCATTTCGCCGTGTTTGTCCCCTTGTCTGCCGTGGGGCTGATTGAATTGTCTGATTGCCCTGATTGCCGTCGCCAGACATCCAATGTCCGTTTGTCTGTCCGTTCGTCTGACCATCATCATCATCATTGGCTTTAAAAAAGGAAAATTATCTTTGAAAAAAAATTCAAATAACACTGGAATTGTTAATCTTGTCGTCATCGATGTCAGTCAGTCAAGCAAGTGCTCAGAAAGCAGAGCTAACATCGCCAGTCCGATGAACTTGACACAATGTGTTGCATCAAATATCAAGTTCAGATTCAGAAATGTCAAAATGAACAACGGAATCATTATCATCCATCGGATTATCATCTTCGATAAGCATCTCCGATAAGCATCTCCGATAAGGTATATATATTCTAGATAGCTATGTCCGTCTCTCTGTCTGCAGCCGATCTACCAGTGTGAAGCAACTGTAATCTTTCAGTTTGGCATTTATCACACTTAATCGATAACTGTCTCATATTCGATATCTGGGCATCTTCCTTGACATAATCCTAATAAGATTCAGAAGATAAAACCAAGCGCGATGCTACCATCCGAAAGATAGGGAAGATTTCTGACTAAAGCCAACCACAAACCATAAATGAAGTTGAGACACCGAAAGGCAGGCAGCATTTCCACTGCATTTAGGCGCATTTTTCAATATGCTCGCTTGAAGGATGTGGCACAAGGATAGCTCGCAGTTGACCTTGGTCGCCCCTTGATTTCTACTCGTGTGTTTAATAATATCAATCCAACAAACCATTTAGAGGAAGGGGCAAGCTGCTCACGGTTAGTGATTGCGCAGAACACTTGATGAAGTTGCCCCAATGGGTGCAACCCCGAGAAACACTTTGCAGCACTTGATGATTACACGCTCATTATTATTATTACTATTTGCATTGGTATGGGTAGTCAATGTTGCCCCAGCTGCCACAGTTGCCCCAGTTGCCACAGTCCGCGTGCTCTTATCGCAGCTAAACGCAGCGCAGCGAACAATAAATGTCTGCCAAGCCATTTCCATTTTCATAGCGCCACATCGATTTATTGTGTGTGTGTATGTGTGTGTGTGTGTGTGTGTGTGTGTGTGTTTTTGAAGTATTGAATTTTGATAGCAGTTCGATAAAAATGGGGCAAGGGGCATTTCGTCACAAGTTGTGTGTGACTCGAATTCATTTGTTTTAGCATCGCATTTTACCCGCCTGTCAACAGTTGCCACATGAAATGTGTATCGAAAAATGGGAAACTAAGCAGCTAAGTAGGAAGTATCTGTGTAAGTGTATCTATGTATATATCTCAACAGATCGGATCATCCGGAATGCATCGATCGATTCAGTTTATAACAGGCTTGCGAACAGGCCCACACTTCTGCTAAGTTAGCTGAATTGGGGAAAACCCAATCAGACCAAAGATAATTAATTAAGTTAATCCCGAGATGGGACACTTCAAATTGAGTTCTTTCATTACAGAAATGGAGGACTCTAAATTGATTACAGGGTATAGTTGGTTATAATCAATCGAAACGGTTCATGCGGGGAATAATTAGTGGTACAGCGATTAAGAGAAAGTCGGAAGACATAACGAGACGGTCAAGAGGGAACAGAAAAATGTAGTTGGCTCATCAACACTGCCGAATCGATTTCACCTTTAAGTAGGGGGGGAAGGAGGTTAATAGGAAGCAGCCTGTTGGTGTGTGGGGCAAGTACACCCCAGAGCAAAAAGTGAGAAGAAGTTGAAATAAATAATGCTTGAATCGATCTATCGCAATTACTTAATATTAGTAATCAAAATCAAAATTATAAACAATTACAACTTAGTTTTCCACTAGTTTTCCAGTTTGCACAACGTTTTCATCTATTGATGCAAATTCGAGTTTTCAATTTGAAATTTATTTTGATTCTAGAAATAAAATCGTATTCAAAAAGCAATTGTTTTTGAAATTCATTTCAGCGTTGACAAAGTTATATTTGCATTATGCCGAAGATTATTTAAATAATAGAAAAATAAATTTGAAAAAAACTGGAATATTTGTTGTATTTGGCTTAACTGTTTTCAGATATTTTGAGCGAAATGTTTTCGTGTTGAAAATGTAATTTTCTGTTATCGCTTGCGTTTCGTTCTTGTGCAACTCTCTAGCTGCCAAACGATACATATTTCATGTGGCAACAAGAAACGAACAAAAAATGTATATGCAACAATAAAAATTTGGGTTAAAATGGTTGTGCCACACAGAGCAACAGTGGCAGCAGCAACATAAAAGCATAAACCCAATAGAGAGGCGGACAACAAAGGAAGAACAAGAGCAAAACAAAAACAAAACAATAAAACAGGCAAATTGTACAAAATGCAGTTGTTTTTTTTTTCCGTTGCAAGCATTGCTCATGTCTCGTTGTTGTTGCGCTTTGCGCGTTGCATGTTGTTTTGTTCAGCTATCGAAACTTGGCGCTTTGTTGCAGCAGCGCGCTGCAAGCGTCCAGCGATCGTTCACTTTGTCTTTGGTTTTGTGCCTCTTTGCGGCTTTGTTGCATTTTCCATGCCGTATACGTTGAAACTGACCCTGTGTGTGTGTGTGTGTGCGTTGTGGCAAGCTTGCAAAAAGCGGAAATAAGCCACTCGAGGCAAACCTCAAAAAAATAAAAAAAAAATAAAATAAAGTAAAATAAATAAATAAGAATAAAAAATAAAAATAAAGGGGCAGCCTGCCGCCGCAGCAGCATGTGAGTGAGTAATCGTGCGCGCCACTTGCCACAAGCGACCCGACCAGAAGCGTAGCCAGAGTCCAAAGCCTGCGCTAAGCTTTGCCACAGCCACCAACAGCTGTGTGTGTGTGTGTGATTGTGTGTGAGTGTCTGTGAGTGTATGTGTGATTGTGTGTGTAGAGAATGTTTGCAGCTCCCAAGGCAACTGCCCGCCCAACCACTCTATCTCTCTCTCTCACTCTCTGTAGACTGGCACAGTTCAGGTACAACAACAACAACAACAACAGTAGAAAAACTTCTGACTCTCAACTTGCCTCCGTTTTTATTATATACGAAATGAAATGTTTAAAATAATTCCACAGCAGCAGCAGCAGCAGCAGGGAAAAGCGGGCAACAACGCAGGCAACTCACAAAGCTTAAAACGTTGACGTTGGCCAAAACCTGATTTACTTGTTCTGTTTCTTTGGCTCCTTTTGCTGTTACTGTTACTGTTGCTGCTGTTGCTGCCACTGTTGCTGCCACTGATTGCCCTTGTTTAAGTTGTTAAGCTGACTGACTGCAACACTGGCGCTGATCTGCAACATCAATTTGAGCAGCATTTATTTAAGCCTGACTGGCCAACCTGCACAACTCCCACCACTCCCACTCAAACACACACATCTTCTGCGGGTGTGTGTGTGTGTGTGTGTGGGTGTGTGTGCGAGTGTGCTTGCAGCAGTTCATTACGATTGACTTACAGCAAAAATAAAAAAGAAGAAAAATTAAAAAGGAAACTTCATTGGCAGCATCTTCAAGATAAACAAATAATAATAAGCAACATCTTTCTCCGTTCTCTCTCTCTCTCTCTCTCTCTCTCTCTTGTCTGTCTCTCTCTTGCTCATTCTTGCCTCTGTGTGGCACATTTATTTATTGTTTAGGCATTGGCTCATCTTTTGCTTGCCTTGCTTCAATTTCCTTTTTTTGTTTCTCTTCGATTTGAACTATTTTTGGATCTGCCTGCAGTTGCCACATCTGGTGGCAAATAAACTTGCAAGGGAGGTGATTGGGGCAATTGGGTTAATTGCCAATTCCATCTGTCGTCTCACACGACATATTTGCAAGGAATGATTTTTCACATGCATTCTTTCACTCCATCGATTTGCTGAATAATCCCACAAACTATCAAAGATGAACTCTATGTGTACGCGTATGTGTGTGTGTGTGTGTGTGTTGCAAATTTGAATAACTGCTTGAGGGGCACTGCATCTACGCCTGATTACAACATTCACTCATCGCTTGGCCCACTAACTGCCATTTTGTGGCTCAACTGGCTGCTGACTGCTTCAACAATATTGCTTCAAATAATTTCTTTTGCACCAACTTCAGAGAGCCACAAGCTATTACTCACTGTCTCGCTCACACACACATACCCACACCCACTCCTTGGCAGTCTTGACCCGTTGCGGAATGCTGGCCCAAAAGCCCAAAGCAGCGCAGAGGCCAGCAAAATAAATTGCTTTGCTCAATTAGCGGTTTTTTGCAATGCTGACTGCATTTCCCATTTGCCTCCATTCACTTTAAGCTTGCCCAGATTGACTGCCGCCCAGCTTAGATTGGCTGAATTTGTGGCCCACTCTGGCTGCGCTGCATACACTCAGCGAAAAACCCTGTTCAACTATGCATTCGCAAGCATTTTATCTAAATAGCAATAGAAAATGAAGTTGGCTGCGGATTCTGTTTGCACTTGGTGTAAGTACAACATTCTCTCTCTGTCTCCCTGTCTCCCTCTCTCTCTCTCTCTCTCTCTCTCTCTCTCTGTCTGCGTCTGTCTGTGTGAATTATGCTTGTGGCTCCTCACAAGACGATTAGCGCATGGCGTTAATTAATATTTCGGTTATCGGAGCCAGCGTCAATTGTGACAGTTAATGGAGCTGTAAATTGCTGGGTGGGGCAACTGCCGCAACTGTTGTTGCAACAGAGTGCTACACACGGTTCCGCTCTAACAGCGATTGCGGCAGAAGCAGCAGCAGCTGCAAGCAAACAAAACTTAATTAGCATAGCATAAGGAGAAGTTCTCGCTCCTGCAGGCAGCAAGCAGCAAGCGGCAAGCAGCGTGTTGAGTGGAGCGTGAGGAGCGTGGAGCGTGTTGTCAATTGTCTGCTTCAACAGCTGGGAGCCTGGAGTCTGCCTGTCTGTCTGGCTGTCTGTCTGTCTGTCTGTCTGTCTGAACATTGTTTCAATGTCATGTTGCAGAAAAACAACAGCAGCCGGAAATGCAGTTGATCTGTGTGTGTTGCAAGTCGCCCGTTGCAAGTTGTAAGTTGAAGTGCCAACAATTTTGGTGTGTGCATTTGTGTGTGTGTGTGTGTGTGGGTGTCGTCATTACACACAGACACAACAACAACAACTTGCCACACTCGAGCACGAACGTTGAAGTCGCTGCCTGTCGCTGGGAAAAATGCGCTAATTATGTTGCCAACTATTGCCGCTGCTTCTTCTTGCCATTGTTGTGACCTTGTTTGGTGTGTTGAGAAGAACCGGAAGAAGAAGAATATGTGTGTGTGTGTGAGTGTGTATGTGTGTGTGTGTGTAGCAGCGACTGTCTCGACACTTGAAGAGTATAATGCGTGCCACATAATCTGCAGGGATACAAGTGTCACACAAGTAGCTGCTTGTGTGGCATACACCAAAGGTATGAAATTATATATATATATATATATATATATATATATGTTTATGCCACATAATTGGGAGCTAGTTGGAAACTTTACGGCTTAGTATTTAGTTGCCAGATCTCAAATATGAGAGTTGAATTCTTGGACTTGTCAAGAAGTATTCGGACTGATATTATCAATTTGTTTAGGGACTACTCAGAGATCTTTGCTAGAAACTGAATATAAATCAATTGCTCCCGATATCTTGTTGCCACATGATGCAAGAAGTTTACACTTGGTATAGTGCTTTTTATGTGTAGCTTTTGTATATAGCAGACATAAAAACAGATTGTTGAGGCTAATTTGACTAATGTGCCTCGCTCATGGCTGGTGGATTCCCAAGAAACGGGGGCAGACACAACAGCAACAAACCCGTTTTAATAGCAACAGTAACAAGGAGCAATAAAGGGCAGTGGACCCCATAAACTGTAAGCAACCTGCAAACAATGGCAAAGTGGAAGCTAAGCTACAAACAACAACAGCAACAACAACAGCAACAACAACAGCAACAACAACAATAACATCCGCGAGAGCTCATAAGACACAAATGATGTGAACATGTTGCACATAATTCCAAGAAGCTTCAACTTGATCAGGAAACAAAGCATGAAGAGTACAAGAAATTATTGAAATATAAATCGCACTCAATTGCATGATGTGGTTTGTCTGTCTGTCTGTCTATCTGTCTGTCTATCTGTCTGTCTGTCAGTCTGTCTTTCGCTCAGTCGAACAGACAACGAACAACAAACATTGAAAGGCAGCTGCTGAGCGAAACATAAATAACATAAAATGCCAAACATCAAATCGCCAGCGGGCAGACAATTGTTGGGAATCACATTAAAATCAGAGCACAACATAAACAACAACAACAACAACAAGCAGAAGCAGTAGCAGCACAAGATGAGGAAGAGCAACCACACACAAATATATATATATATATATATATGTGTATATATGTATATATCCCTACCTGCAGCGCCTGCAAATATTATGCGTTAATTATTCAAGTTGTCAAGCGATTTTTACATGTTTTTAATATTAACAGCTACTCAACTCAAGCTTCTTAAATATAGATATATATACACACATACATATACACATACACATACATATATATATATATATATATATATATATATATTGGCCAAGTCGTTGTCTTTAAGCTGCAGCTGCACCTTCATTTGCATTTGGTTATTACATCTGCAGCTTTCGCGCAGTTAGCAACGCGAATAATGAAATATTAAAACTAATTCAATTAACTGGTTGCCATGCAAAAGTTGTGCTTCTTTCAGCGTTATTCTTTTCATAAGTCTTGAGGATGGCAGCGCAAAACGCTTTTATGTTCTGGCTGCATGCAGCGTGGGGCATGTCATTGTTCTCGTTCTTTAATTAAAAGTGAATTTCACGGAGAGAGGCAGAGACTCGTCTATTATGGGCAGATAACGTTGACTTCATCTGAATAGATCTGCAATATATGTTGACATATTATTGATCTTATCTTGCCATGCCCAATAAGGAGTGAGAGCATGCTTACTTTTCAAGGCGAAATCTGACAATAAAACTCGAATATATCAACTGGCCCGCATCGGAGTAGTTAAATCGTTGCAAGACTCAACTCGGCAACAGCATTCTTGGTTTTTCTTTGTTCTGTTTCTGTTTGTGTTTTGCATTGGTTGAGTCCGGGTTGCGGCTTAATGAGCGTGAGAGAGTGAGAGCCGACTAACATGATGATGTTGATGATGATGATAAAGTTGGCAAATATGTTGCTCGGAATGCTCAGTGGCAAGAGCGTAACAAAAGGAAATTGCATGCCATCAGAAAACAACAACAACAACAACAACAACAAAGGCTAAGAACAGCTGCGTGTGCAGCCTATCTTCAGATGAGAAACTCCAAACTGGCTCATTGGCCAAAAACCGGTTAAAGCTATGGGCTTTATGCTCTCTGGCCGAGAGTATGCAGAATGTGTCAAAATCTGGCATTGAGGTGCGAAAGAGAGAGGAAGAGAGATGAGTGCCCCAATAGCTCCAGCTGAGAGCTGGCTACTTTTCGACTTCTTTTGTAGCACTTGACTCAAACAAAGTGGCAGCAGCAGCACACACACACACGTACATACACACACGCACACACAAAACAATCACAGCAACAAGCTCCTCAATAATAAATTATAATTTACCTCAGCCAAGGTCAGAGAAGCGAATGAAGCACGGCTGGCATCGCTGCCGCCTTTGTCTCGCTCTTCGGCTTACATTTTAAATTGTTTTTATTAATTTAATAAACATGAGTCAAGCGCACGTTTTATGCCACGTCTCGTTGCTGCGGCAAAAACAAAAAAGAAGAAGAAAAAAAAGCACGAAAGAAATGGCCAACAGCGTCGAGACGCAGCCATCATAAATCGTCTATTTAGTCATACTTATACAGTCGCATATATATATATATATATGTGTATATTTTTTAGTAGTTGTCCCCCGAAAACTAAACCTCACAAAAAAAAGATATATATATCTTTTACAAAAGTCTGGAAAACATTTGCGAAAATCAATAAATGTTCAACTTGAAGTTTTTTGAACTTTCCTCTTGTTTTGCAGTTGTTTTTTTATTCTTCCTTCCTTACCCTATAGCCATTTCACAGAACTGCCGACTTTATTTGAACAGAGCCAATTAATTATTGAATATCATTAGATTCCCAGCAAATTTTGATCATTATGTTTTGATTTTGACATTCTATTTAAGCTGATGAGATTTGAATTTTAGTTTAATATTTTTCGATTCTTTCTTTTAGAATAAAAATATATTTTTCATGATTAATTGTGCAAAATATTTAAAGGGCAATTGCAAGTCGCAGTTGTATTTTGCTGCATTTGTTGTAGTCTTGGCTTTTTTGGCAGCAAGCGAGAGAGAGAGCGATAGTTGGGCTCCCAAGTGCAGCTGGCTTTATGGCGCCTTGACTTGGCTTAGTGTCTTTTGTCGCTTTGCCAAGTTGCAAGCATTTCAAATGGCATTTTAATAGTTTTGCTTACTGGGGGGAATAAGGACTCCATCTACCTTCTCTCTCTCTCTCTCTCTCTCTCTCTTTCTGTGTGTGTTTTTTTTAAGTCCTTCCACTCGCAACGCTTCTTCTCCTCTGCTTGCTCACAAAATATTCAGATATGTGTGCATATATAGTATGTCCTTTAGGTAGCCACTAGCTACTCACAATCCCCGCATGGATTACCCCTCAACTGTGACCCACCCCCTCGGTGCCACTTGCACCCCCTTCCGTTTGCTGTCGCTTTAATGTTTGTGCACTTTGTTTTGCTTTCCATTCGTTTTTCTTCTATTTTTTTTTTATTTGTAAAGTCATCAATTTGCGCTTGATTTGATATTTAAGACTTTGTTTTGGTCACTTGTTTATTTGCCTTAGATTAATGGCATTGCAGGGCTGAGGGCTGAGCTGAGGGCCGAGCTGAGGGCTGAGCTGAGGGCCGAGCTGAGCTGAGCTAAGCACACAAATCTATTTGTGTATGCCATAATCGATGTGTGTGGCTAACTGTAATTGCGCAAATTGAACCAATTTTCAATGTAAATATATATAAATATATATATATATATATATAATCAGTCCTATATATATGTAGGACTGATTATGTCGACTTATTTGACGACTTCCACTTAAAGCAATCTAATTACTTAGAAATATTTAAAAATATATTTATGTAAATAGCACGATAAAAGTTATAACTCCTTCTGTGCGCCGCCGGTGAGGCATGTTAAGTTGCACTTTATATCTGTGCGACTCTCTGAAGAGCTTCAACTGCAAATGATTATTATTGTTTAATTCTGTTGGACGTGTGCATGTTTGTCACGACTCTAGTCGCTAGTCGCCATTCGCCATAATTACCATTGAGTTGAATCACCCATTTGCTCCACCCTCCCACTTGCTCCACCCACCCACTTGCTCCACCCACCCGCTTACAAGCCCCGACTCGGCGACAGCTGAAGTCAACAAGCAAATGTGCAGCTAAATCTGTGAATAAACCTAAGCCTTATTAAGGGTTTGCAGATGGCACGTGAGCGCAAAGGTGCAACAAATGCGATGGGCTAAAGGAGATTAAATGTGTGTGGAGGTGGGAGGGGGGAGTGGGGCACGCACAAGAGAAATGATAAGTGCAATTTCTCACGTGGCAGCAGCAAAGAGCGCACGGATTAAGCGACAGACGAGAAATTTACGAGACGTGAGTGAGCTGAGCAGAAGCAGAAGCAGAAGAACGAAAGGAATTTTAACTGGGTTTGCTTTGGGGTAGGGCTAAAGCCATTGAAGCGCTAGAGAAGGGGAGGCGGAAGCGAAGGCGGCGGCGACGGATGGTGGGGGAGCGGGAGGGGTGTGCAGCTCGCCGTGACAAACGACATTGGTGACAGCGTCAGCTGTGCATCGAAAAGCGGGGAGCAAAATGCGGTGCCAAATGGAAATGGAAATGGAAAAGGGATCGTCAAATGCGTATTTTGGACTGCCGGGAGTTAAACAGAAACAGAGAGAGAGAGGGCGAGAGAGAGAGCGCGAGCGAGAGAGGGGTGCATGTGCCCGCGGAAGGAGGAGGGGAAATGTAGCTCTACCTACCCCAGCAGCAGCGTCAAACATGTGGTTTGCCTTACGCATATAATCATAGATAATCCGCCCATTGATGGTTAACTATAATTATCTAAAAAAAAAAAAAGATAAAAAATGGAGAAAAATATGCTTAAAATGTTAAAATGCTTGCGTACTTTTTGGCCACTGCATTTTGGGAGTTCTTACCTTCAGTTTTCATATATTTTTCTAATTTGAAGCGATATTAATGCGAGAAAAACAACAACTGCAGTCTGCATCAATCGATCAACACACATTTGACTGCTTTTACACACACACTCACACAACACACACACACACAACACACAATTGCTAATCAAATCAAATAAAAAAATAAAGTTTTAAAATTCATTTTTAGTTTTGTTGGCAGCAGAATGAAATGCAAGCAAGCAAAATTAAAATGACCACTAAAAGACATACATACATATACACGTGTAAGTCTATGTATGTGTATGGCTTTAGCTGACTCTGTGTGTGTGTGTGTGTGTGTGTTCAGAAAGAGTTAAAATTGTGTGTTAAATGTGCCCCCAAGCTGCTGGCAGACACTATGAAAATTAGTTGGAAAGTCTTTCGAGCTGTGTGTTGCACAGCGTTGCAATTGTGCGGGTGTTGTTGTTGTTGTTGTTGTTGGTGGTTGCGCTGTGGTTTACTGTGCTCCTCCAGCGCCGGCAGCACTCAAAAGGGTTGACAGTCAGACAGAGAGAGCCAGAAAAGTAGTCGCAGTAGTCGAATCCAATCCGCAGATTGAATGAAATATTTTTACGAACGTGCTTCATATTAATAAATATTATTTTATATTTAAAACAATAATAAAAAAAAAAACAAAAAAAAACCAAAAAAAAAACCAAAAAAAAATCCAACTGTTTGTCATTAAAATAAATCATTTCTCGTTTCAATCAGCTTGCGGCATTTTAAATGGTCACTAATCGAATGCCATTATAAATCCATAAATACATACACACACACGTACACACATACATACGTACATACATCCATACACACACATACATGTACACACACATACATACATAAAGAGCTAAGCCAGTTTCGCATTTAAAGCTTGCGGTTTCAGCTTTTAAAGTGGTGCCACAAATTGGCACAAATTGCCACACATTATATGCTTATATTTTAAATAGATTTTGCCCACATTTAATGTGCCATATGTGGCAGACGCAAACATAACGGACTCAAATTAAGCATTGTTAAAAACTGCTCAAAATTAATATTAAAAAAAGAAAAGTAAAACCAAAGCGAGACTAAACGATTTGATGTTGCACTGTGTGTGTGTGTGTGTAGGTATGTGTGTGTGGGAATTTACTTTCTTTGCCACACAGACAGCGGTGTGACAAACTGTAGCCAACTGCAACCAAATGCATTTAGGGCAGCAACAAAAAAATACAAAAAATAAAACTTTCTGTTTCGAAAACCACTTCAAAAAAAAAAACAAGAAGAAGAGGACCGTAAAAGGGAAGAAGAAGAAGAAGAAGAAGAAGAAGAAGAAAAAGATATTCGTATCGCATTTCGTTGCAGATGCCGCTCGCCGCATGTGTTGTGTTGTGTGTGTGTGTAAATGTTTTATCATTGCCAGCAGACAGCGACGCCTGCCACAAGGAAGTTGCAGACTTGCCCCACTTGAGCCAGTGGCTTGTGTTCGTTCTTGCTCTGCCACTTATAAGTGCCAATGCAGATGAGGCAGGCATCGTTTACATTAAACAAACACATTTCCAACAAAAGCTCAGCAGGACAACGGCAATCGAGCGTGCGAGTGTCTGTGGTGTCTCTGTGTGTGTTTGTGTGTGTGTGTTTGTGTTTGTGTGTGTGTGTGGAGTGTGTGGTGTTTGTAATCGGGCGTTTGATAATGCCTGACATAGTTTCCTGTGGACAACAAGTGCTTTACCTTTTTTGTTGCACACACAGACACAGACACAGGCTAAGTGCTGTAAATTGAGCGCATCACCAAAAATAGCAACATTTTGCATAGGGGAACCTTGCAGCAGCAGCAACAACAACTAGCTACTCCACATGCACATGTGTTTATGCATCTTTGTGTGTGTGTGTGTGTGTGTGTTAGATACTTGCAGCAGGCACACATCACATATCAAATGTCGATTTCGGGCAGAGAAGCCGTTCAACATTGTGTGTGGCCGCTGCGCATGCGCAAAACCGCAACCTCAAATAAACGAATACAAATAATGTACACTGCAACAAAACTATCGCACTATGCATGTAAACAAGTAAGAACAGATATCTGTTGCATATATGTATATAATTTTATATATGTCTACAAAATGATATAGTGCAAATTGTGATAAATAATGTGAGCTGCTTGATTTTGAATAGATTGTTTTTCTGACTGCATATTGAAGGCTATAAAGTGGGTGGTGGAGTAGGAAGGGGTGTGTGTGTGTGGGAGGGGGGGTGGTTGTTGATTAGACCTTGTCATGCGGAGTGTTGGGGACCGCAAGTAGAATTGTTGAGAAGAGTGACACATTGCCAATTTAATGGTTGCCTCGCTTAGCGTTTGCCTTAAGTATGTGTGGGTGGGTGTGTGTGGGTGTGCAACTGTGACTGAAGTCCTTGATATATTCAAGTATGTCAGCTGCATGTCAGCGGCGCGTGCTGAGAGCTATCTCTTGTCGGGCCAAACCAAAACCACAACTGCATCTCAGTAACTAAATTGTAAATGGCAAACATTAACAAATCCAAGCACAAACAGAAGCTGCAACCACAATTGCAACTGCAACTGCAACAGCAGCTGAATTGCTGGTTGTGTATGCAGCTCAGCTGGTCAGCAAAAGTACTATATATCTATATATATACAGATATTCAGAAACAGCATCGCAACGCAGCTTGTTCGTTGTTTTTTTTTGATTTGCTATATTGAATATCAGCAAATATTCGGCATATTTTTTGATTTGTTTAGTTCATCTGCGAATATGGCTCAAAAATGCATGTAAAATTCCCAATTTGAGCTGCTGGCTGTGTATAAGAAACGATATCTGAAATCACTTAAAATCGTTAAGCTATTTGTATGGCAAACATAAGCAATCAATTCAACATCATCAGCATCATTATTTATATCGCACAGATCTTACAGATGCAAGTAATAATTCTCAATAATTCTCCCGTATAACTTTGTGTCTAATTTCTCAATTAATTTCTCAAAATTAATTTCATTTGCAAACCTGCCAAAAACTGAGTTCAATCGATGCCATTCAATGGACAAATTTGCCTCATTTGCAATTTGGCAACAATTTAGCAATTTCGAATGCACTTTTTGCTCGTTTTGTTGTTGCTGTTGAGCCTAAAAACAAAAACAAAAACAAAAACAAAAACAAAAACAAAAACAAACACAAAAAATAATAATATTAATATTTGTATGAATGATTTGCATAACGGTACAGGCGGCGTTACTTTGTTGCAGTTGTTGTCCGGTTGCTGTTGTGGTTATTGTGAAACGAAAAGTGAAAAATAGATTTGCATATTTTGCATTGGAAATGCATTTGCAAACCGGAAAAGCCCAAAAGAGGTCAAAACAGCCACAAAAATGAAAATGCTATTCGCCAAAGAGAGCAGAGCTGAGAACTGAACTCTTACCATCTTGCCATTTACTGTTGTCACATTCATTTATTGCTACCTGACTAACTGGCCATCAGTAAAGAGGCGTACGGTGCACAGAGGCATATCAATTTTAGTCGATTTGTCGTTTGCTCTTCCATTATTGCTGCAAGGGTCTGCAATTGCTGCAACGTTTTCAGCTGGATAAGAAACACAAGAGAAACCAATATAATATTTGAGGGGGAGAACATTTTCGAAATATACTTGCCACATTTAAAGCAAACTTGTGAGTGTTTAATAGGCAGCAGAAAGCAGTGCAGACCCCATCAAGTAAATGTATATTTGATCAGTATCTCAACTCAAGTACGATTAAGCCATGGTCGTCTGTCTGTCTGTCTGCCCCACTTTACGAGAACGGTTAAGTTCTTCCCTTTGAGAAGGGGCAGTTATTAAGCTGCCGCTTTCAAAAGAAAGTTCGCAAATTATCATATGAAAAAGCAGCAGCACTTGCAATTACTTTTCATCTATTCTGCATTGTTTTTCATTATTTTGCACTCAATAATGCAGATTGGCCTGGCCTGGCCTGGCCTAGCCTGCTTGACCAGTTTGGCCAAAGGCAGATTTCAATTTGTTAACATTTATGGCCAGAATAAAAGAAACAAAAAACAAAAAAAAAGAATGAAGAATGAAAAAATTTAAATATAAAACCAAGCCTTATTATCATCCATTTACTTTCTGCTTTACAGATACTGTGCCCCAAAACCAGCAACAACAACAACAACAACAGCAGCAGCAGTTGCAAGCACCATTGTCATCACAACAACAACAACAACCGCAGCAGCAACAGGCACCGCGTTTTACAACGCATCCATCGTCGTCGGGATCCATTGTTAGCGAAGGACGCACAAAGATTTTGCAGTGTCATGCACTGGGTAAGTGGAAGCCAACTGTTTGTGGGTGTTGGGTGGGGTGGGGGGATGTGGCAAGTTGTTATACAAGTTGCGTCAAGTGCAACTCATCAAACTGTGGGAGTCGTCGTCTAAGCAATCCGCTTATGCTTCAAATCGCCTGCCACTGCAGTTTAAGAAGCCTCTAAAAGGGAAATGGAAAATGGGGAAATGGTAATGGGAAATGGGAAATAAAAGGGACGCATTTTGGCAACTGGCAACTGGCAAGTGGCAAGTGACAAGTGGCAACTGCCATGTAAAATTAAACCATTAACGAAAATACCACTTTCGTTTTGTTGCCTCTGAAGCGTAGCGAATTTTGTTGGATGGGTGGTGTTTGTGGATGGTGTTTGCGGGTGGTGTTTGTGGATGGTGTTTGTGGGTGGTGTTTGTGTGTGGGTTGCTTCGTCTTTTGCTTTTAAAAGATAATCAAGTAGAAAAACAATAATTTTTATGAGGTTTCCAGTGCGTTCTGGGAAGCCCACGTGAATGGGGGCGCCATAATCCCTTGAGCCGTTTTGTTGTTAGGGCGTGCCCAGCACACACAAACAGACACACACACACCCACACACACAGAGTGACAGGTGTTTTATTTGGTTGTTGTGTTAAGTCTCCTGTGTCTGACATTCCCAAGTATCGGTTACAATACTGAGTTGTCCCAGAAAATGTTATGAGTTGCCTGCTGGCAATGTTGGACATCGCCTCCCTTGCGACTCCTCCTCCTCCTCCTCTAATCTACCCACCTCTCCTCTCCTAAATGCTGGCATTGAGCTCATCCTTGCCGTCAGCTTTTACTACTCGTTGTTTGTTATTTGTGTGTGTTTGTTTCATGCCAAGGGTGCCTTAAGGATCCTCAAGACAAAGCTCTCTGTGTGTGTTGTGTGTGTTGTGTGTGCGTGTGTTGTGTATGTGCGATATTAGCTTTATGCCTTTTGGCCGCAGGATTTTCACAATTAGCCTTTAAATATTGAAAAATTAATGCATATTGGTTTGTTTATGAGCCAGCAGGACTTCCTAAATTGAGCACATGCATATATGTGTGTGTCTGTGTGTGTGTGTGTGTGTGCGCATATGCTTATCCTTTTGACTAGTTTATCATACAGCGCTGATGGAATTCAATTACAGTTTGTCAGCCATAAAGTGGAAGCTAAAAGCAATTTCACAAGTTGTGCGCAACTATCCGGAACAAGTTCACTTTGACATCACTTTAGCGAGATCAAATGTTTCTCGTGCCTGTCATGGACACACTTACATGCCACATATTTAGCTTAAAGATACATTTTGTCGGCCAGCGAATAAGTTTTGCTTTGATTGGCTGCCAATGCAGATACTGCAAATTTGTATCTGTCCTTTGGATTTAACGAAAAATCGATTCGAGTTGCACTTAGCAGAAGAAACTTTTGTTAGTTGCGGTAATTGTGTTTGCATTTGAGGGTGCAGACATTCCGGTTGCGGCATGCAACATCAAACGATGATGGCGTTAACATTTAGCCAGAGTGCATTCAACATGTGCCGGGGATGATTCCACAAGCGAGCTGCTTGTTTATAAGCCTAATTGATTGGCCTTCGATAAGGTGGCTATTTGAGCACTTTCAACTGCCTATCTGCATAGATACTCGACACGCACACACACCCCCCCACACACACGCACACACACACACGCACACACACACACGCACACACACACACGCACACTTGCTGTTATAAATTCAACAAGCGTTTTGTTCTTTCATTTTCAATCCGTTCCAAAATAAAATTAGAGACGCTTAAATCATAGAATTGAGATCCCTTTTGTGTGCTTTGAGAAGGGATTATATGAAGTGCTTAAGCCGACCACCAAATATCCAACTCCAAGTAATAAAGTTCTTCATTTAAGAAATAATTTGGCATTTTAGCAAACCAAACCAATTTCATCCAAACCAATCCTTCGCACAGCAAAAAGTGTTCTTGAAATAGCCATAATCTGCCGGTCGGACTTTGCAAAGGCCACGAAGGGTTGCCCTTCACTTGGCATAATCTACAAAATGGCTGAATGCAAAAATGTGGCAGCCAAAAGAGATAAAGTATAAAATAGAAGCAACAAAAACAGAAAACAGAAAACAGAAAACAAACCGAAAGCGAAACACACAAAATATGCAAATCTTTTTAGTTGCATGTTGTTGTTGTCGCACATGACGCGACAAGCGCTTTTAGTGGCAGCCAGCCTTCACGCACTCAGTCACTTAAACGCTTATAACTGTCAACACACACACACACACACACGTAGATAGCAGATGATGATGCGGATGTGCCTGCTCGTACTACACCCAGATACATTGTTGTCCATTTGCTGCTGCTCCTTTCCGTTTCCCCTTTTTTCTGCTTGCTTTGTTTTTGTTTTCTTTTTGTTTTATAGCGGTCAACAAAATGTGCGTTTTGTGGCATGTAAAATAGGCTGATAAAATATGCTGCAACAAGGTTGATGGCTGCAGTTTTTGTCGACTATATATGCCCATACTTTATTTTGTTTCGATGTATCCTGAACCCAGTTATTTTTCTGTGCCAAATTTCCGTTTAAAAAGTTCAAAATTTGAAGTCTCTATTCATTGCTTATACAAACGAAATTGGCCATGCTGAATCGGCTGTAGACCTTATCCTAACCAAGAATATATATGTATATGCATCGTGGGATCGAACCTGCGATATATCTATATACACCTATATATCTATATAGGAATATATCCTGCTGGGAGCATTCCTTTCCTGCCAATAGATATAGATATCAGATGTTATATACAATATTTGCTGTAGTGGAAAACTGGCTAAATTCTCAAAGCATTAGGCACACTTTAATAGGAAACAATTTAATAGAAACAAACTGAAAGAGAAAAGAAAATTTGATAGCGTTGTGGCGCCATCTGGCGTTTGTCGGCAATAAACTGCGGTTAGCAGATTTCGTAAACAGGTGAGCCAAAAAAAAAAAAAGGGGGAGTGGCACCTCTATTACTCACGATTATGTGCGACAAGCTGCAAGCACAAGTGTAACTAATATGCCAGTGCAGCTGCTGCCGCTGCAAGTGCTGTTGCAAGTGCTTGCCTTGCCTTGCCTTGCCTTGCCGGCAGTACTGTTCATACTTCCATAAGCATAAAATTTGGCAAAATGTGTACCGAATTATTATTTTTTTTTTCTTTTTCCGGGCCAAGAAAATGATGCTGGGAATCGCGAATGCGAGTGCGACGCAGTGGAGCCGCGGCGTGCGTCTTAAATGTGGCGCATTCACTTGCAAGTTGCAACAATGACACTTTTATGGCCACAAAGCCGTCCTCAAGTGCAACTGTTTATTGTATACTGTTGTGTTGTGTACATGTGTCTGTAGCTACTACCAACAAAACAAGTAGCAAATGGGCGTGGCGATGGGCGCTGCATGTTCACAACTGGCAACAGAAGAGCGCAAGAACGGAAAACACCATCTGAAAAGGCAAAACGTGCGTGGCTTCGTCTTAACTGGGCTTGTCTTGGCTTGGCTTGGTTTGTGGTCGGTCTGTGCTTTGCTGTCGCTTTTCTATTCCTCATCTCGAGCGTCAAAATCACAAAAAAAGAAGAAGAAAAAAAGAAGCATTAGTAAGCGAAAAAAAAAAACAAAACAAAACACAAAAATTGTTTGTGCAGCATTGTTTTTGTGTGCTTCTGCCTCTTCTCATTGTTCCATATAAATTACTTATACTTTTTTTCTATGTTTTTTTCTCCATGCGACTTCTTTGCATGCTGCTCCTTCTTCTTCTTCTTCTTGCCCCATTGTTAGTTGTGTTGTTTGCGCTGAAGTTGCGTTGTTTTTATTCTTTTTTTTTTTGCGTGTATTATTGTCAAGCATCAGGATGCGAAGAAAAGAAGCTATTCGTAAATGATATGTTGACACGAATGGGAATGGGAATGGGAAGTGGGCGTTTTGGAGGTGCGACAGTGAGTGGAGGCGAGCGGATTAGGAACCTATATTTATATAGAACCAAGCAAGCAATGGACCGAAATATGTTTTGCGTCGCTTGCCCTGAATTTTGCCTAATGGTGGCCTGCCACAAAATGCATTTGAAAAATGTCAAACTAACAAAAACGAATTGACTTCAAATTTCTTGAAAAGTTTGGAGAAATTGTTTCCAAAACTCGGTTTGGACATTTTTTTTAAATTCGAGTATATTTGAGCTGTAACTCGTTTCATTCGCATTATTTCGCTTTATTTGTTTCAATTTTTTTTGGGCTTAAATAAAGTTTATTTACCCCTTAATTTTAAATGCAAACCTGGAGTCCGGGCTGCTATGTAGTTCTCCGTTCTTTAACATATATATTATATATTTTGATCACTCATTCCCTCTCTTTTACTCTCTGCAACACTCCAGAGAGAGAGAGAGAGAGAGAGATTAAGCTCTTGGCTGGTTTTTCATGCAGCTTTTGCAATGGTTTTCCATAGTCTTCAGTTGCAGTCTTCTGACTTGACTAGTTGACATATTGCTGCTGTGCCTGTCTCTGTATCCCAACCCACACGCCACCTTGACGAGCGCTGCACAGATTACTTGGGGAAAAAGCTGCTTATGCTTCTTGGCCAACACTTATGGTCAGGACACATGGAGGCAGGCTTGAAGGACAAGCGACAAATCGTATAAGGGAAAGACAAACAAAATGCGTGTAAGCAATGCATATGCATAAAAATCAAATGTGCTGCATGCCAAGACTGACAAAAACAACAACAACAACAACTACAACAACACAGCAAAAAGAGCAGCCATAAAAAATAAGAAAACAAAAGCGTAGCGAGGAAAAAATAAAGTAAGCAGAAGGCTGCGAAAAGCCTTTTAGCCGCTTCCATTTACCTTATACTCTCTGCAGCTTCTTATTTTCAAGCTTGCGTTAATTCGAGTGCAATGGGAATAACAAACAGCAACAACAACAACAACGCACACACACACACACACACACACACACACACACATATATATATATATGTATATGCATATGCATATTTACAAGCGTTTAGTTTGTGTGCTTTTGGCGGCTTTTTCTGCTGCGACACAGATGCCAAATAAAAAGGTGCAACAGCAACAAAAAAAAGAAGGAAAACCATGCATAATCTTGAGTGGCTAGCAGATACCCTGTAAGCGAGCAAGCTGTTATCGATACACATATTGGCTTTAAGATCTCTTTGGATACAGATGTTGAAACTGATCATATGTCAAACATCTGCAAAGCTTTAAATGAATGAAAACCAAGCAACAACAACAACAACAACAACTGAACAAAAGAAGTGCAACATGAATTTCAGTCGATTGACAGATTGAAGCTGTTGAAGGCCTTAGACGGATATCAATTTGCTGTCGACCTGGTGTCATCCAACGGCTCAACGATTGCGACGAAACGCTTGGAAGCGAGCAAGTTGAGGCTATGAATCGAAGCCACAGTCAGGCAGCAGTCGAGATACTTTCGATGTACCGTTGTGAATTTAGGCCGCAGCTGAGATACTTTCGATGTGCCACTGGCAGAAAGAGGGAGAGGGAGAGAGACGCATACATATCATATCAAACAAATTCCGCCACTTGTCCATAGAAAGAGTATACACACACACACACATACCAAACACACACGCACACACACATACCAAACACACACACACACACTTGTGCAGCAGATAGACACGTGCAAATGCAATTGGTGTCGTCTTCCGCATCGTCGTCAGTTTATTGAATTTATTTATATGCAGTCGCTTGCTTAGACAATGACTGATTGAACGATTGATTGATTGGCCGACTGAGCGATTGAGTCACTGAGTGCGAAAGCAAATTTCAATTACAACCAGCCTTCATCATGCACCATGGCACCATTGCCGCCTTTAAGTGCAGCAGCTGTGCAAAATGTGTTGCATACTTTGCGGCGCCACCAATGCCAATTTATCGCCACATTGTGGCAAAAACGTTGGGATGTAGCCAAACGCTGCCTTATCACCTTTAAATCATAAATAAAAAAATATATATATTGAGTATAGAGATATAGATAAACATCAAAGTAGAAGAAGAAGCAAAAAATCATAGTTTTAAATGATGGCATTTATTTGATGTGTTACTTGAATGAATGCTGATAAGTGCACCAAATATTTGTATATATACACACACAGCATACACTTAAAGCAAATAAAGTACTTTCAGCTCGCTAATCACACACACTCCCACACACACACACACACTTATGTGTGTGACTGTAAGGGGCTTAGTCTTAAGGGATTTCTCAGTTCAGTTATTAAAAAGTCATTTGTGTGTCAGTATTACAGTCACACACACACAGTTGTCCACATATATATGGGCTATAGATATATATATATGTATATGTATTTATATATAAATATTTATACAGTAGCGGTCAAAATAATAGTAGCGCTGCTCAAAAGTTATTGAGTAAATGAATACAATAATTAATTATTTGCCTGCGTGTGCTGCAAATGGAAACCTCTTCAAAACATATTCAATCTGCTTGACAACACATGATTGGTTTCTCATTGAGACTGATTGATTGATCAAAAAATGTGTTGACCTTATTCTTATACGCTGTGGATTTGAAGAACTCACGAGTGTTGAAACCGTTGACTGAGATAAGAGTCAACCAAAAGCTGTAAGTGCAACAATTTTGTATATGCTGCCAGAGATTGTCGACAGTAGGCAACACAATTATCCGGCTTAAATCGTCTATAGTGATCTGGTCGAATCTATCTGAGATCTAAGATCTGATATTATCAATATGCTATTATAAGTTACTGATGGGATGCCCTCCTCCAACAACTCCAAGTACACCACGGTTATTTATATTACTATATCGTATCTGAATCTTAGAAATATTTTGTAGAGCCAGGGAAAGCTAAGAAAGTTTCTCATCCGTTTCACAACTATTATTTTGACCTGCTCCTTTGTGGTAAATTAAATGCTAAGCCATCTTTCAATGTTTACTTATCTTTAGTTGATAATTGATCATGTTCGAACTATATTTTCGAAAACAGTTCTATTATTTTGACCTCGGCTGTGTTTAGCCGTGGCTGAAGGTGGGATTGCTGCCGGTTGGTTAGCTGCTTTGCTGCTTGGCTGCTTGGCTGCTTGACTGCTCAGCTTATTGGAGCTTTCACTTCGATTTAACGCTGACACATATCGCTGCAAGCTGGAGCATACCTCATCGTTTTAGCTGCCCTTGCAAAGGGTATCCTCGTTTTGTCCTGCAGTTTGTAACGTTTTGAGGAAGACCATCTTAGTTCACATCAGCCAATATTCTCCGTTCTGCAAGGGCATCGAATTTTCGGCATTTCCTTTTTTTGCGCGCATTTCTTTGGCTGTTTGGCTAACTTACTTTGAGTCTGCTTCTTGTTCATTGAGCCTTCTGCTGCTGCTGCTGCTGCTGCCGCCTGTTCTGCTCTTGACCAAAGTGTGTGTATGTCTGACTGTCTGTGTGTGTGTTTGAATTGCAGTTGTTGCTCTGTGCATTTGCCTTCCAATTCCCCAAATTGTAATTTTATAGCAGCGTCATTGGCCAAAATGTTCAAATAGACATTTGGCCCTCTGCTTGCTGGCCAAAACTTTTTATGCCGTCCCCAAACACTTGGAGAAGTGCCGTTTTCTTAGCTTCTTTCGCTTCAGCTTCTTTTGACCTTTTTACTTATTTCATTTCGGCTTAAGTTGTCTGCTCAATTTGATTTCATCTGCTGCTGCCAACTGAATGCAATTGCTTAGCCGTTGGCCTTGCCTTTCCTACTGTGTGTGTTGCCACTGCTGTGTGTACTCTAACAGACACATTATTATGCACATAAATATGTTATAACAAATGAAGATTGAATTTTATTTTATTTATTGTCAAAATGTTTTGCACCGAATTCTGATTCTGTACAGAAATGAATAAATGCCTTAAATCGTTACCACTTTGAACTTTAAGTTAACAGCGTAGCTTCGCTTGGGCCACGAAATGTGTTATTTCAAGGGTATATTTACGTCGCCATGGGTTGTCCGGCGTAAAGTGTTCTGTTGGCCATTTGTTAAAGTTGTTGTTTGCTTTGCGCTTTTTTAGCTCCTTTCAAAAGTTGAATGCCGAAACTGCAGTCGCAGTTGCAGTTGCAGTTGCAGTTGCAGTTGCAATTGTCTCCAACAGCTTTCAGCAGTTGCAGCATTTAGTTAACTGGTTTTGGAGTGGAAAGTGGATTTGCTAAAACGATGAGAGTAAGAACACATTTAGTTAAAACGTATATTTAATTCAATGCTTCATTTCACCGGGAACGGAAGGAAGCAGCCAAAAGGCCAACGTTTGGTTGCACACAATATCTGTGTTTAGGAATTCTCATTTTGTAGCAGCCGCAGCAGCAACTTGGCACTTGACCGCACACAAATCAACTTTAAATTAAATGCACGTCGGCAAATCGAAATCAAACAAGTTAGAATGCGCCACTCGAGAGAGCTCGGCCACGAGATACCCTGTAGTCTGCTCGCCAATGTTAATTCGAACAGTTGATCAATAATAGATGAGTGGGGATTTTATATATATATATATATATATAGCTCTTAAAGTCCACCTTTGGCTAGATCGACTCGATTGTTGACACGAACCAGGAACGGGATACCCCTTTGAGGGGCATCCCTCTTAACTTTATCCGTGCCCAAAATCTCGTTTATTCAACTCCCAGCAGCCGATCGCATTTGCGTAAATTGTGTGCCAAATCCAGTTGCTCTGTGAATTGCATAAACCCAAACCGTATCGCTGCGTGTGCCCCTCTCTTGTATGGAGACGTCCTTGCTTGCAACATGGCCGGGACATCCTGTCCTTGCCGTTGCCGCTTGCTGCTGCTGTTGCTGTTGAGGCAATGGAAATTCAAACAAATAGTTAACGCAGACGCGCACACAGACAAACACACACACACAATACACTGGGCGCATAATGTATGTAATAGCAGCCCAAAAAAAAGGATTTGGGGGGGGGGGGGATATATGGGATATATGGGATATATGGGATATATGGGCTTAATAAACATTTTCATTGTGCAGCAAAACGAGCGCGAATGGCTGCCACAAACCCGAGCAGCTTCAACTGGCTTCCGCTGTGGCAACTATCTGTTGTTGCAACAGCTTTGTGCCACACCTACTTATTTATACATGTGTTCTGCTTGAACTCCATTCACAGGTTCGCCACAGCCCACATATCGCTGGCTCAAGGATGGTGCAGCCGTCGCCGATTATTCGTCCAGTCAATTTTATCGCATTCACATCACAAGGCGCGAGGATGCCGGCAGCTATCAGTGCATTGCCCGGAACGATGCTGGATCCATTTTCAGTGAGAAAAGCGACGTTGTTGTTGCATGTAAGTACGCCCAAAAACACAAAGAGGGGGCAGAGCCAAGGGAGGCAGGCAGGTTGAGCGGGATGTGCATTTTACAGAATATTAAACATGCATCTGCACTTCACTTTGTCATCCAGTATTATCAATAACTGTAATCATTATCTGTTCCGCACACACACACACAAACACACACACGCACAGTTGTGTGTAATATGGCCAGAACTTAACTGAAGCAGCAATTAACGTCGCGGCCTGATACAGTTAATGCGGGCTCAAAGACCTTACTGTTACGGCTAATTGGCGCCCATTTTGGAATTAGCCACGCACTGCAGAAATGCAGAATTGAAATGAATAACCAAATGCAATCGAATATATTCATTATTTGTTTTGGATGTATTCATTATCGAAAGTATTTCGATGATAAAATGCCAAACACATACAAGAAGTGTGAAACTGATGTAATTATTATGCCAACTATGGGCAATAGGTGTCGCTTTGCATACTAAAATAAGCATTGAAATGAATGAGGGGGAGAGACAGAGAGAGAGACAGAGAAAGAGAGGGAACAGTCCAACAAATCATTGGTAATTCCAAACCAATCGAAATGGCAGTTTTTGGTTTTTGGTTTCTCGTTTTGTTTTTCTCCCGCTTTTTGTCGTCGTTTACATTTCCGTTTCTTGCTTCTGGAAAACGGGGCGAGGCGCCTAAAGCTGGCTTAAAGAGGAGGCGCCTGCACTCAGTCAGTGTGTGACACACAGACTGGAGATCAATGTATGCATGATTTATGCGATTGGCATTGCGCAGAGCCCAACAAAAGTAGGCAGCTTGTTTTGGCCCAGAGCAGAAGCAAGAACTAGAAAAAGCATGGCATTGGCAACCGTAAATGGCAACGCACCGATGGGGCTGGCTTAATAGTAACAGCAAAAGCAAAAGCAACAACTGTTTTGATAACCGATAACCGATAAATGATAAGCCGGAGCAGGAGTAAAACAAATGTTCAACATTTCAACTGTTGAATGCAAACATAATGAAAAGCTGACACGAATGCCCCACAAAAATCCAAACAAGTTTATTGACAAACTTATGACAGCAAAAACTTTGAACAATGTTTTTTTTTTGTTTTGTTTGTTGGGGTTAGAAATTGAATCATGTATTTAAGCCAAAGCAAAATTAATCTGCAAAAATAGGCCAATAAAAATAGGTTGGCTTTTAGGCGTAGAACTGGGATTCGTGTCCACATGCAATGTTCTGGGTAAATTCGTGACCAGGAATGTTTCTTCCTTCGTTGGACCAGCTACATGTATTTCAATCAGCTCAAATAGATAAGTTTAGTTGGGGCATGACATTTAATGGCTGTTACCAGACTCAGCACAATATTATCAGCAAACGTATTCACGGCAGCCGCCAAATCGATTTGTATCCATATAAATTGGGAGACAGTGGCTAATGTATGTATCTGAATAATGGTGTTGTCAGCCAGCTGCTTTATTCCCCTATCTCCAGACAATATTTATTATTGCTTTACGAGGAAAACGCCTACCTCGCAATTGGATTGTGGAAAACCATTTTCAATTCCTGCTCATTTATTATGCGATTCAACAGACTTGGCGACAATTAAGGCACAGGAAATGCACTTTCATTTGCCAATAAATTGTTAAGCGTATTTTTCAGTTGTTGTCATTTAAAAGTAGCTGTCATTGTTGCCACATTAATTCGTGGCAAATGCTGAAAATGCTGAAAATGCTAAAAAGGAACTCAAATCAGGAAAACATTCTTGATTCAAGTGTGAATCGAACCAAAAAAACATATTCTCAACTTGAGTCCACTTTTTTTTTTACTTAAATTTAGAGTATTTTTGCTATGCATTTAATTGAACAATTAAATGAAAAACACACGCACATAATTGAGGCAGCAAATAAACAGTTATTGTTGTACAACATAATCAACATTTTGAGTTAATGAAATTAAATTGGCTTTTAAATGCCGACAGCATTAAGCAATTAGACCTGAACTAAATGAATAATTCGCAGATAATTTGATGAATCGCTTGTGCTGTATTTAATCGGACGCATTTATGAATCGTTTTCAAAGTTGTGGCAGCTAAATAATTTCGAACGGGGGCAAGTTACAAATCAAACGGGTGTCAGAGGTGCAGCATCAGCAGTGTTAGATTGTTGCTGGTAATTTAGGCTTAATGCGAACTTAATTGCAAGGAAAACGACAACAGCACGCGGCAGGCAGGCAAGCATTGTGGCAAGCGGGTCACAGCAAGTATCTCTGAGTAACACTTGAGCTTTGGCTTCCGATTGCATGTGTGTGTGTGTGTGTGTGTGTGTGCACACACTTTATATAGCTGCTTGAACCTAATAAATCGAGCTCGGGACAGGCCTGGTGACCTTCTTTTTGGGCACGCCAACTAAGCAAGCAAGCAAGTGACAAGCTTCTTCATGATAATGATGATGATTACGATTACAGTGATGATGATGATGTTGATGACGTCTCGTGCTGTCGTGTTGAAGGAGTGGCATGCCTCAGCATAGCCAAGTTGGAGCGTCTTGAGCACTTAATTAATTGTTGGAGTGCGCTTATACTGAAATCGGAGGCATGGGGTTATTTCTAGTTCTAGTTGTAGTAGTAGTACACTGGCAGAAAAATGCTTATTTTGAATATTAAAAGTAGATTTAAAAAATCAAAAAATATTTTAAACTTATTTTATGATTAGGCCCAAAATTGAATTTCAAATTTGATGAACATAAACATCGACATGTATTTTTCTCGCAGTGTGCCTCCCAGCAAGTGAACTAAAATATATATGGGGGGCGGGGATAGGTTGGTGAAGGGGGTTGCGTGTTGGAGAGAGGGGGAGGGGGATGACTGTAATGCTGTGCCCCTGCCCCTTGATAAGAGGAGGCAGGAAAAATGACAGCCCGCAGGCCAGGCCAGGTCGTTGCCGCTTGATTCAATTAGCTGTCGTGAAACTTGAGCTCGCCCGAGGGGGGAGGTGGGGCAAAGGTCACTGACACAATTGAATTGTGATTAGCTTGTAAAATATACAACATATAAATTTGGACTAATTCATAATTCGCATTCGCATTTGCATTTCCTTTGGCGCAGATATGGGCATCTTTGAGAACGTCACCGAGGGTCGTCTAACGGTTGTCAGCGGTCATCCGGCCGTATTTGATATGCCAGCAATCGATTCGGTGCCGAGGCCATCTGTGATCTGGCAAACCGAGGAGGGCCATCTTAACTACGACATCAAGTACGCGTACACCCAGGCCAATCAGCTGATCATCCTCAGCGCCGATGAGAACGATCGGAAGGCGTATCGTGCTCGGGCCATGAACACCCAACTGGGCAAGGAGGAGATTAGCGCATTTGTCCATTTGAATGTCACCGGTGATCCCTATGTTGAGGTGGCGCCCAAGATCATTGTGCCGCCGCAGGATCTCAAGCTGAAGCGTGGCGAGGGCGTTGCCGAATTGCAATGCATTGCCAATGCCCGACCCCTGCACGAACTGGAGACTATTTGGCTAAAGGATGGCGTCGCCGTGGAGAATGCCGGCATCATGCACACCCTCAACGATCAATGGAACCGCACACTGGCCCTGCTCCAGGCGAACAGCTCCCACTCCGGCGAATACAGCTGCCAGGTGCGCTTGCGCAGCGGTGGCTATCAGACGGTCACAGCCACCGCTCGTGTCCAGATCCTCGAGGCACCCACCTTCGTTGCACCCCCACGCTCGGAGACCTTTGGCGAGTTTGGAGGCCAGGTGCAGTTGTCCTGCGACGTTCTTGGCGATCCCAAGCCCCAGGTGCAATGGTTCCGCAATGCCCAACGCATCACCGAGTCGCAACTGGAAGACGAAGTGTAAGTTTCAAATTACTCTTTTTAAAACACTTTTTTATTTATTCATTTATTTATTTTTTCAAGTTTCTTTATTTGAGCCCAAAACTCTGACTTTAAAATTGTCCATTTTTAGATTGGAAATTCTGTAAACAAGCTTCGCAATTTCGAATTAGCTTCAGCCAGTTATATGACGTGTTTTTTTTTTTTGTAGTGTAATTAAAGCATTAAACTAAAAGATTTAAGAAATTTGACATTTGATATTTATTTGGAATTTATTTTTATATTCGATAGAGGCACAAATGGAGCAGAAATGTAACTTTAAATTAGACGCTTTTTAGTCCAGCAATTGAATTGAATTTAAATTTGAATTGAAATTGGAGCTGAATTTGTAATCAATCTGCCTGAATGGGTTGCAATCTCTAATTACAGCTAAAACTCCAACTAAAACTGAGAATAATGCGAACAAAAAAAAACACTCTTTCAATCACTTTTTGCAGATACGAACTGAATGCTGAGAATACGCTGATAATTAAAAAACTGACGCTGGACGACGAGGGAATGTTTCAGTGCCTGGCAACGAATGAGGCCGGGGAGAAGTCTGCCTACACCTGGCTGCGTGTGAAAAGTAAGTCAAGTGTTGCCGCAGCACACATACATATATATATATATATATATGCTATACACATATATATATACATATATATGATTAATGATGCCGCATTGAGTGATTCATTATGCTAAGTGCTACTAACTAATCCCTCTCGAATGCATTTTGGGAGCACGCGCCTAAGCCATACATTGAAGCTAAAACTCTCTCTCTCTCTCTCTCCACCTCCTTTTGTTTTTGCTGTCTCTATAATGTAAACCCAAACACACACACACACACACACACACACACACACTCACACACATACATACATTTACATATACATTGATATCCATTGATATAACCATATAAAAAAGAACAAGCAGCGACAACAGAAGCGGCAGCTTCGCTGCGACAGCCGCGCGTGAAGCGTTTGGCGCAGCCGCGCATCTTGCGGGTGAGAGCATCACATAACAGCTTGGGATCGGGCCGGGGAACGGGCTCGGGATCGGGCATGGGCATGAACGCTAACAAGGGCAATAGACGCAAGGAATTTCGCTTTGGTATGGGCATCCAGAATGCAGAACTCACACACACACTGCACACACACTCTGCACACACACTCTGCACACACACACACACATATATTGTGCACACCTATTTTGTTAAAGCACTCAACAACAGCAGGAGTAAAAATCACTTTAAGTTTGTTGTTTCTTGTTGCTTGTTTTTCCTTAGTCACAACCAAAATGCACTTGCCTCACGCATGACTGAGCCATTCAAATTGCACTCATTTCTCATAGTTGCACTCAACACTCGCTCGTGTTTGCCTGCTTATAAATGCAGCAACCCCAAACCCAACCCCAACCCCAACCACTGCTATGGCCACACTGCACCCCTACAATTTTAAATGCTGCATAGCTCTTGCAATTTGTTTAGTGTCAAATGCCACTTATTGTTGCCTCATTCATCATTCATCCTCATTCTCATTCTCTCAATCATTATCAGCTCTTGCTGTTACTAGTTAATGCGTTATGCTGTGCATAGCCTGTGATACCCTGTAATTTTCAAATAACATCAAATACACTTTTAACCAAGATTTCGATTCTTGTACGCTTCAAAATTCCGCTAGAGATTCCGGCATTTTTCAAACTTATGTACGATATCCGAAAGCGGATTTTGATGGTACACAAAATAAAGTTTTTCCCAGTTTAGATTTAGATCTGGAAAGACTTCATGTGGAATCTATTCATATTTGACTAATGTTTGTTGCAATTCTGTTGCTGGCTTGCCACAGATAACTACACACACAGGCTTGTCATCCGATTCTGATATGTGGATTAGGCTCAATCCTCGATTTGATATTACACAACTCAATACACATTGGCATTTTCCAGCTCACAAGCATTTAATTTGGAATCCAACAATCAGCACGCTTGTCATGCATCAATTATAAACTTAATGCTCAACTCTCTCAGCTGTCTGGAGGAGGGAGGAGACTGGGCAGCTCGAGCATGTTGCATGAATATGCATTGTTATGGTTATTATTCGAGTAAATTTACTTGTAATAATCATAAACATTATTATTAAGTGGGCACTGCATATTCAGAATCATAGAGATTCTTGCTAACTTTTGTCTCGTTGCCTGTTGTCTGTTGCCTGTTGCACCCAAGTGCCCTTAAGTGGCAAGCAGCAGCAGCAGCAGCACTGTGTGGCCGTCTTTACATATGTATGTATGGAAATTTATATTTGTATTTGCTGCGGGACAATTTCGCTTTTTAATGAATTTAATATTGCGCAACAATGAAGACAGCTGTGGGTCGGGGGGGGGGGGGGGGCAGACAAGGAATTCAGTTGGTGTAGCAATAATAAATTTTTCTTTTTTGTTTACATTTTTCCAGTGCTGTTTTTTTTTTTACTTTTAGTTAAACAAAGAACCGATTAGGTTTAGGATTGTAAATCTTGATTTGAGTCTAACTTGCATGGCCAAAGACGTGTTCGCATTTGGATGAAGTCATATCAGTGTCGTAGACGATGCATGCCACCAATTGTTGCTGCTCTGCTTTTTGGCAATGTTTTGTTTATCCATTTGCAACTGCTGCCAAACAACTAAGCCTTTGTAAGACAGTAAATGCAGCAAATGCAGTCCTTTCTGCCTTTCGAATGTTTGACTGACAGACTGCTGTCCGTGCCAGCGTCCCATTTGTTTTCCTAGACACACACCCAAAGACAGACAGACGGACGGACAGACAGACAGACGGACGGACAGACTGACAAACAGCCAGCCGGACGTAGAGACAGAGAGACAAACAATGGATGGACAGATGACATTTCTGGCCCTGCTTGTCTCGAAACATTTTACGCAAATTATGGAAAAGTGTGGGTGTGTGAGAGCGAGATAGAGAGAGAGAGCGAGCGAGTGAGAAGGCTGCAAGGCAGACAGTTATTGTTCAAGTTGTTGCAAGTTGTTGTTTCATTTTATGGCTCTTTAAACTTGAACAACTGTCGTCTTGCGCCCCTCCCTCGCTCTCGCCCTCGCTCTCGCCCTCGCTCTCTCTTTCTCTGTCACTCTTAAGCCAAACTTGACTTGCAAGTGTTTTGCTTTCGGTACCTTTTTTATGAACAGTACGGGACTAGTGACAGTCGGACATCCGGACACTCGGCCAGACGGAACACTTGACATGTAAATTGGAAATTTCGTTGCATATTTCGTGTTGATTTATTCTTATGCCTCTCTCAATCCCTTTTACCTACCAACCTCTCCTCTCTCAATCTGTGAGATTTGTCCTTGCCGCTGCTGCTGCTGCTGCTGCTGCAGCTGCACCTCATCGAGCCACAACTAGTTGAGCGATTTTGTCGTTCTGGCTGCGGCTAAAGATGCGTCACGGGCTTATTGAAAAACTTTTGTCAATTAAGTTGCGCAACTTTGAAGACGGGAAACCTTCAGGTGAATTTATAGCCAGGCAGGCTGACAGCCTGACATGCAGCGTTCTTCCTTGCCTTGGCACATGACATTGCCACTCATTCTGCATTCACGATTAACCCCAATTCACTTCATGTGCCAATTTGCTTATCCCGCTGGCAACATCGATGCGCACAGCAGCATTCAGCGCCAGAGCTCTTTGGGCTTCAGCTGTTAGGATTTTCCAAGTCTGTTTTTTTTTTTGGGCTGATAAACTCATTTTTATATTGTTGTTATTGACCAGAATAATGTAAGCCGGTTTAGGCCATTATTATTTAAGGATTTGCTTATTCAAATTGCCTCCTTTCCGCTTGTTCGCTTGGATTCGTATTTTGCAGTTGATTCATAGCCAGCTAGCTAATCGAATGATGGCTAAAGTTAAGGCAACTTATTAACGTGTTTTCTCTGGCACTTTGTTAATTTTAATTGGAAATATGTTGTTGCATTCCATTTAACTTTAGTCTAATTACTCTCAAAAGCCTTTCATTCCAACTCTCGACTGTCTGAAGTGGTTATTTAGCATAATTCTCGAGAGTCATTAACTTGGCTAACTACTTTTCTGCTTACGGGATAAGTGGCTCAGTTAGTGGCTCCAGTCTCGTTTCTGGCCCCCTTTTCTGGCTGTTACAAGTCAGCCACCACTTTTTTTCAACTTTATCTTTTGCACTGCATTTGCTTATTCAGTTTTAGGTTTAGTTTTAGTTGTACGTAATTACCGATAAGTTGTTGCACTGGGGGCAGGCAACAAGTGGCCGGCATGCTGCTGATTGTGGCGGATAGTTGTGGGGGAGGGGGTAAGGGGGGTGAGATTGTGAGCAGCTGGCTTGAAATCATTTTCCAGCATAGCGCGTCCCAAGCAACCGAAAGGCGTGAGGGGGCGTAACCAGGAGCTATATACATTTTAATTGCCGCCTCTCTTGGCCAAAGTTTTGTATATTTTTGCTGTTGTTGTTATTGCTATTGTTATTGGCCTGGCTTGCTTTAGTCTTGGCCTGGCTTTTCGATTGCACCTGGAGTAATAAAGGTAAACAATTTGCCACATTACTTTTTCTTGCTGCACATTTTCCGGCTGCTCGCGCAACATAATTTTGCTATTTCCCGAAACACAAAGTGATTTTAATCGCCGCTTCCTGGCATTTGGCAGGCGCTTCACAATGTTTGTTTTTTGTCAAAGTTGCCAACCAACAACAACAACAACAGCAGCAGCAGCAGCAGCAGCAAGAAGAACACAACATAACTTACTAATGACGAGGTGGCTAAGCGGCTGGGCGTGCCACCATTTTCCGACACTTGAAGAGCCTCTGCAGAAATTGCAATGCAGGCATGCAATCAGCTTTCAGCTTACACACATGAGTGCAGCTGAAATAACAAGAAGAACTGAAAGGAAAACATAATTCTACGCTAGATGGTGCTAGCTTGGCTTGTGCTGGTTTATCTCGCGAACAACAGGTGGCGCCAGCACGCGAACTACTCACCTTTGATTATCATAATTGAACTGCTCAACTTGCATGCTAGTTATTTCAACTTGCGCATTGCAAACATTTCCAACATTTTACACAAATTATAGAATGTGATGCAACTAGTTGCATCTGCAACTCTGCAACTCTGCAACTCGACAACTGAGTGGCAATGTTTCCTCTCTTGCACCCCATTTGATCAATCAATTACAGGGCTCGGTACTTTGGAACACGCATTCAGCGTGTAATATATAATTTCGTAGAAAATTGTGCAGCGCATTACATGTGTATATATATATATTTTTAGTCACTAGCCGACCCGATTTCCTCTCAACTTGTACATTTGCCTATATATATATATATATATATATATATTTGCCGATTTGGTCGTCATTAATATAATTTCCTTTTTTGCCAACCAATTATGTAATGCATATGGGAAGCCACAAATATTTCTTGTTCGCTATTTGCTCTTCTTTTATTTTTTGTGATTTGCAGGCAAAATTAATTTGCATTTTAATAGCCCTTATAGTTGCCAAGCAACCACTTTAATGCCACACAATGATTGCAGGGCATTTAACAGCAGTCGTGCCCCATAACAATGCAAGGAAGGAGCGAATGAGAAAGCCTAGTGCTGAATATAAAATAAAACTTTCCATGCAAACTTTGTGCACTGGAGTGGCTGGTGTGCGATACACACACGTCGATTCAATCACCACAAATGGAACACACACACACACACACACACACACACACCTCCATCCGCCACACAACACAGCCCAGCCCACCCATCGAGTAATGGCAATTATCGTCGGTGCGCAGTGCAATTTCCCGTCGTCCTATAACAGCTTTAACTTAGGCCGGGTCACTTTCCTGGGTCAACTTCAAATGAGTTACGAATACAAAATAAAACAGCAACAACAACAACAACAGCAACAACAACAACAACAGCAGCAGCAACTGGCAACAAGAAGAAGTACAGTTTAAGTGTCGTTGCGCATACGCCACTTTGTATGTTCGCATAAATGTCGCTCGAGAATTGTCAGCCCCGTGTCGCTTCTGACAAATGTATCGTGATGACCTACCCTTATTTAATTTAAGTACCCCCCTGCCCCCACCCCACCAGAACCCCTTTATTTCATTATTTCTGCAGAGTAACCAAATTTATCTTTCTGTCTTGTCTGCACCAGCGTAAAAACACATATAACGTAGTTATGCAAAAGTGTGTAACAGGAAGCAAGAAGCAGGACGCATTTCCTCTCCACCCTTAACTAAATTATATTATTGAACAGCATCAAAAGCAGAGTGAATCTGGGCATGTCCTGCGACTTTCGAATGTCGATTAAAATCGATTACAAGCCACAAATTTTGACAAGCTCTTAATGATAAAGTATAAGACTAATGATACGTATGGACAGGTATCTTCTAGCCGAGCACTCTCTACTAGAGCATTCTTGAATGTTTCTTTTCTTGTCTTTTTGTTTTTTGTTGTTTTTGGACTCATTTCTTTAACATGCCCCTTGCGTGCTCAGCCACAAATAGCTAAGATTGTGCAGGGTGGAGGGGATGGGGGGCTGTGTGTGGGGCGTGGAGACAATGCCTTTTGCCGTGCCGCCTAATCACATTTAACACGTTAACGTGACCTTCACCGTAGCTTGACTCTCTGCGAAATGTTGTGGATCGATGAATTAAAGCTGCAAATAAGCCGACGCTTTTCGCTATTAGAGCCAACTACTTTGCAAGATTTTTGTTGTTTACTTGAATAGATATTCAGTTGCACAATTAATTGGCCATTGGTTATTGGATATCTTGGCCATGCCCTTAAGTACAACTGGTTCAAATTACTTGCCTAATTACGCTATTCAATTTCAAGTAATGAACTCTCGTTTCCTCCATATATCTCTATCTCTATCTCTATCTTTATCTTTATCCTTATCTCTCTTACCTTTCATTATGAGTTTGCCTTCGCTGCTATTTGCCTTAACTATTTGATTGGCATTTCATTTTGGGTTGGAGTATTTTAACTGAAAGTGCACTCATTTAAACCTAATTGAGTACAACAACTCAATAATAACTTAAGCCTGTGAGTTCGATTGTCTCTCTCTCTCTCTCTCTCTCTCTCTCTCTCTGTCGAACTCTTCTCTTTTTTTGACAGGTGAACTGAAAATCCTTCAAATTATTTCTTATTTTTTTCTGTTTGGTTTTTTTTAATTTTAACTGATGATGTTATATATCAATTGATTTATCTGCCTTACAATTTCTGCACATACCGGTTGTCTTGCATGCTCACTCACACACACACACACTCGCACACTCACACACACTCGCACACATAAATACACAGAAAATATTTTTGGTTACTTGTGCACTTATTTACTTAAGCGAAGTTAAAGTGAATGCTTCATCGCAATAAATTAATAATTATATTATTGCTTTGGCTGGCGACCATGCAACAACAGCAGCAACAACAACCACACAGAACAACTCGCGTCGCGTTGCGCCACAGCGAGAGTGAAGAGGAGAATTCGCCAACTGTGCTGCTGTGCTGCGACTTTGACAAATAATTGGTATTAATCGCTGCCAGCGCTGCCAGAGTTGAATCAGGGCCATTTCGCATTTATTATTATACTTAAGGCAATCATTAAAATTGAGGCAATCATCAACTGTTTGCACTCATAATAAAAACGATCTGATCGTTGCACAAATATATACACATGTACTTGTATGTAGACATGTTTTGTTAAATAATCATTTGTAGTTGTAGAATGCACATTATTTCTTGCAACATCCAGACTGCATTTGAGTTTGCCAATCTTCATTTGAGTCCCTCATCAAAATGTCCAATTTTGCTTTTGTTTTATATTGCATTTGTTTGCTTTCACTCTCTCTCTCTCTCTCTCTGTGTGTGGCGTTGCAAGACTGTTGCATTGTTGATTTTAATCATTATTATTATTATCCACAACAGAACTTGCCACTGTTTGCACACAACTTGTTGTTTGTAACACACACATTAAATGTTGACACACTCATAGCCACAAATTTATACACATCCGAATACACTTGACATGTATTTACCTATGAATCTAGACTTTCACACACACTCACCCACACACACACACACACACACACTCATGCTCCACACTGAATTTGCTGAATGTGCTAGATACTCAAAAGTTTCGATCATCCCACCCACAGCAACGGCGCCAGTGATGAAGAAGCCACCACAGAATTCGACGGCATTGGATGGCAAGGATGCGACCGTTTCGTGTCGGGCTGTTGGCGCACCCAATCCGAACATAACCTGGATCTATAACGGTGAGTGCCACATGCCACATGCCACAATAATAATGATTTTTTTATCCGCACGTTTTGAATTGTGGTCGACAGCCAAGTGTTCAAATGCTAATCTCAACGTTTTAATGTTTTGTTCTTTTCGTATGCTAACCCAACAAATTAAATTGCTAACCGTAACTGCCTGCAACTGTGCAACTGCAACTCTGCCACACTCCCCGCTAAAACTGCTTGCTGGACAAAAACAAATACAAAAACCAAAAAATATAAATCCTAGAAACCCAACTGGTCGAGATATCAAGCCGCATTCAAGTGCTCGATTCTGGTGATTTACTCATTGCAAACATCCGTGCCACCGATGCCGGCCACTACATGTGTGTGCGAGCCAACGAGGCTGGCTCCGTTAAGGGCGAGGCCTTTCTCAGTGTATTAGGTAAGTTATGAAACGCCAACTTGCCCCACAACCACCCAAAACCTAAAAAAACCCCACTAAAAACTTGACGATTTTAATAATTGTCAATTGTCAAGTAAAAATCGTAGTAGCCAACTTAATTGCTTGCTTTCCCCTTTGTGTTGTTGTTAGTCAGAGATGAACAGAGTCTAGTGCCAACTAACAAATAATACATTACAATTCATGCATATTGGTATGTGCTTACTTATAAGCGTAGTAAATGTAATATTGTAATACTTACACTTAACTCACGTGCGGCTTCGCTGCGTGCGGTCGTTTGCGTTTTGTCGTGCTACAAAGAAACAAAATTAAACAAAATTCGCGCTGAACAACAAAAGTAACGTGAAAACAGTCGAAAACAAAATCAAATTATTGAAATGGCCGCGAATCCAAACGAAGCGTTTTTCAATCGTCCCGGCCCCAATCGCCTGAGGGAATCGGACGTCTATCGCACCGTCAATCCCGAGGATGCCGTCATGATACGCATGCATAAGGAGGGCCTTGGCGCCGAGGAGCCCATCTCCATACCCGGCCTACTCAAGCGCAGCGTCAACAATTATCCCGACAATCCAGCGCTGCGTACCAAGAACGGCAAAAATGGCTACACAACAGTCACCTACAAGCAATACGAGCAGAAGGTGCACCAGACGGCGAAGGCATTCATCAAACTGGGCCTGCAGGAACATCACTCGGTGGGCGTGTTGGCGTTCAACTGTGCCGAATGGTTCTATTCGGCAATGGGCGCCATTCATGCGCGTGGCATCATCGCTGGCATCTATACGACCAACTCAGCGGAAGCTGTGCTCCATATCCTCGAGAATTCGCGGGCACAGATTGTCGTCGTTGATGATGCGAAGCAAATGGAGAAGATTCAATCCATACGCGACAAGCTGCCCAATCTGAAGGCGGTCATACAAATCCAGGAGCCCTATGCACCCAATCTCAAGAAGGAGGATGGCTACTATAGGTGGTCCGAGATCGAGGCGATGAATGTGAGCGATGTGGAGGATGAGTTCAAGCGTCGCCTGGAACGCGTTGCCATCAATGAGTGCTGCTGTTTGGTCTACACCTCTGGAACGGTGGGCATGCCGAAGGGCGTGATGCTCTCCCACGATAACATTACTTTCGATTTGCGTGCCATTACCAAGGCCCTGGATAGGATTGTAGTAGGAGCGGAGAATATGGTCTCCTACCTGCCGCTGTCCCATGTGGCCGCGCAGATTGTGGACATTTATACGGTCAGCTCGATGGCTGGTTGCATTTGGTTTGCCGATAAGGATGCGCTCAAGGGCACACTGGTGAAGACCCTGCTGGATGCGCAGCCAACGCGTTTCATGGGCGTACCGCGAGTCTATGAAAAATTCCAGGAGCGCATGGTCGCCGTCGCCAGCTCCAGTGGCAGCTTAAAGAAAATGCTAGCCGACTGGGCCAAGGGCATTACACTCAAGCATTACATGGAGAGTGAAGGCAACAAGGGAGGCGGAGGTTTTCGCTACAAGATTGCCAAATCGCTCATTCTGTCCAAGGTGAAGGCAGCCCTTGGCTTCGATCGTGTGGTCAGTTTGGTGAGCGCCGCTGCGCCCATGTCGCACGAGACGAAGAAGTACTTCCTCAGCCTGGACATGAAGATATTGGATGCGTTTGGCATGTCGGAGACAGCCGGCTGTCACACTATTTGCCAGTCGGAGTCGAACCAATTGAATTCGATTGGCAAATCGCTGCCGGGCTGCGAATCGAAGATTATCAATCAGGATGAGAATGGGCACGGTGAACTGTGCATACGCGGTCGTCACGTCTTTATGGGATACATTGATAATAAGGAGAAAACCGAGGAATCGCTGGACGATGATTGCTGGCTGCACACTGGCGATTTGGGCTACATTGATGACAAGGTCTACGTGTGGCTGACGGGCCGCTCCAAGGAGCTAATCATCACCGCTGGCGGCGAGAACATTCCGCCCGTGCACATCGAGAATACGATCAAAAAGGAACTGGATGCCATTTCCAATGCTTTCCTTGTCGGCGAGCAGCGCAAATATCTAACGGTGCTGATTTCCGTTAAGACCGAGTTGGACAGAGATACTGGCGCCCCACTGGATGAGCTCACACACGAGTCGTCCGTCTGGATGAACTCTCTGGGTGTGGAGCACAAGACACTGTCGGACATACTGAATGCCGGTCCCTGCCCGAAGGTGTGGAAGGCCATCGAGGATGCCATCAAGCGGGCCAACAAACACTCCATCTCAAATGCACAAAAGGTGCAGAAATTTGCCATATTGCCGCATGACTTCTCCATTGTCACCGGCGAGCTGGGACCGACTTTGAAGGTCAAGCGCAATGTGGTTAACAAGATGTATGCGGACATGATCGAGAACCTATATGCCTAGATATCAACTTGCCACATTTGGCTGTGAAACCAAAAACTTAACAGAGCTACGGAACTTGAGCTTTGTGCAGCCCTTAAAACCCATTGAACTATAGATCTAGTAGCGCCTAAGTTTTGAATTGTATGTTAATTTGTTTTATTTACTGAAACGCTAAGGAAATCATTTCTAATCCTATTGTTTGAAATACCACAATAAATTTGCAAATCGATTATCTATGATATATATGTTATTTATGATATATGTGTTATTTATGATATATATTGAGTCGATCTTTCTAATCAGTATTCAATTTAGTCAGTAAGTTTCGTAAGCCGTATCAATAAGCACAGAAATCAATCGTTAATTTGTTGCCCATCACTGGGACTAGTGCTGAGTTGCTAGTGCCATAGATATATAATAATAATAATAATAATAACTGTAATACTTAAGACTAGTTTGGTCATGGTTCCCCTTTTTGTCTTTAAGTATTCGAATTTGCAGATCCAATTAATGCATTCATTTTGAACTTGCTTTAAGCTAGACTTGTTGGGGATAAATGTTGCTCTTTGGATTATCAACTGAATAAAAGTGTAGTGTTTGGTGGCACGCCTTGCCACTTCGGCTAATGCAGATTTATGTTCAGTGGCGTCAAGTTTTGACGTGCAACACACTCAGCATGACGTCTGCTGATCAAATTTATGCAACGGCAAGACCACAGCTGGCAGTCATGATACAGATGCCGTAGATTTGCAGCATGGTTGGTCGATAAGCGCCGCATCAAATGCAATGATGCGCATTGGTCCAATATCAACACAGACAACATCATGTTGTCATCGAAGCCGCAGCATGCACCCGCAACACACAACGGACTGACCAAAAAGCCGCGCTTTAAGCCAGCGAGCGACTCTCTTAAAGGCCAACTATATATTTTAATTCACTAAATGGGGCAAGCGTTGCACCTCCACATGTGTCCATGTGTGCGTGTGTGTTTGAGTGGTGTTCGTGTACAGTATGCAAACGAGGCAGCGGCATACAAAGAAAAGAAAACATCAACAGTAGCTCACCGTGCAACAAAATGCTCACCGTGCCACAAACGAAATAAGCGACCAGGAAAACAGAGCCACAGGCCAAAAAGTCGCGTTGAACACGTTCAGTTTCTGATGCACGCCAACCGAAACTAGAAATCTGCATTTTCCCAACCATTTGTTGCACCTGTGGCAATTCAACATGTTTGCTCAACACTTCTCAAGACTCAACTTTAGATACCCATCAAATAAAAGTAGATTGGCAGGCCTTTGCAGCTGGTACTTTAACTCTTAAATACATATATATGTATATATATATAAATATATGTATATATATATATATATATGTATATATATATATATATATATTTATATATATACATATATTTATATGAATAAATGCACATGTGCCACACGCTTGTAACTTAATTTGCCAGGCGCCGGACCAGCAGCATTAAGGGGAAACTCTGAAAAAGTGTTGCACTTAATCGGTTTTACTCCTTCTCTCTCTCTCTCTCTCTCTCTCTCACTCACTCTCTCTGTCTGTCTGTCTCGCACACACACTGTTTCATTTTATTAATTTGTTCATTTTCTCATTTTTGTTGTACTTTAGTGCGAACACAAATCATACAGCCGCCAGTGGATACCACGGTGCTGCTTGGCCTGACCGCAACGCTCCAGTGCAAGGTGTCCAGTGACCCCAGTGTGCCGTACAACATTGACTGGTATCGGGAGGGGCAGAAGGCGCCCATAGTTAACTCGCAGCGGATTGGCGTCCAGGCGGATGGCCAGCTAGAGATCCAGGCGGTGCGGGCCAGCGACGTGGGCAGCTATGCGTGCGTCGTCACCTCCCCTGGTGGCAACGAGACGCGCTCCTCGCGCCTCAGCGTCATCGAGCTGCCCTTCCCCCCCACCAATGTGAAGGTGAAGCGTCTAAAGGAGCCTCAACAGCGCAGTATCAATGTTTCCTGGACGGCGGGCTTCGATGGCAACAGTCCAATTTCCAAATTTATTATACAGCGACGTGAGGTTTCCGAATTGGGTGAGTTTTGCCACATGCCACACACCGATCCACATATATATATATATATATAGATATATATAGGTTGGACATGTATATACTACTCCATCACAATTGTTGTGTTGGTTAGGCTAGCGCCAAGAGTATTTTAGTTTTAGTTGGTTATGGCTACGAAATCTTTTGGTATTGGAATTTGATTTATCGTACCCACACATGCACACACACAAACACACACAAACACACACATGCCAACACACACTCACACACATTCACACACACACACACAACCACATCAGGCACAGGCAGGCAGCAGGTTGTTCCCTGTTTTTGGATCGCGTAATTAGAAAACATGCATCTCATTTCAGACAAATTGAACAAGAACAAGAACAGGCACAACAAAAGCACACACAAATTCAATTACACAATTCAGTGGGCAAATTTGGGATTGAGTTCGTCAATACTAATAGTAATGCCCAGCGTACAGCAATAGTTTTTCCAAGGTTTTCCGAGCTACTCGAATGAAAAGCAATTACAAACAAACACCTGAAAGTAAATAATTAATTTGACACAATTTGTTTTGTTTTCTCTTTTTTCTTTTACTTACTTTTTACCTGCTTATTAACATAAAACTCTGACGGAATATGGGACGTGTGGTAATGTGTCAACAAATATGCCTATATATATATATATCCAAATATATTTGATTTTTATTTGTACATTTTCATTGAATTTACTAATTTATTTATTATTATTATTTTTGTTTACTTATTTCGCACATCTAACAAAAAATAACACAAATCGCACCCATTTTGTAAATTGCAACCCATCACTCATACATCACTCATTCATCACCCATTCATCACCCATTCATCACCCTCTCTCCCTTTTTATCCCACTTAACATAATACCACGATCTATCTCTCGCCATCTCTCTTTCACTGTCTGTATCCCGACTCCCAACGGTTTTCGTCAATCCCTTTAACAACATAGAAAAATTCGTAGGTCCAGTTCCCGATCCGCTGCTCAATTGGGTCACCGAAATGGCGAACGTTTCGGCCAATGAGCGTTGGGTTATACTTGAGGCCCTGAAGGCCGCCACCGTTTACCAGTTTCGCGTGAGTGCCGTTAACCGCGTCGGCGAGGGATCCCCATCCGAGCCCAGCAACGTCATCGAGCTGCCCCAAGAAGGTAAGTTAGGCCAATTATCTATTGCCATACCAAAGAGTAGCCAAGACTTATAACTTATTTATTTGATTTATTTACGTATTTAGCCAACTTATGGCCTTCAACTTGAAGCTAACTTTTTTAATTTTTTTGGCTTTGTGGGTCGCAAGTAACATCTGCTAAAGAAACTTGTGTAGATTTATCCACTTCTTCTCTATTAAAGTCAAGCATAAGTTCCTTTTGCCTTTGCATATAAATATTATTATTTGATTTTATCCGATTGGCAAATATTGCCACAAATCTTAACTGCACATTATATATGTGGACTCACTGAAGTAGAAACATTCAAAAATAATATTTAACTGCCATAAAATTAAACATAAACTGTTTGGCTTTCGCAGATATACACTTTAGATAAGGAAATTATTTAGTTGATATGATTTTGAAATCAATCCTCAAATAGAACAATTCATTAGCTATGATTTTCATTTCGATCCCCAAATCCTCCCACCAAACATTATAAATTTGGGGCTAACAGTTGTGATTTGTTTTAATATGTAGAATTCAGTTGGATTTAATTTACATTTTGCGTAGATGAATTGCATTTTTAGTTCGCCACATTTTATTTTGCCAAGTGCACTCTGAGCAGTTGTATGTGTTGAATATACATATATGTGTATCATCCATATCCATATCCATATCCATATCTGTATACGTATTGCTCAAGTAATTAGCGCATAGAACTAATGCTATATAACCATGACACTCCTAACTGCTATCGTTGTCGTCAAATCGCATCGTCGACTGTGCCCGCTTTTGATGAACAAATGCGCGTAGCTTTTCCACGTTATCGAGGTACTACTATACACAAAAGAATCTCTCACTAAGTATTTTTTGAGCAGCACATGGCAACAGTTGAGATGTGACGACTTGTAATAATATGCAAATCTATTGATAATATTCACAGCACCATCGGGTCCGCCAGTTGGATTTGTTGGCTCTGCCCGTTCCATGTCGGAGATTATAACGCAATGGCAGCCGCCGCAGGAGGAGCATCGCAATGGTCAAATCTTGGGATATATATTGCGCTATCGTCTCTATGGGTACAACAATGTGCCCTGGTCGTATCAGAACATTACCAACGAGGTGCAGCGCAACTTTCTCATCCAGGAGTTGATCACATGGAAGGATTATATCGTACAGATTGCCGCCTTCAACAATATGGGCGTAGGCGTCTATACCGAAGGCTCCAAGATCAAGACCAAGGAGGGCGTACCCGAGGCACCGCCCACAAATGTGCGTGTCCGTGCGGTGAACTCGACGGCATTTAAGATTGGCTGGAAACCACCGAATCCGCAACAGATCAATGGTATCAATCAGGGCTACAAGATACAGGCATGGCAGCAGCGTGAAATCGATGGTGAACTCCAGGACGTGGAGCAGCGCATGATGACGGTGCCGCCCAGCTTAATCGATCCCCTCGCCGAGCAGTCGACCTTATTGAATGGCTTGGAGAAGTACACCAAGTACAATATAACTGTCTTGTGTTTTACCGATCCCGGCGATGGCGTCGCTAGCGTCAAGGTGCCTGTGAGGACCAAAGAGGATGTGCCCGATGAGATAACCGGCTTGCACTTTGCCGAAGTCTCCGATCGATCTGTGACCGTACTCTGGTCAGCGCCTCGACACGCCAACGGGCTGCTTACCTCCTATACGGTGCGCTACCAGGTGAAAGATCGTCCCGAAACCATGAAATCCATCAATCTGACGGCGCAGGAGACACAGGTGATTGTGAAAAGGCTGCAGGCGACAACACACTATTGGTTTGAGATTCGTGCCTGGACAAAGGTGGGCAGCGGTCCACCCAAGACGGCAACCATACAGTCGGGTGTGGAGCCAGTGTTGCCACATGCACCAACCAGACTGGCACTGTCCAACATTGAGGCCTTCTCGGTGGTGTTGCAATTCACGCCCGGCTTCGACGGCAACTCCAGCATCACCACATGGAAGGTCGAGGCACAATCGGCACGCAACATGACCTGGTTCACTGTCTGTGAGATTAATGATCCCGATGCGGAAACCCTAACGGTGACTGGTCTGGTGCCCTTCTCTCAGTATCGTTTACGTCTGAGTGCCACGAACGTGGTGGGCACCTCAAACTCATCCGAGCCCACCAAGGACTTTCAAACAATCCAGGCACGCCCGATGCACGCACCCTTCAATGTGACCGTGCGTGCGATGGGATCGACCCAATTGCGTGTCCGCTGGATACCGTTGCAGCAGACGGAATGGTTTGGCAATCCACGTGGGTATAACATCACCTATCGTCCGGTCGATGACGCAGCCTACGACGGACATGGGCAGTTGCGTAGTGCACTCATCGAGGATCATACAGCCAATTCGCATGTGCTCGAGCATCTGGAGGAGTGGACTCTCTACGAGGTGATCATCTACTCGTGCAACGATGTCGGCAGCTCCCTGGGCAGCATCCCAACCGAGGAGCATACACGCGAGGCAGTGCCCAGCTACGGTCCGCTGGAGGTCGAAGCGAATGCCACATCATCAACAACGATTGTGGTGCGGTGGGGCGAGGTGCCCGTCCGGCATCGCAACGGACAGATCGAGGGCTACAAGGTGTTTTTTGCGGCAGCAGATGGTGCCATCAACACACCCATCCAATTCAAGGCTATACCGAACAACAGCTCATTCACCACCACCCTAACCGAACTCAAGAAGTTTGTCGTCTACCACATTCAGGTGCTGGCCTACACCAGATTGGGCGATGGTGCCTTGAGCTCGCCACCGCTACGTGTCCAGACCTTTGAGGATACGCCCGGAGCACCGTCGCATGTTGGCTTTCCGGATGTGACCTTCTCGACGGCACGCATCATCTGGGATGTGCCCGAGGATCCGAATGGCGAGATACTTGCCTACATGATCACCTATAGACTGAATGGCAGCGCCTTCCTTAACTATAGCCGCGAGTTCTCGCCCTCGGATCGCACCTTCCGTGCCACTGAGCTGCAGCCGGAACGCTACTACAGCTTCACGGTGACTGCACAGACGCGTCTCGGCTGGGGCAAGATTGCCACTGCACTTGTGTACACCACGAACAATCGGGAGCGACCGGAGGAGCCATCGGTGCCGCAGGTCTCGCGCAGCCTGATCCAGGCGCATCAGATGACCTTCAACTGGACACCGGGCCGGGATGGCTATGGACCGTTGCGCTACTATACGCTGCAGTTCTGTGAGAACGAGGCTGCCTGGCAAACGTTGCCCGAAAAGGTGGAACCTTCGATCACCTCCTATACGGTGTACGACTTGAAGCCGCACACGATCTATCAGTTCCGCATTCAGGCAACTAATGATCTTGGCCCATCGCCCTACAGTGACCATAGCGTTCGGGCCCGCACCCTGCCTGCCGCCCCATCGGCGGCTGTGGGTGGACTTAAGGCGGTGCCGATAACACCGACATCGGTGCGCGTCCATTGGAGCGCCTTGGAGACGGCCATGTGGAATGGAGACACTGCGACTGGTGGCTATCGCATCTTGTATCAGCTGCTCTCCGATTTTCCCACGGCATTGCAGACAACCCCGAAAACGGATGTGATGGGCATCAATGTGGACAGTGTGGTGCTCTCCGGTCTCACCCAGGATCGCAACTATGAGATTGTTGTGCTGCCGTTTAACTCGCAGGGACCGGGTCCGGTCACGCCCCCAACAGCTGTCTACGTGGGCGAAGCGGTGCCGACGGGTGAACCTCGTACTTTAGAAGCAGCAGCCGTATCCAGCACCGAGGTGCGTCTACGCTGGAAGCCACCCATACAGAGCATGCAGAATGGCGATGTGTTGGGCTACAAGATCTTTTATCTAGTCACCTATTCGCCGCAACTGCATGACCGCGGTCGCAAATGGGAGGAGGAAATCGAGGTTGTCGCTGGGTCAGCCACATCGCACAATTTGGTCTTCCTCGACAAGTACACCGAATACAGCATCCAGCTGCTGGCCTTCAATCCAGCCGGCGATGGTCCACGCTCCACTTCTGTGACGGTGAGGACCCTCCAAGGTGTGCCCACTGCACCACGCAATTTGTGTTTCTCGGACATCACGATGCAGAGCCTGCAAGTCACCTGGGATCCGCCCAAGTACCTCAATGGCGAAATAGTCGGCTATCTGGTGACCTACGAGACCACCGAGGAGAATGAGAGTAAGTAAATCCCAGTTTCTCTTAATTGATGTATAATTGTAATTATAAAAAGTCGCTCATTTTCCGATGTGGATATAATGTGCATATTCCGATTATTTATCATATTGCTATTGCTTGGCATTGCTTATTTGTTCACACAGAGTTCAGCAAGCAGGTGAAACAGAAGGTATCGAATACAACGCTGCGCGTCCAGAATCTGGAGGAAGAGGTCACCTACACGTTCACCGTGCGCGCCCAGACCGTTGACTACGGGCCGGTGATTAGTGCGAATGTGACAACTGGGCCCCAAGATGGATCACCTGCATCACCAAGGGATTTGGTACTCACCAAGACTCTGTCCAGCGTTGATATGCATTGGGTCAATGCACCATCTGGTCGCGGCGCCATACTCGGCTATCTGATCGAGGCCAAGAAGCGCGGTAAGTGATTGCTATCAGCTGCACATCATCCTAACTTGTAGTGGTTCCGGCCCTCTCTATGGAGTCATTGTCTAACTGCCTTTCGATTTCTATTCTATGCAATAACCTTTTGGTGAACTGGTTCGAAATTAATGCAATTTTCCAAAAAAAAAAAACAAAAAACAAAACAAAAACAATCACAATAAACCAACATTCTCTAAAATGCTTGCGTAGAAAAAGGAGAGCCCACGTATTCCTGTGAGTATTGTAGTCTTAAGGCTAGCCTCGTCACCCATATTAACCCCTAATATATATATAATATAATATTTCATTCCATTAACATTGAATTTTTATACATTTCCAAATAATATTTACCATAAGTATCTGCAAGTAATACGAATTCTAAAATATTTATTTTAAATGACAAAAAAAAGACCAAATATTTACTAATCCCTATATACATATATATATTGATACATGCAAAATCAATTTGTGGAAGAAACGATGATCCGAAATCTGAATCCTTATGCAAAGCGGTTATTTTCAAAGTATTATTTTTCGATGCAAATGTTTGTTGTTGAAAATTATGAATTCGAAATTAACCTGTACCATATTCTCTTTTACGAAAAGGACGTGCTTTTGCTGAGATTGACTTAATTGTAGTTAGTTGGTGACGTCACGTCAAGATAACCTCGTAGCTGCATCCATTAACCATCCATTTGACTGCAAATGTGCTCAAATTGGACCCGCACTTAGCTACCCATTCACTTTCCAGTTTCTGAATTCGCAGATGACTCGCGCTGGACCAAAATAGAGCGGACAAGGAAGGGCTCCATTCAGGACTACACCATTAGCTATCACATCCTGATGCCGTCGACAGCATACACATTCCGCGTGATTGCATACAATCGCTATGGCATCTCGTTTCCCGTTTACTCCAAGGACTCGATAGTGACACCATCAAAGCTACATATGGAATATGGCTATTTGCAGCACAAGCCGTTTTACAGGCAGACCTGGTTCATGGTCGCCCTGGCAGCCACATCGATCGTCATCATTGTTATGGTCATTGCTGTGCTCTGTGTGAAGAGCAAGAGCTACAAGTATAAGCGTATGTCGCGAATCCAATCCAAAATCAATATTCTTGAAAATTATAATTAATTATGATTTATGCTTCGTTTTTCAAGGCCGCACAGAGGAGGCGCAGAAAACGCTGGAGGAGTCGATGGCGATGTCGATTGACGAGCGCCAGGAGCTGGCATTGGAGCTATACCGTTCACGTCACGGCGTCGGCACCGGCACACTAAATAGCGTTGGAACCTTACGAAGTGGAACTTTGGGCACCCTGGGACGCAAATCGACAAACCGACCACCGACAAGTGTGCAGCTGGGTAAGAGTCCTCCTAGGCCATCGCCCGCTTCGGTTGCGTACCACAGCGATGAGGAGAGTCTCAAGTGCTACGATGAGAATCCGGACGATAGCAGCGTCACCGAAAAACCATCAGAAGTGAGCAGCTCTGACGCATCTCAAGTCAGTGCTCGAGTATGAGTAGCAACATTCTATGCAAAATATGAATAACAAATTAATACAAATCTCTGTATCCACCCATTGTAGCACTCGGAGAGCGAGAACGAGAGCGTTCGCAGCGATCCCCACTCGTTCGTCAATCATTATGCCAATGTGAATGATTCGTTGCGTCAATCGTGGAAGAAGACCAAGCCGGTGCGCAACTATTCCAGCTACACCGATTCGGAGCCGGAGGGCAGCGCCGTAATGAGTCTCAATGGTGGCCAGATAATTGTGAATAATATGGCACGATCTCGGGCCCCATTGCCCGGATTCTCGTCATTCGTTTGACGGTCACCTGAGTTGTAAGATCTATTCAACAATAGCAGCAAATACAACATCAGGGAGACATTCGTCTAAGCCAGACAGACGCAACACGAAGCAACAGCAGCAGGAGCTTCAACACTGGCATCCAACATCTATTCCTGCGTCTCTCTGTGTGCTGATTCGCTGCTATGGGGAGAACTAAGCTGTAGTTGTATTTTAAAGCTATATACTATGTATGTATAATTTATAGTTATTAGTATGAGAGATCTGAGATTTACAAGCATTTAGTTTTAGAAATGTTTCACTGACCCAGCCCAATTCTTATTTTATTATTTGATTATTTAAATTTAAAAATGTATTTTTCTTTTTTTTTTGTTAATTAATTTATTTTGTTTAATGTGCGTCCGTTGTCTGCCACGCCCATTTAGTACATATATGAAAAACTGGCATTTATCGAGAGCAAAATCTTGTGATAAACATACATTTCTGCTAGGTTTTGTTTTTTGGTAAACATCTTCAATGTGTTCAGTGTGTGAATGAATGTGTCTTGATTGCTGAATGTGAATGATTTAAATTTTAGCCTTGCGCAATCTCATTATATTTAGTATTTAACTAATTTACAACAGCAACTACAAACATAAAAAAAATATAAAAAAAAAACAAGCTCACAGACTGAGCATAATACGATGAAACAAACGACAACAAACAATTGGTTGTTACCTTTGCCTGTAGTGAAAACATAGGGTATTTGGAATAAGGCAGCAACTGCAAAAACGAACAAAGCTAAATTGAAATGATAAACTGAATAGAGAGGAAATAACGAAATAAATAACTGAAGAAATTGGACAAGTTGAACAAGAAAACAAGAAAACAACAAAACAAGAAAAATGAACAGGAAAATACACAAGTACTGCATATCTAATAAGCGCATGAGATGAAAAATGCAAAGACGACGATGAATTTTTTTGAGACTTAGCTCTTCATGTATTTGAAATATCAATAAGTGTATGTGTGTTACTTGACAAATACTTAAAGGCCATATTTATGCAATTTGTAGAACGTAAGCAAACAAAACCGACACAAACCACGACAAACAAACGGACAGCATACATGACAAAAAAACACATCATTCCCTTGTCCCCAATTTCCCTCTCATACACAAAAAAAAAAAACAACATAAAAAAACGATGAAACGACAAGAACTAAACAAAAAGTTGAAAATGAAGAAAAGCAGAAATGCCGAAGAAAATATATAGAAATAATTACAATATTTATTCGCTTACATACATATAAATGTCAAAATGTATTTTTCAACCACATCATAATAAAAACACATACACCCTATGTATGATGTATACGATGTGGTTTGACTAAAAAAGATAGTGTCCGAGAAAGCAGGAGGTGATGAAATCACAGGCATCAAATATGTATGAGTGCGAGCGCAAAACTAAGAACAGATGGATAATATGAACTCTAGTATAAAATGGTTGAACTCAAAAGCAGAATTCAAATTGTATATGTCTATGCAACAATTAATATATGTATACTATTTGTCTAATTGTATATCTATAACTTAAACTGACTGATTATATATTTTTCGCTTGATTAATTGTATTTTACTACTTACATACATACATATATATATATGTAAATATATTTTTTTATTATTAATTATTATTTGGATATTTAGACCTTAAACGAATACGGCGCATGCAAAATAAATTAAAATATGGAAAAATTGTAAATCCACTTCGGATATTAGTTCATATGAATATATTTATTCGATAATACGATTTACTGTTTTTTTTATTAATATTAACTTACTTTTACTTCAAACACTCGATGCACAAGTTCATCTAGATATATATGTAATTGTAATTGTTAATTGATCAGCAACTGCATAGGCATACAAAAAACAAAAGAAAAAAGGTAAAGAGCAAATCTGAAGTAAAATTGAAATGCAAGTACTACATAAATGTACGTATGAAAGCAAAGGAACGAATCAAGCATAGGAAGGAATCCCATATGGAGTCAGCGCAGTGGAAGAACGCAAAAGAGAAATTAGAAAGCAAAGAAGTTAGTTGAAATCGCGCAGAAAGCGCTAAGTATTAGCCCTATCTATATGTATGAATGTAATTGACGAATCATATGATCCAATAAAAAACAAAACATAAGTGTCTAAAAACTCAAATCAAAGCTTAATTCATTTTCCAAAATGTAGTCGGAAGATACCAACTGATGAAAGGACATCGACCACTCCATATATTGAAGCAGCTTGATATATTTATTTTCGCAAGTATTTCGATTTTTAAATAACCTCATAATGGTCGAATGCAGCCTGATTGAGGTGATCCTTGCGATTCTAACGCACCATGTCCTTCGAGAATCTGCATGGGTATGGCCGAGTTGCAGTCTGTTTCCTCGTCGAATGTGTACCCCTAAAAGTATGCCGCCATTTATTTTTCTTGAAGACCAATTATTAAATGCAACAACCTAATTTGTGCAAGTGGTTGGTGCACACGCTAACCTGCTGAGCAATTTCCGATCAGACAAAAATAAAAAAGCGTTTTTGGTACACGAAGTGTTGGTTCTTTTTTTTTTTTTACTTAATTTGTGAGTCTGGTACAGTTTGTACAATTTATTAAGCACTAGACTTCCACTGGCGGTTGTGATATTATTGTGTCAGTATCATTGTCATGATACAATATTGATCGGCTTCAGCCGCCGAGTCGATATTTAATTTTGTTCTACTTTACTTTGGACAAATAAAAAAAAAAAAAGAGGTAGAAATGACAAACTGTCGTCCGAACTGGGTCTCCCAAGGGAGTAGCACAAATCAGTCTAGACGTAGTTAATACTATGTTGGGGCGCGATCGGGGCGCAACTAGACGACACTGTTGGACTCAACGGCGGGTGTGGTGTATTGCGGCTCAAGGGTGAGCTTTGTGACAACGACGCCATCCTCCGCCTCAGCAGATGAGGAGGCATCGGCTGCTGATGCATTATCCTCCTCATCCTCGTCGTCCATCTCGTCCAGGTCAGCTTCTTCGCTATCGATGTGGCGCGCCTGCAAGGACGGTACGTCTCCCTTCACCCCAACCACAGGCTGGCTGCTGCTAATGGAGATGCTGACTGGTCTGTCCCGATCCGTGCTGGTGGCAGTGCTCAGTCCAGACATGGCTGACATGCTGGGCATGCTGACGGGACACATACAGGGCACGAACTGAATGCGCGAGCCGCTTTTCTCCGAAACCGTGCTCGGCTGCTGGTAGTTAAAGTAGTCCGGATAAGGGTACTGTGGCCGAGCATTATAGAAGTTGTTGACACGGCGGGTATATGTCGGATATTCCGCATTATATTCGCCGTAGCGCAGCGATGATGAGGCTGCTCCCGATTCTGTGGGGCTGCTGCTGCTCGGCGGTAGTGGACTCGTTGATGTTGTTGTCGTTGTTGTGGTTGTTGTTGGCGCCGGCGTTGTTGTCGTCGTTGTAGTTGTTGTGCTCGGCACTGGCGTTGTTGTACTACTCGCCAAGCTGGGTGGCGTCACGTCCGGTTTGTAGCCAGCTGGAGCAGCAACATCGTGACGCCGTGCTGCCGCATAGCTGGTAACCGCATACGGATCGTAGTGGCGCCCAGAGAGCAACGGCGTCTGTGCCGCACCAAACCCAAAGAGGGGCACACCAAATGGACCGCCCGTCAGCGGCTGATACGTGTAGGTGCGGAAATAGGTGAGCGGGATCTGTTGCAGCACCTGCGTGCGAGGTGTTTCCCTATATGAGTGTGTAAGTGAGGTGGTGAGTGAGGTCATTAAAGATGAAGACTAACTAACTAACTAACTAGTTGCACACTTACGTAGTCGTCTTGGGCCACCAAAAGCCACTGGTCGGCAAAGATTGCAGAGTGCACAGGCCGGTGATGAACTACAAAATTAATAAGGGTTTATTTGGCAAAGTGTATGCAAGAAATGTGGAAGGAATATATTTGATGTACCTATTCTAAGCTAGTCCAATTGTCTACAGGAATTTTGATTACAATACAGCATAATCTAAACAAGAACAATCTAAACAAGCCTGCAACTTTATATTTCCTCTGCTTAAACGAGCAAGGATTGTCGTAGCCGAAGGCAAATCAAACAATTTCTTCCTTATTTGTTTCCAGCTCATTTTCAACGAGTGATAGTAAAATCGGTTCGATATCGGATGATATCTTGCTCTTCAACCTTAAAACATTTTTATACAGATTTTAGTAAGCGATTTAGAAGCCTTTGGAAGAGGATAGTTATGATTTGAAAACAGCATTAAACGATTTTTGTAAAAATTGCAACAAGTTCGTGAAGTGTCTGTGGGTCTGCCATATCTAAAATTGATATACTACTCTATTGCTTGGTTATAATTTAAGCAGTAAGCCGATTTGTATCAGCTATTCTTATTAACAATATTTATTATTGTTTCGTTGTCATAGTTAAAGTCCTTATAGTTCGACTCGTGTATAGCTTAATATTGTTCAAATTGTAATATATAAATAAATAATTGATTATTATTATATTATATATTATTATTATTATTGATTTTCTTGCGACTCATGTTTCTTTCTTTTATCTTATCTTATATATATATATATATATATATATATATTTAATTTTGTTGACTTGTCAGGTGTCCTTTCGAAACATTTCACATACCACAAAATATTGCCACATTTTCGATCGGTTTTAAAAAATACACAAGACTCTCACACTCTTCGAATATCCTGTGTGTATGTGTGTGTGTGTGTGTGAGCCGCGTGTCCTGAGCCGGCTAGCAATGATATCACAATGGAGCACAACACTTCAAAAAAAAGAGTCAAGTATTAAATGAGTTGTTCGCGTGAGTCTGCATGCGTGAGCAGCTGCATTTGTTCTAAACCCAGAAACAGTCACTGGCCGAGCTTTTATACGAGCTGATGGCACTAACTGGGCCCGGGATGGGGGATCAATTGGGCGCTGCTTCTCCCACTCCAACTGCAGCTTCAACTCTAGCTACAACTCCAACTCCATCCTCATGTTGCATGTGGCATGGCCCAGAGCAATGTTCGTTAGACATGAAAGACGGCTCGGACGGCGTGCGTCTTGTTTCCATTCCTTTTGTTTCATGGGCGTCGAATTAGTTGGGCATGCGGGGCGGGGCGGGGCAGGGAATAGAACAGAGCGAGAAAATTAATTGCTGGCTTGGAAAAAACTGAAAAGTCGTAAGAGCGAAAAATAAGTTAGGAAATCAATAATAATAATGAACATGCGTTTAGAATAGAAAGCCCCATCATTGACAAAATGATTGAATGAATGACGGTGGCCCACGGGGGCGGGGCGTGTATTATAATTTCCAGCTTTTTGTTGTTGTTGTTGTTGTTGTTCTTGTTGTTGTTTTGCCTGAATAGGGCACAAGCCATTGAATTAGCCATAAATATTTGTAGATGACTATTTCTCGGTTTTATTTGTATTTCGATTATTTTTTGTCTCTCTTTATTTTCCCGCTTTTCACACATTTGGAATTTGATTTGTATTTTGTATTGGATTCCGGAATTTAGGTCACTCAGCATTTTTTTGTTGCTGGAAAATCTCCCCCGATAGCCCTCGAGCATACTTTTTGCACGCAGCTCTGGCAGCTCTTCCAGCTCTTCTCATCCCCTACTCCCCCCCATTGGTGTCTTATGCAATCTCAATAGGGAACCCAAGCACAACAACAATTGGTTCTTTGGCTACGATTGAGTTGCTCGATCATTAAAACTGCATTTTATGACAACTTTCCAAAAGGGAGTAAAGCCTCGTCTTTGTGTCTGCAGGAATTTATTGCCATTTTTTATGGATGGTAAACATTTTCAATGGATTGCCGAGTATTATTGATGGCATTATAAGAAAGGGCTGCAGAGGCACACATGCATACATATATATATATATATATGTATATATATATTGAGGTGTTAATGAGACTTGAGTTTTAATGATAGTGCTGAGCACAGCGTATGAGCCGTTAAGAAAGGCGAGGTGTTTAGCTATGTATTTAATGGCCATTTTTCAGGTAATCAGGTTTGGTGGCTTGATCTGTTAAGAACAGCTTGCAACAATTTGGTGGAGGTAATTGTGATGAGCATGTCAGGTCATTAATAGGTAAGCATCAGACCAATTGCGAGATCAGTTCAGAGTGTGCGAGATCAATGAGAAACTATTGGGAAATCACTCTCAAAATAAATAAAAACAAATATAAATTATTCTACAGAATAACATTTTTGCCAAGTTATTTTATAATTCTTGCCATAAAATTGCCATAAAATTGCCATAAACATCGATATAATAATAATTTATTTCATAAATCTAAAAAAAAAATAATTATTGTATTTGATGATTGATCACATGCAGGTTGACTAAATTCCAGTTGGACTACGGTCTGGTTACTGAGGATGGACTTTGTATATACTTGGATGTGTAGTATTTAGTTGCATCCTTGCTGTGGCCATTGCGATGGGGTCCTTTGTAGCTGCAAGGCGGTAAGTTGGTGAATGACTCAAGAGTAGCTCCCGCCCTCCTCCCATTGACAACTCACCGCGAATTCAAGATAAACCAGGTGTTGTGGTCGTCATGCTCATTGAAGCTCACCGGGCAGTCGAGCTCCAGATCGCGGGCTGCGTCTCTGTGTATTGTTGGCGTTGTTGTTGCCTGGCGACGGGGATGCTGCAACAGCTTGCCCAGCGTGTAAACAGGAAACGCAAAATACTCTCGCTTCAGAGCAAAGCGGGAACTCTGCCGCTGCTTCTGCTGCTGCTGTTGCTGTTGTGGTGGTGCTGCTGTGGTGCTTGCCAGCGAATCTGAAGGAGACTCCAAACTCTCATCCACATAGATAATCTGAAAGGAAGAGCTGGAGGTTGAGCTGGAGGTGGAGCTGTCACTGCTGCTGCTGGTGGTTTCCTCGATCTGATTGGGCGACTGTTGCAGCTCCTGGCTGGGCTCTTCAACTTCCGCTTGAAGCAGATTCTGCAGCTGCTCCTCCTGTTGCTTTGTGGCGCCCTCGCTGGGTGTGGCAAACTGATGCGGACGATGATTGTCGGGCGCCTCCAGTGCTGGGGATCTGCGCAACGACGGCTGCCACTGCACCACCTCCTGTGGCGAGTGATATGCATTGTATTGCTTCACCTTCTTCGACTTCCTCTTGCGCTTGCTACTCGCCAGTTGTGTCTCGTAGGATGTGGGCGGCATGGGAGTGGTCATTGGCTCATTGGCACTCTCAGTTGCAGCCACAACAAGATCTGGATCTTGGTCTGTCTCTGCTGTTGTCGCTGCCACTGTTGTTGTCGTTATTGCCTCGTGTGCATAGAAGGGTATTAGCGTCAGATTGAGCAGCTCCCGCATTCCGGGCAGACGGAGACGCTCGACGATCGGCTTGGGCCGAAACATGGGCGTCGAAGGTGGATAGAGCACCTGGCCGGGCACTGGCTCCTGCATGGGATAGCGCCGAGCACTCAGCATCGTGTTCAGCAACAGTTCACCCCTGCTCCCATTGTAGACAAAGATCGGGTAACTGGAAGTGGGCAGAGCATTATCACCGGGTGCACTATCAAAAATGGGCAAAGATTGCGGCTGGCGACGTCGCTGTGCCTTCTCCTTCTTCGAGTGTAGCGCCTTCATCTTCCCCTTCAAGAGTGGCGCCTCGCCAAGCTGCTGCATATAATGGCTGGGCAGTTGGAGCCGGTGCGGCAGGATAATGGGTCTGGCCTGAGGAGGCTTCGGGACCTGCTCGTCGCTCGAATCCGAGCGCAGGCGTATCGTTATCGCCGTGGGGACATACATCTGCTCTCGTTCCTGGCGCCGTCGAGCGAGTCCACGTCGCATGCCGATGGCGCTATCGTTTGCCTCTTGGCCATCCGCCGCCTGGCGCTTCGTCAGCTCATCCTCAAGTATCCACAGTGGTCGCTGTGCCGCATTCAAATAGCTGCTGGCCAGCGAATGGGGCATTCGTGTGGGAGTCCAGCTCCAGGTGCCATGGAGTGCGCTAAGCAGGCGCAACAGCGCCAAAGTCCAACAGCTGCTAAGGGCCTCCATTCGCAAGTGGCTCGCTCAATCAAATGACCAAAAGAGCCAAACAAACTGGCGACTTTATAAGCCAGCAAATAATAATAAGCCAGCTCACATTGTGGCACAGTTCTGGGTCTGGTCTTCACCTAACTAAATCGTACTTTCGTTTGACGGCCCCGCTGCAAATTGCGAGCAACTTGTTCTCAGCGGGTCGCCAAGTTCAGTGGGGCTGATCCACATACGTTTACAAGCTGCCACCAGAAGCTGGCTCAAGCGGTTTTCTGTTGGCCATGTTTATGCTTCGCTCAACTTGGCTTTAACATCGTTGTTGTGTGACAGACGCAGTTTATTTTGGGCCCAAAGGTTTTTGCGGACTTGAATGGATAATTTTCATGTCACACTGTGGAATATGTTCATGAACCAAATATACGAATTGCGAATTTGTAATTTCAATTCCAGCAAGTTGAAATATACAATCGATAAATGATTTACAAGCTAATATTTAATATTTCTGAGCATTTCACTTGTTTTCTACTTTTATAATTGCGCAAATTTTTATCATAATCAATCCCAAATAACATTTTAAAATAAGCTTAAAAAAACACAAGAAGACAATAAATAATATTTAAATTGTTAGTCGACCAAACACTTGTTTCAAGGACTGGGAAAACCCAGACAAAAAGCCCAATCAGACCAAATAAATGCTAGAGTTAAGTTAATCTACAGTCATTGGCTTCTGATGTCTGGGCTGGCTGCCTGCTAATGGAGCAGAGATGGGTTGCAGTTGTTCCACACATAGATGGAGAGAGAGAGAGAGAGGGGGGAGAGAAAGACAGCCTGGTCGTCAAGAGGAGTTGTTATGGAGGTGGGGGGATCTTCATATTGGACAGCTGTCAAAACTGACATTAATCAAAACACTCTAACTGATTTGCTTTCTTGCGGTTAGCGGCAACAGTCGGAATGTGCCTGAGCCTGCCTCCATTCAAGCAACGAGTCCGAGGCATGCCACAGTCTGTTTGTGCTTGGCTTGAGTTGGACGATCAAAACAAATCTGTTCAGTTCAGTTCAGTTCTGTTCTGCTCTATTCCGATGGGAATCTCGAATGCTGTCCAAGCCAAAGTGCCTGTTTCTCGGTCTTTTGTTTCACATTTGGCTCCACGCTTCCACATTTTTCGATTTTTAGAGATCGCTGTTTGGAAAAACAATTTGGACAACTTACAAGTTGCTTATTTCTCAAGACTCAGGCACTAAATGAGCTAGTGCTGGTGCACTAGGGGAGGGGTGTGGGGGGATCGGTAAAAAGAGGGTGGTCGAGAAAACTGACAAACTAAACATGAACACACAGAGAGAGAGAGAGAGAGAGAGAGAGAGAGAGAGAGAGTGGAGAGTGGAAAGTGGAGAGTGGAACAAGTGGAACGAGCACCGCCAAAAATGGGGTTAATAGCCTTTGACAGACAATTGGACGGCCACGGGCGGTGCTTTATTCTTGGCTCTTGGTCGTGAGTTCTCACTTTACTTGGGAGAAAATGTGGAAATGATGGAAATGAGAATGGAAAATGATTTATTAGTCTGGATGGGTCGCAGCTTTGATCGATCAATCGGCGCTAACCGAACCAAAACTATATATTCTGCTGGTGCCTGCTCTTATTCTTGATCTCTCCTCTCTTTCTCTCTCTCTCTCTCTATCCCTCTCTCTCTCTCTCTCTCTCTCTCTGTCTCTCTCTCTCTCTCGCGCTGTCTGTCTGTCTTTGACTCTCTTTGCTGGCTAATTACAAAAAATAAAATCATTTTGCTAGATTACCTGTGCATCTTTCTGTCTGGCCGGTGCCTCCGGTATTGCCTGAGCTTGCTTCGATCTCCAGCCAGGCCCCGAAAATAGTTGTGTGAAAGAGTTGAAAATGATTTTCATAGTCAATTTATATGTATGTACAGGCATGAATGTATTTCCATTCATTCATATCGATTATTAAGTGCTGTGCTTAGCCGGCAGTTTAAGCCGCAGCGATATTACTCACATGTATCATTGCAAATGGGTTCCCAGTCTCTCCCTTTCTCCTCGAACTCCAATCAATTGCGTGACTTTACAACATAATTAGATCATTTAAAATTAAAAGTATCTTTATGGGTTCCCTTGACTTTATGAGCTTTTAATGGTCTCTGATGCGTTTTAAATTCATCCAGAAAATTAAAACATTATTCGTTTTCGTTTTTTTCATTGGGAGAAACTTAAGATCTTTCGATCTCTTGATATGGTATTCGAAAATTCCACGTTATCTTAATATCACACAAGCCAACTCGTGCCTTTAATTAACAGCTAGAAATATTTGGACAGACATAAGACAAAAGCATGGAGCACAGAAGAAGAAGAAGACACTAAGATGGGCACCTAAATCACAGAGCGCGGAGAGATGGGAGATGGGACCAAGTAGATGGGGAATCCAGCCAAGCGTAACGCATTTTTGACACCAACAATTTGTTCTGTCAATTTGTTATGAAATGCATTTTATGCAAATGAAAGTTGTCCTCAATCTTTCACACAGATACCACAAGACGCCACAAAGATACAGATACAGGTGCAGATACATAGACATCGCTCACTTAGCGACCTGATATATATATATATATATATACATATGCATATGTGTATTTACCTGGGCACTAAAATTCATATTCGTTCCTTCAACATCAACTAGGGGCTGTGCCGCTGCCTCCATCAACTGATTGATGCGCCGCATACAGCGCACTATGAGCAATAAACAATAAACTAATCAATAGGCCGAGCTCGATGAACAGATGCATCTGCATCCAGATACACTTGCGACCTGACAGTTACAGATACACACACACACACGCACACACATCCACACTTGCATATGCATATATAAATGTCAAACGATTCGTTTGTCTTTCGTCTTATTATTTATATACATATGTATGTATATATGTATTGGATGTTAGTACCGATCCACAAGTTGACATGGGTGCAGACTGTGGCCGCTGTCGCCTGACATTTACCAGAGGGATTAGCCATCTAATGGATGCGATAGACGCGATCGCGTCAATTAGGTGTCACGCTTTATGTACGGAGCTAATGATTTTCCTGATAATCAAGAACGGCAACTAAACAAAGAGAATATTTCGAATTATCTACAGATAGCCGTGAGTAAGATGGCATTTTCACTGATCAAAGTTCAGCTGATCATGTCTCAATTTAATTATTTAGTTCAAAAGCCCAATCGAGTATTATCATGAGTTAATCATTTTTTGATCAATTATTTATATCCTAAGAGCACTCGTAGCTTGTCAATTTGGTTAGCGAAAGAAGCTTTTCACACAATTACTCTTTGTCATCGCTCTGATCTGGCGGCTTTGACATATGGCTGGAAATAATCCAAGTACAGCCAAGATAGCTTCGAAACTGAGGATATAACAGATATAACAGATATATCGGTTAATTAAGAATATATGTACTGCATGGGATTGGAGAAGTTTCCACATCTTACAACAATATTAAAGCATCAAAAGTCTCTCTGTTAAAGTTATTAAAGAATAATAAAAAGTGTCAAATATGAACAGACACATGCATATATACACATATATATAAAAATGTGCATATAGTTGAATTTCGATATTTGTGTGAAATAAGAGAAGCAAGCGCTTTGCACATGGTCAGTGACGCCTTCTTCATCTTCACGTTACATCCACAATTGCACTAGACAGCAAGGTCACAGTAGTTGCTTATCATACAAATCTGTTGCTCTATATCACCATGTTCACATCAAAATAAATACTCCAGTTCGGTGCATTTACTTCAATCACAATTTTTGATGTTCATATCCATATTTAATCTGATTGCTGTGCAGCAATCACTCTTCTTGGTCGAATGAGCTTTTAGCTCAGCTGGAACTCTTCTCACTCGTGCTGCGAGAGCAAGCGAATCAGAACAAAACAGAAAAAGAAACAAGAGCATGCCAGACGGTTGTCGATCGCCATTGAAAGCTTTTGCTTTGAAAGCTACGGTTCACCATTGTATGGAGGTGGGAGTAACAACCGCAGCAGGCGAGAAGCTCTTCCAGCAAGCGACGGCAGCAGCGCTATTCAAAGCTTTTTCGCACTCCCCCCTCTTCCCATTCCAGCCCCAGCCGTGGGACTGGGACTGACCACATTCGGCACACAATTCAAATCGGCTGCCCCCCGGTCGCAGTGCGAATTGAGTTGTCGAGTTGTCGAGGAGCGCAGCCGGCTGCTTTGGGGAGGCTTGCTCTCAATTCTGATTTGAGTTGTTATTTTTGTTTTGTGGTTTGCTGAGTGGCCTGAGAGCTTAGAAGTAGTTGCAGTTGGAGAGAGAATAGCTGGCATCAAAGTGAGCGTTGCATTTTAAACTTTGTGAGTGCCGAGACTTTGTCATTTCGGTTTTGAGAAAAGTCGTAAAATCATACTTTTTACACTCAAGCGCGCCAGATTTTATCGATTTTTTTTTAGACAGCATAACGGAAAAGAAAACTAAGAAATGGCTGCCAAGCCCACGCAATCCCCTCAAATATCGACGGGACGCAGAGCTGTGTTCCAGGTATTAGCCGGCGGCTCTGCCGGATTTCTGGAAGTCTGCATCATGCAGCCTCTCGACGTAGTGAAGACACGCATGCAAATCCAGCGCATTCCAGGAGTCGGCGCCTCCGCCGTAGAGGTAAGTCTGCAACATTCCCTCCACTGCCAAAAACGAGTTGGCAATCAGCTGCAAAAAGCTTGTTTCTCACATCAAATGTAAATAGAAACGCTTGACAAAAACAAAAACAAAAAAAGAGAGCGAGCGAGCGAGCGAGTGAGTGAGTGAGTGAGTGAGGGAGACTGAGACTCAGACTGAGACATAAAGCGTTCGGCTTCAGCGGCTTATGCATAACCTTCGCTTAGATCCAGATATGATAACACCCATACCCAGACGCCTTTTATAGCCAGACCCGAAAGCAATAGAGATAGTGAAATGAGTATTCAAGAAACATGCTTATTTCTTATTAGTTAATGCTAGATATTTGGAAAGGTCGTGTCAAGGTTAATTAAAGCACAGAAATACTCTCGTCAAAATCAAATCAAATATATATATAGCTATTCGATAAGACCAAACAAACCACCAGCTGATGAGTGTTGAAAGTTTATTATATTAGTAATAATACATAGACGCATAAGTACATATATACATACATCTATATAGACTCATAATTATAGAGTATCAGCGCCTTTTCTTATCGACTGAACTTATCTCTGCCAAGTGATTATCTTATTGTTATTGTCATCAAACCGCATGCCACATTCAAAGACTAGCTGACACCATAGTCTTAGCAGTAGTGTTTGTAAGTGAAAGTGTTTTTGGCTCTGTTTTTTTTTAGCTGACAGCAGTCAGTCCCGATTTGTGTACCCCTTCACAGATTATTTTAATATATATAATCAGTTTTTTAAACGAGAGAATAATCGTTGTCGGTCGATGTTGAACACTTTTTGTCTCAGGTTGATAAGCTTTCTAAACTTCTGCAACAATTATTAGACGCACATTTCGGGCACATTTATTTAAATCTTTGACAATTTATTATTCTTGCTAAATGTAGTCTTCATTCTAAAATATACATATATAATTAATAACCATATTGTACTCCTACTAAACGCTTTAAAGTAATATTTGCCACAATTTGAAAATAGATGCATATACACACCCACCCACACACACACACTCGATGAGACATTCTAGCTGTGCCACATTTAGCAGATGCTCTTATATTGAATTGAATTGAATTTGGAATCCCATTTGCAGACGCACTACAATGGGGTTTTCGACTGTTTTGCCAAGATGTATCGGCAGGAGGGCCTGGCGTCATACTGGAAGGGTCTGATTCCACCCGTTCTGGCCGAGACGCCAAAGAGGGCCATCAAGTTTTTGGTGTTTGAGCAGTCGAAACAATATTTTCTATTTGGATCGCCGACACCGACGCCATTTACCTTCTCGATGGCGGGCTTGACGGCCGGTCTGCTGGAGGCGATTGCCGTCAATCCCTTCGAGGTGGTCAAGGTGGCACAGCAGGCGAATCGCCAGAGGCAAGGCGCTGGCACATTCGAAGTGGCCCGCGAGATAGTCAAACGCGATGGCTTTGGGCTGCGAGGATTGAACAAGGGCGTCACGGCGACCATGGGTCGCAATGGTGTCTTCAACATGATCTACTTTGGGTTCTTTCATAGCGTGAAGAATGCGGTGCCGGAGCCCAAGGACAAAGTGTGGGAGTTCCTGCGCAAGGTGGCCATTGGGTTTACGGCCGGCACGCTTGGCTGCCTGGTCAACATACCGTTCGATGTGGCCAAGTCGCGCATCCAGGGACCACAGCCGGTGCCCAATGAGATCAAATATCGTAGCACCCTGAGGACAATCGGCATCGTCTACAGCGAGGAGGGCTATCGCGCCCTCTACAAGGGCCTGGTGCCAAAGATCATGCGCCTGGGTCCCGGTGGTGCCATCATGCTGCTAGCCTTTGACTACGTCTACGAGTACCTCCTGAAGAATCACTCCTAGTCCCACACTTACACTTACATTTAAATTTACTTGTTCAATTGGTGGACACAACACATACGTTGTATGTATGTATGTGAATGGATCGACGATTAAGTAGGAGGCATCATGCATCGTGGAATTCATTGGCAATTCGCCATTGGAACTGGATCTGGATGTGGACATGGCATAAGCTTCTCGTTCAAATGCTGGGTTATTGAAGCTATCATTTGGGCGAGGAGCATATGCCGACATACCCACATCCAGATCCAGTTCCAATTGCCAATGAATTCCACGATGCATAATGCCTCCTCCTTAATCGTCGATCCATTCACATACATATATACAACGTATGTGTACATAATAAAGTTAGGCTCTTTATTTTCGTGTATTTTTATTTGATTTTTGTTTTGGTTTTGTCATTTTTAACACATTTATATGGAAGGAAACACCGATATAATTGCTTGCAGATTCGAAAGGTGTTGCACAGCTCTCAAGAGCCGCTTCTTTAGGCTTGCTCAGCACATTTGACTAAAATGTTATGTCTTGGAAGACAGCAGCCAATTTGTATTTATTTATTTCTCATTTCGTTTCCGTTTCCGCTTCGTTTAACATTTGGATCCTTGAAATTCTTGACGCTTTTAGGAAGCACATGTAGATGTTTATCTTATCGTTCTATATATTGAATCTGTTCGCATCAGCGATACATTGTGTCTCCAAGATCTATATTTTGGTCTTTAACACCAAAAAGTTCGCTACACGATTTGAAATCTGAAGTTTATCTTTTATAAAGCATACTTCGCGTCTACACACAAAAAGATCAAGATGAGATACAAATGATGGAACTAAATGGCTTAAACGAATGAACAGTAATTAAAAACATCTGTATATATAATTCAAATTGAATATTACTATATATATATATATATATATATACATATGCATATATATATATGTATATAATTAAAATTAAGTTGAATTTCATAACCTAAGTCGTAAGATAAATGTGTATAAATACATAAGTGCAGACTATTTAGTTCGATTTGTTCTTTTCTCTAGACTCCATAAACAATTTCGGAAGTTGAATGTTTCTTGCTACATGGATCAAGATATTTTAAATATATATATATATATATATATATATATATTGTTTTGTTTTTATAATGCATTCACGCATAGAATAGAACCATTGACTTAATGTCTACATATACACATATACGTGTGTGTGAGTGTATTTATTTTTATTGGGTATACATTTAAATATATATATATATATTGGCAGAAGCGAGCAATTCGGGAGGTTTTCGTTGATTGTAAATCATACAACTGAAACACTTTCAACTTATTACAAATCAGTTTCGAGGAAAAGACACGCATGGAAATCGAAGTCAACGCATCACTACAAAAAAGTGACTTGTTGCTTTTCCTTCATTCCATTTTTGTCATCTTTTCTTTTTTTAAGTAACGTTTCGTCTTTCTTGTGAGGCAATCTCGTTGCGTATTCATTTTGGACCACAGACTACAAATGTATATATGCGACTAACTTAAAACTAATCAAATGTACAAATCAGATAAAAGGCATTATTTATAAATTAAGTTAAAAAGTCACACGTCGAACTGCTTCAGTTGGCGATTGCTATGCCTTTGCACTTGTTTATTGTAAACGTATGTATATCGAATAGCATAGTCTCGCATTGTTGATAATCAATTATAATAATCAAATAAATAATCATATTTATTTTAATTTGTTGTATTTAGATGTATGTGTCTATGTGTGTTGTATGTGTGTTGGATGTGTGTTGGATGTGTGTTGGATGTGTGTTGGATGTGTGTTGGATGTGTGTTGGATGTGTGTTGGATGTGTGTTGGATGTGTGTTGGATGTGTGTTGTATGTGTGTTGGATGTGTGTTGGATGTGTGTTGGATGTGTGTTGGATGTGTGTTGGATGTGTGTTGGATGTGTGTTGGATGTGTGTTGTATGTGAAATGCCTTCATCTTTTCGACCTTATGTTTGGTGTGTATGTTAAGAGTGTGTGTTGTAGTGTGTGTTGTAGTGTGTGTTGTAGTGTGTGTTGTAGTGTGTGTGTGTGTTTGCATGCTGCTGTTCCTGATGAAAAACAAAATGCATTTCTGCCACTCTTCAGTTCTGTGTCCCTTTTCAGTCCATCATCTTCGTTGTCCCTTTTCCCGTCGTGTCCAAAATGCAAGTCAAGGAGAATAACAAAACAATTTCAAAAAATATATGTAAAAAAATGTAGCTAACATGTAAACTTTTGCTAAGAGCTAATGGAACGATGGATGATGGTGTCTATCTTTCGCCCTCTCCCGGCTGCGCTGGACATATGTCCTCTCTCCACCATTGCGAGTGGCAGAGAGAGAGAGAGAGAGAGAGGGGGAGAGACAGAGAGTGGGGGCATTTGCTTAATAGATGCGCTCGTAGAACAGCAGATAGGCCTGTGCCTTGAGAGCCGCCTCCTCGCTGACTTCCTGGACACGTGAGTCCGATACATAATACCATTTGCCGGGCGGTGCCTGAATATTGGCCGCCTCGTCTGGTTCGCCAGGCGCCTGATCTCCGGCGGCAGCATCAGCACCATCAGTGGCGGTTGCAGTTGCAGTTCCAGTTGTTGATGTGGCAGTTGTTGTTGAAAACGCATCTTCATCATCGTTAATGCCATTCTGGAGCAGATCGGGCGGAGCCTCGTCCGAGGTGGATGCATTCCCGCTGGAGCTGGTGAAGTCATCGCTGTCATCCATGGCCTTTCTGCGCATCTCGCGCGCCTTGCTCTTGATCAGCGACTCCTCGAGCTTCTTCAGCTGCTCATCGTCCTGATCGAGTTCGGCCTTGCTGCCGTGCGGCAGAAACTTCCAGCGCTTGTCATCTGGCGTCACGTTGGGACGCACCTTCACATAGGCGGTATAGTGTCCGCCGTAGAGGCCGCCCGAGTGCTCGACAACGCCGTACAGCGCATAGAGCAGCTTCTTCTGCTTACGATCAATGTTGGGCAAATTCTTCACCTTGGAGCCGCAGAAGGCGGCAATGTCCAGCAGCATCGTATAGGTAACCGGACGGGTCAGCTTGCGAAAGACGCAACGCGGCCCCAGCTGGAATCTCTTCAGATGGAGTATGAGCACCGCCGGCGGACTGGATATCAGCAGCTGCTTTGTTGCATTCGTGTTCACCGAATTGGCCTGCGGATCGGTGCCGTTGATGCGACGCGTGCAGCTCTCGCAGCCGACCTTATTCTGTCCGGTCATCAGCTCAACGGCACTAAAGTTATTCAGACACGATGGCACCGAACATTCACCCACCTCGCACTGATACCGCGGCGCTATTGTGGTGCTCCAGTCCGAGTAGCTTTGGGTGCGCACGCGCCTAAGGCCTGACACCGTCTTCTCCTGTTCGCGCATCGTCAGCTGCTCCATTTGCAGCTGCAGCTGCAACTGTCCCGCCGACAGCTGACGTATCAGCGATGCACCCTCCTCGCTCAGTCCAGCATTCACCAGACTAGTCGCTGTGCTCCCATCGTTCTCATTATCCTTATCATCTGATGTTGCAACTGCTGCTGCAGCATTCTTTTCGCCGGCAGTCAAGCTGCTGGCTGGACCTTTGCTGCATTTGTTGTTGCTGGTGGAGCTGATAGCACTGCTGTTGCTGTTGCTGTTACTGTTGCTAGTGGTGCTGGTGGTTGTGGCCGGCGCTGGGCTGGTGGCTATGCCCGAGTCTGTAAGCACAAGCGTTAGCAAAGTGTGAGTGAGTGAGAGAGAAGGCATGATGATGATGGTGTATGTGCATGTGTCTCTGTCAGTAATCAAGCAAATATATACATATATACCAACTGGAGAATAGCGCTAACTTTATTCAATGTCGTCTTATAATTTTGCATGTGCTCAAAAAAAAAATATAAAAAAAAATATCAAGAAAATGAAATAAAAAAAATAAAAATCTTTTGCAAAAATCACTAGGAAAATGCGGAGCTATTTTTGAAGAAGTCACTAATTGAAATATATATATATATACATATAAAATATATATATATATTACGATCTAGATATGGACATATGTAAGCTGCTGATTCATTCAACTAGTATATAGATATATAAACAAATGCAAATTTTACGATATATTCAATGAGCATTATTTGTGGGCATGTGTGCAAGATTAGTTGGTTTTCCTTGGCTGACTCACCGTTCTCGTCCTCCTCCAGCGAGTCTTTGTCCATGTGCTCGATGTGTCCATGTCCATGCTTCTCGCCCAACGGCTGGGTATTGCCATTGCCGTCCTTATAGAACTTGACACCGCGTCCGGGCCCGGCCGAATCCTCAGCCACATTGTCCTCGACATCGGCATCCGTATGCTCCGATGTGGTGCCACTCAGCGATAATGTGTCCGCCCGTTGACCCTCGCCCCAGGGCGCCGAGCGAGCCTTGTCGCCATCGGTGTCCGCTGAGAAGAGCGGCGTTTGCACCTGGCCATCGCCACAGCCGGACTGCTGCTGCTGCAGCTGCTCGCCATTGGCGTGAGGATGATCACCGCCACCGCTGTTGCTGGAGCTGGTCTCGTTGCTGAGCTGATCGTTAAAGTTGAGTTTGATGGGCAGCTTCTGGGCCAGCTTGGTGCGCTGGTGTTTGGCGGCACGCTTCGCCTTGCGTTCGCGCTCCTTTTCCTTCTTCGCTTGGGACTTGGACGGCCCCAACTTAGCCTGTCCTCCATCGGCGTGCAGAAAGAAAGACGACTGCTCCGTGAAGGCCACATCCGTGTTGCCGTTGCTAAAGTTGGCACTGATGTGCCCAAAGCCGCTTCCGCTGCTCTTGTTGTTGTTGCTGGCGCAGAACATGCTGGGTGGCGAATGCTCGGGACTAGTTTTGCGACGCTGCGGCGGCTGTGGCTTCTCAACGGCGACGGGCAGCGACATGTCCAGGAAGTATTCGTGTCGTGACGACACATTGAAGCAGTCCTGGCACGTTAGCGTCGAGACTAGAAAGCCGCGAAACACTTGCTCCGGACGCAGGATGCGATCGGCAGCCTGATTGCCATAGATCTTGCACTTTTGGCGCAGCTCCTCGGACACGCTGTTAATGTCCTGATCCTTGTAGCCCAGATTATGCAGGATGACGCGCTGATAGCGCTTCAAATCCTCAGCGCGCACGCTCTCCAGCAGCTGACGCAACAGCTCATGGGCATCGTGCTGATCACCGCCCGTAAACTGGGGACACTTAGCGCACAGCTTGTCGAACAGTTTGCTGGGCATATAGACGCCGCCGCCGGACTGCAGCTCCTCGAGCGCATTGGCCAGCGCCGCAGTGAGATTGCCCCAAGAGGAGAGCGTGCCCCTTATGGTCGGCAGCTCGATGTCGCCCTTACCCTTAAAGCTGAAATTACCGCCGGGCAGCTCAAATCTAAAAACAGAAAAGGAAGAGCAACAATTATCGAGGGATCCATTTAACAACTAGTCAAAATTATGCACAGCAAGAGAATGAAAAATACTGGCAAGCTTCTGATGGACCTCTCTGAGATCAGCTTGGCACAGACAGACGGACGGACTCAGGTTTTGACTCATGCATAACTTCATTTCTGGATGGGTTGCGTTACTTACTCTTCGCCTGGCTCGGCCAGCTCCTTGAGAACGGCAAGGAGGAAGGGTGTCTGGGCGAGGCATTGCATGACGGCGTTGAAGAAGCAAGTGTTGCCCAAATTAATGAGGCCACGGACGCGTGGCAAACGGTCCAGCTGTGTGCTGGATGACAGCAACGGCGCCACCTGTGGCCTGTATTGGCTGGTTGCAGTTGATGTTGCTGCTGTCGCACTCTTGACCATGCCAGGCACTGCCTGGGCCTGCGGCAGTGGTGGTGGCAAGGGTGGTGGCGGCGGTATTGCCTCACCATCACCAGTTGGCAGCAATGGTTCGCCGCCCGCCGTGGACACCATGGAACTGATCTGTTGCAGCGTCAACTGGATTTTGTACGCGATGTCTTTGATCACTGTTGGGTGCACTATTGGTGACTCTGACGGCTGCTCCAAGTACGGCAACGGCTCTGCAGCATTGGAAGTGGCGGCAACAACCTTGGGCGGCTTCTGGGCAAGACGCTTGACCAGCTCGACGCACTCGAGCAGATTCTTGCGCGACTTGGCGCTCACCTCACTGTCGCAGCTATAGCACCAGATCTTAAATGAGCGCGTGTTCAAGGCCAGCGCATGGGCGTCCGAATGGGGTGTCTAAGCGGAATATTGGCACATGTTATAATAATGATATACCGCTGGTCGTCGGCAGATTACCTGATGGTGTTGGAGGGCGTGCTGGTTGCGTGCACGGCCGCACAGCTGTGTGCCGCACTTAAGGCACAGCCAGAGCGTGTTGTCGTATTCGCATTCAGCGGCATCGCCACCGCTGCTCGCATTGTTCGCAACCAGTTTGGGGCACTGTCCGCATTCGAAGAGGAGTCCAGTGGTCCTCAGTTGGCGACGCAGTCGCGCCGTATCCACTGATTTCTTGATGTGCTGGCAAACGGTTGCGTTGCTCGACGATCCACTGCCCGAATGATGATGATGGAGATGATGATGCTGATGTCCATTTAACAGCTCCTCCTCCCCAGATTCGGTTGAGCTGGCGCTTTCCCGTTTGTCCGTCTTGCGTTTCTTTACCATGGCGCCGCTGACGTAGCTGTCGCTGTTGCTGTTGCAACTCAACTCACCCAGCGGCTGTACGGGCTCTTGCCTCTCACACTCTGAAATGAAAAAGTTGTGGACTGTAGTAAAGCGGTCAATCTCCACCAGTGTCAGTTCATTGCGGTTGCGCTTATTGCTATTCTTATTGCTGCTGCCGTGATTATCATCCTTTGCAGTTGTCCTTTCGTTCAGTTTATAGATTCTCCTACCTCTCCTTTTGCCTTGTCGCTTCTTCATTGAGAACCCTTTTTGGCTTTTGTTTTGTATTGGTTTTGCATGTGATTCGTTTTCTTTGTTGCTTTCTGTTTTGTCAGCGTTGACTGATTATAACTTGTGCTGTTGATTTTGACATCAGATTTGAAATCGATTCTATGTTCTGCTTATCAAGTTTCGAGCTTTCATTGGGTGCGCAGCAAGGTTTCTTTCTTCTATTCATTTCAATTTGCTTCTAATTAAATCAAATTCAAAATTACTGCTGTAAGTGAAGTAATAATTAGTACAGCAGAAAATGCTAAATGATTTCAATTTAAAAACCACTGCGACAACTGCGATTGCGCGTCCCAGATATATATAAATATATAAATATATATGCATCTTTATTAATATATGTCCTGGATGCACAACATCCCTGCACAACAACAGCACAGCACAACTCTCCCCTTCCGCTCGGCTGTGCAGCACAGAAACCAGGCTGCGTTCGCCTCACAGCTGAGTCGTGGAGACACAGATTAAGGCGGAATCTGGCAACAAGCAGCCAATTTGTTTGTTTGCATCGACGAAGATCGGACAAGTCGTGTTGCAGTTGGTAGATGCTGCCAGTGTTGCTGTTGCGTTGTTATTGTTATTGTTGCACTCGAAACGTGCTCGTTGAAATTGAGTGCGGGGTGTTTTGCTGCTGTTGCTGTTTTTGGGGTCAAATCTGTTCAGGCAGACGTTCATTGGCACTCTGCGAACTGCGACTCTCTGCTTCCCGAAGAGAGCAAGCTTTGCAAGCGCTGATTGCTCTTTCTATTTTGAGGTTAAGTTTAAGTTCATGTGCTGCCATATTGGGCTGCACTCGCAGCAACAGCAGCAGCAGCAGCATTGTTGTGTTTTGTCTTTGTATATATATATACATGAATATATATATACATATATATGTATATATGTCTATCTGCGTGTGTGTTGCCGTCGTGTGAGCCCCGCAACAGTGCAGCTGGCATAAACAAGCACACTGGAATCGGGGGCATAGGTGTGAGGGGGTGGGGCAGAGGGGATAGGGGTACACTCAACCCAATTTTATATTCTTTTCTTTTTTTTCACAATATATTCAAAAACATGCACTCGCGCACACACACACACACAAAGACACATACCGAAAGACAGGATAGTCAGTTAAAATGGTTTCAATTTCTGCTGCTCTGTGTCGAGTTTTTTTGCACACTCATCGTGTCAACATCGGAGTTGTATTTGTTGAATTACCTTGAGTTAGATTTTGCAATATGCGCTGTACATCAAGTATTATAGCGTCTCTGTAGATTCACCACTTCGTAAACACCTCGCAAAAAAAAAAAAACGTGAGCTTCAATTGCGTTCGCATTCACATTTAATGCAGAAGGAGAACTTCGAGGCAATTAATCGAAGTGCAATAGTGCGCAATCGATATTTCACTACTCTTTGCTGCGGCAAGTTGTTGATATCGATGATTGTGGCGGTTGGTCGACAGTGCACATCGATACTTTTTTAGGCGCGGAATTAAAAATCAATAAATCATTTTGTGACGGTTGAATTTTGAAAAATGTAGCAACGAAATTTAATCATTTACCAGAGCTAAGTGAGCTGGTGTTTACATACAAGAATTAAATTATTATAAAAATTTAATGATTTTAATGATTTTTAAATATAGTGTTTCCAAGACAAACAATAAATATATCAAAGCTGATTTTTTTTCAGCTACTGTTCTTCAGGTTCAACACTCGAAAATCATTTGTATCATTGCTTTCGCGTTGGCTACTTAGTCAACTTGGCTAAGTAAGTCAAACCTAAAGGCCAGAGTCAACTAACCAACTTAATTCAGCAATCAAAAGCGAAAATATAACAACAACAATAAAAACAACACGAACGACAAGAGTACGCAGAATATACAAGCAAAAAAAAGCTGGAATATAAAAAGCCAATCATAAAGGAAACTTCCAGACATAAACTCCCTATAATTACCAACACCCTGAATGTTGTAAATGCATCAAAATCGTACCGCCCTTCGGGGCAATATTTCATGCGACGGCGACTATAAAAACAGCAACAACAACAGCGCTGAGATGAGATGAGCTGAAACAGGTATACGCCAAGCGAAAGAGATGCAAAGAGAACAAAAAAAAAAAAAAAAAACTAAGAAAAGAAGAAAAATATTTAAAATAAAAAACGTGCATTCAATTTTGAGTTGGGTCTCTCGATTGCTGTGGATCGGTCCCATTTCGAACCTATTCCTTTTGTTCCTTGTCCTCTGCTCAGGTTGTCTGGCCGTCTGTCTGTTCGTCTGCTCAATTTGCCTGGATTGAGTCGTCATCAGCATGTATTATCATTATCATCATTATTATTGTGTTCACTGCGATTGATAGACTTAGATTTTCTTTGGATGAAAATGTTATCTTTCTCTATCGCTCTCGCTCTCGCTCTCGCTTTCGCTCTCTTTGTCTTTGTCTCTTTCTTTCTCCTCGTACCGATAAGTGCCCATTAATACTTTGTACACAAATACTCTGTGCCCCATCCTGCACACCTGTTCCTGTTGCAGTTGCCGTTGCCGTTGCAGTTGCACATTGCTGTACATGCAACGAAATTAAATGCAAGAAGACACAGGAACTGCGCACATTAAAGTCTCATAATGCATAATAACATCAAAAGAAAATTTCGCATAAAAAGTTAAGAAACATGTTGCACGCATTGGACACACCAGCAGCCAGCCGTGCCAGCAAAAAAGAGAAAGAGAGAGAGAGACATACAGAGAAACAGAGAGAAAGAAAGAGTTTATATTCATATCTTCCTTTGAGTTTCCCAGTCCCAGTCCCCCATTCTTCTGGCCCCATCCCTTCACGGTTCCCAGCACAAATTTGCTGTAATGAATATTTCGCAGAAGACGTAAATCGATTCCTGGACGAAGCGGCTGCCGTTCGCATTTTGCCTTTCCCGTTCCCTCTCCTTCTACCACTCCCTTCTGGTGTCATTCTCCGACTCCTCAGCCTCAGCCTCAGTCTCAGCCTCAGTCTCAGTCTGAGCATCATCATCTTCATTACGTGCATGCAAAGCGCAGTTTAGCGTTTGATTTTGTTTCTTTGTATACCCTCTACAAATGAAATGCTCAACAGCGCGGCATGACCAACTTGTAAGTGTCAATAATAATCAAGAATGCATTTTTGATTGAAAAATCTTAAAACAAGAATTAAAAATGTTAGTTTAAGCTTCTTCTTACTTCTCATTTGAAATGTTAACGGCTTCTGTTCCGCTTTGATTTTAATGTCATAAATAAGATTCCTCTGAAATGTTGCACAGTAATGATTTTGTCATTCATTTAGTGTAAGTGGCAAGTAGCGAACATATTTATGATTATGTTTTACAGGGTATGTATGCACTGCTGATGCTTCTTTACCTTTTGCATAGTATCAACTGGGCATTCACTGGCTTATTGCTGTTTGTTTTGGATTGTTGCACCATCAAATTTACTGTAAATCAGCAACATCGGAATTAGAATAAAGCTTTCTTGTCAGACATAGATATACCCTATGCAAGTGAGTGAGAAGTAAGTGAGTTTGGCTTCCTGGCATTAACTAAGCCGCTTTATAGCTTCTCAGCATTAATTATGGCTCGTATCCCGCCGATCCTCTTTGGATTAGAGTGAAGTGCAATTTCCGATTGCGTAATTAGCTGGCCAATTTGCTGTCTGTTTGTTTGTTTGTTTGTTACTCATTAGTAATCCTCAATTTTATTGCAACAATTATTCTTGCCACAGTGCTGTCCATTTGCTTAAGAGCGCCTTGATTAATTATCAAGTCATTTTCACTAATTTTTAACAAGATTTGTCGCCTGGCCATTAAAAGTATATTTCAAATTGATATAGGTTGATCATCCTTTAAGTAACCTTGAGCCCTTAAAGGGTATTCGATTGTCTGCATGCCAATCATGAATTACAAAAATAAAAGTACAAATAAAAATAAAACTAAAATTAAAATAAGCTAAGCTCTGATTTCTGGTTTTGTTGCTTTAGCTTTGGCTTTTTTGTTGTTGTTGTTCTTGGCTAAATTGCGCAATAAATTATGCTGAATGCAACATTTGCTTGTGGCATTGTTGCTGTTGCCGTTGTTCTTGTCTGCTGTCTGCTGTCTGCTGTCTGCTGTCTGCAGTCTGTTGTCTGTTGCCTGTTGCCAGTGTGCCCGCTGTGGCGCCTCAAGTATTGTGTGCATTTAAATCATATTCCATTTACAGCTTCTGTTGGCCACAGTCATTCTCTCATTCTGTTGCAGTTATTTATGGCTGCAACTCTCATCACTGCAACTGCCACAAAACAAACTCACAAAAGATTCTAATTCTGATCAACAAACTAAAATTGCTGACAACAGACTTGATATAAGCTTCTTCATTCTAGAATAGTTTTTGGTTTAGGATTTTCCATGCTTCGACATTTAAATATCTATCCACAAGAACAGCTCATTCCTACACTGAAAGAAATAACGTAATCTTTGTATTATAAAATTTACATTTAATTATTATTATCGATGCCTAAATCTGGTATTTCAAGATTATTTTCCTTGCTTTTCTTGTCAGCATCGTCGTCGGCGGCGTCACTTATGATCCACTATTCCTGGAAATGATGCAGCACAAGTTGCCACAGCTTGCTGCCTCATGCTCATGCTGCAATTGCAACTGCATTGAGAACTACATTCTCATATCCATTTTCATTTTCATGCCGTTTCTGGCCCAAAGGCCGCCTCAAATGAATTTCAATAAATTAGTGCAGCTCTGTTGCCGCTGCTGCTGCTGCTGCTGCTGCTGCTGCTGCTCTTATTCTTGCCACTCACTACCTGCAGCGTGCGTCAGCGGTTGCATTTCAAAGGAGCTAACCCAAGAAGAAGAACAACTGCTGCTGCTGCTGCTGCCGCTATCTGTTGGCTCTCTTAGCCTCTTATCACTGTGGTGGGCACTGTTGCATTTGCCGCAGTTGCTGTTGTTGCCGCATGTTGTTATCATTTAATGAACGCTCCGCTTGGATGCCAGAAGGCCCAAAAGCACACACTGTCAGCTTAATCTTGAGCTGCAGCTGCCCCAACTGGCCCATGCCACACGTGCGGTTATCTTAAGTAAATGGCAGCAGCCTGCCACATTGACTTGGGGCTCAAGTTGAAGTTGTTGTTGCAGTTGCACTGCTGCAATGTTAATATAGCGATAATCATGGCTCCATCTACTAATTAATTGACTCTTTGTGTTCTCTCCTTTTGGCTCTTGATTCGCCAGTACCTTCACATCCCCCTTACACCTCTCCCTCCCCCTCCACCCCTGTGCCACACCTGCTTACAATCGGCGTCTGTGCGGCGCTTTTCGTTTCATTTCAAAAGCCTGTTTCAATTTTCTGCATTTTAGTGCCTGATGCACTTTGGCATCTCGACGCAGGGCGAGCCAGTCAACCATTCAGCTCCTCTTTGCTGCTCCTCCTTCTCCTTCTCCTTCTCCCCCCTTCTCCACTTCTTTGCTGTACGCTCTTCGCCTCTGCTTCTTGTTTGTTGTGTGGACCGACGAACAGACGGACAGACCGACAGCTCTTGTGGTTTTTGCCTACACATATTTGCACTTTGGCTGTGCTTGCCGCTCCTAAGCCTCAAGCCCCAAGCCCCATGCCCCATCCTCATCCTTAAAGGGGAGTGACAGGGGGGCATGGTTAATCTTACGTCCTCTGTTATTTTTTGTGGTTTTCTTTTTAATGCGTTCAATCCATGTGTGTAGATAATTTTGACATTTAGTTTCTTATCTGAAGTTTATTTCTTTTGAAAGTGCAAATCTTTTTGCCAGACCAGCCCATTCCATCGGCGTCGCAGTCGCAGTCGCTGTCGCAGTTGCGCTCGTCGTCGTCGTTGTCGCTGTCTCTGTCTCTGTCGCCGTCGCAGTTGACGTAGTTTTCAGTATTTGTGCGGGGGGTCGCTAAATTAGCACCTACACACTTCGCTCCCGCAGACAACAACAACAACAAAAACAACAACAACAACAACAATAGCGCTGCTCTGTAGCCCTGGCAACTTTATTAGCACCCCAGAGAATCTTTGATCTTTTGCCGCCGCCGCCTCTGATGATGAGTTGCTTTTTTATGCACATACATACACACACCCATACATACATACAGACACGCATACATATTCACTGATGTATGTCTGCTCGCACACATACATCCTTTGCGATCGCCTCAATAAATGACTCATCTACGAAGGAGCCCAGCTCTTAACTGAAATACTTGTGTGGCAACTGATCTATGATCTATGATCTGATGCATAGATCAAATATATATATGTATATATTTTACAGTAGTTACTTGGATTTTAATCTAATCGTATCTTTGAGAACATCTCTTTTACCATTAAAAAATGTTGAATTTGTGAAAACTTTTAAAAATGATTTATAAAAAAATGCATAAATAAAATTCACACATTTATTTAATATTTTAGGAAATTAATCATTCTTCTAGAGAAATTGCAAAGGCTTTTCGACTTTTGAAATTTACCAAATAATGAATGAATTTAATTTTTTTATTTTATTTTAAATATTTAATAATTTTATTGAACAATTTAAAGAGTTTTTCCAATATTCGACTTTTGAAAATGCTGGAATTAATTTAAATACATAATTTTATTTTTTAAATTGAAAAATTTAATTTACACAAATGTTGAAAATAATTATATTAAATATAGGATAGATTTCTAATTATGATAACCATGTTCTCTAGCCAGAATAAGTTGCATTTAATAGTGTATTTGGCATTCGATGCACATATATATATTTATATATATATATATGTATATAATAAATATATAAATATATTTATTTTTTTGTTTGCGTTTCTTAATTTTGCACGCAGGATATGGCAAATTATTTTTGGCGCGCCCTCGTTTGATACTACGAGCAGACTGGGTCGCCAATCCGGGGCTATAGACAAATATCCATTATTTTATTTCATATTGTGCTTGCAGATGGGTTGTCAAACATCTTTTTTTGGTTTTCAGTTTTCTTTCCTTTTTCGTGGTATTTTATTGCTTTCATTGTTTGCCAGTCCACTTTGCGTTGAGTGGCCTTTGTTGTTGTTGCTGTTGTGCTCATATCCTGCGATATCCTGGCAAGCGCCAGGCTCCGTTACCTGGCTACTTGCCTCGCTGCCTGGCGTATCAATTTCAATTGGTTCTATTATGCGATAGGGCTAATTGTGAACCTAATCGCTGGCCAACAACTTGCAGATGCACGATTTAAGCGGAACTCGAGACATTAACAATAGAACAGCTCTCACATTGTTTTAAGTGGACGCAAAATGAGGCAAGTTCAACTCTGAAGTTCTTTTAAACAAATCACTATTACATTACCTATCAGTGTTTGGTTTGCTCAGCTCTTCTTCTTAATTTAGCTATGTCTTTCTTGGCTTCAGTTTTTATACTCCTATATAATTCAAATCACGTCGAGATTCGTCTCCATTCGTCAGTGGAGTATGAGGTAATCTTTGACCTAATAAAACAAGGATTTCTAACGAAATCCTTTATATGATTTAGTTTAGTTGATTCTCTGCTAAATTGAAAATATTTTAACCGATACTACGCAGAGAGTAAATAACAATAAAAATAAATAATCTCAACTCGCAGACAAAGTTTATAAACATATTTTTAGCATAAGACACGTGTAGTATGTGAATCAAGAATATATATGCTATAAGGTAACTTTTTTTTATAGATATGTATATATCATTGGTTCCTAGTAGTTAATTTATAGCAACAGAATTGATGCCCAATTGTATTATCTAGCTAGATCAACCCGAATCTCTTCTCTCATATTAAGGAGTACTTCATCTGCTTCGCTTTTGTTATATACTATATACTATATACTATATATATGTATATACACACACATACTTACTTGGAACATACGTATGTGTATCTAGTTTTGGACATTCAAGTTGACGGCGTTATTTGCCGAGGCGAGTCTTCTTTATGCTCCTATTCTTCTCCGCCTGTTTGTGTCTTTAACAGTTAAATTATGCGAAGGGCGCTTGTGTAACCAAAGTAGCCAGAGAGTAAGTTGTCCAGAGAGCGGAGGGTCTCCAACAGTGCTGAGCATAAGTATTGTCTCAATGCTTGTCAATATTTTAAAGTCGAAGCAGAACTGACCAACCTGAGGCAGCATACATATACCAAATGAAAACAAGCGAGAACAGCTATCTTGGGCACACCGAAGATTGTATACCCTAGCAGAGTAGAGACTAAACTAAATCGAATCGACTACTCTACACGATTAATCCCACTTTCTGCGATTATGTGATCTTAAATAAATCTTAGGAACTATGAATATCATCACTTGTGTGTGGATTATATTGTCATCATGCCGACAGACACATTTCGTATACAACATTTGTCAAGTACGTGTGGCAACAACAACAACAACAACAACAACCCTTTCACATTCGGCTTTGTGCTTTGTGAGCCGCTCTAATCCCATTCCTAGAGACTATTCCCATTCCCATTCCCATTGCCATTGCCTTTGCCATTCCCAGTGCATGGCGTAACTTTAGACGCCACAATGTGTCATGTTGTTTTAGCTGTAGTTGTTTCAGTTGTTGTTCAAGTTGTTGTTGTTGTCATTGTCTGGCTATTTGGCTTGAGTTGCGGTAATTCACACACTCCTGACAAAGTTCGTCCGCCTGCTTGGCCACTGTTTGGAATGATTCTTGCATTGTAATTATCGCATTAATTCTATGGCTTCAGCACAAGTTCTTGTTAATATGGACACACACACACACACACACACACACACACACTCCCCCTCCCACACACACACACACACTCACCCACAGAAGAACCCTCGCTGAACATATTAAATTGCACTCCCAGTTTGGGAGTGAAAAATTGCACCAAAAGTAGAATCAGGAATCAAATCAAATGTACTCGCTCAAAACTAGTGGTATTCAGCTAAGTAGGTTGCAGTTGGTTAAGAATTTCAAAAATATCTAAATGATTTCTATATTTTCTTGTAGTTCAGCATTATTTTGGCAACTTGTTGCAAGTCTTATTTGCCACATAAATAAGTAATATCTTCAAAATCTGATTTAGTCTTTGAAGTCAACGCTCAAGTGATGCTCAATCGATGCTAGTTGGGTTGATCGACTAGAGTAGAGAGAAGGCAGAAGTGAGAATAGACATAAAGGGAGAAGAGAGAGAGAGAGAGAGAGAGAGAGAGAGAGAGAGGAGTTGTGAGCAGAAAACAAACATCGTGACTTGGCAGCGTCGGTAAAACATCAAGCATACTAAAATAAAGTACTCAAAACGTATTTAAAGGCACTAAACACAAGTACCAGAGATTAATAAGCGCTTTTGAACTCAGCCGACCAGAAAACTAGTTAATGGCACAACAACTGTGCAAAAAAAGTAAGAAGCAAGTAATAGTATATAGACTAAAACATACTCTGTAGCTGTAGTACAGTTTCTGTACAATCTGTACAAAATGTAGTCAGCTCGGATGGGCTAATAAATAGTCGATTTTTTAAGTAAATTTTCGTAAACAAATTCTGTGCTTCGTATTCGAATTTTCTGTTTCTATCGGAAATGGAAATGTATCGAGATTCTTAAGAATGGGGGACTTATCGATAAAATGAAATGAACTTGATTTACAAGAAGTTATATTCAAAATCTTAAGTCGCTAACTCTTGTGGTCTCTGATATACGTTTACTCATACAGACGGACAGCAATAAATTTTATATATATATATTTACATGATCAGGTTTCATTATATAATTTTGCCCATTTTTAATGGGTTCAGAATATAAAAACAAACAATAAGATATTCTTCTATATCTGTATGTGAGTTGCAAGAAAAATGAAATATGATATTTGTTGCCTCTAGCTCTTATAGTCTGCAAAGTGGATTAGAAATCGATACTTATCGATATATTTTTCTTAACTGGATAAGTTATGGAAAATATTGGAATTGCAACACTTATACTATTAGGGGCAAACATTTAAATGATCAGGGGGCAGGGAGATGTCTGTTGCTGCCGCCTTTTGCATATGCAGATGCAAGTTGATGATACCGATTCATAAATCGGTACAGGGTATACAAAAACTAAGCAAACAGCAAGCGGCGCCGGCAACTACAGAACTACAGAAAGGGAGTGCTTCACCCATGGATTGTCAACAACATCAGCTTTATGGAACTGCAACTTGGGGACTGGGAAACGGTGTGGAAAATGCTGCTGATGGAAAATGCATGCCAAATGGCAATTGGAAAAGCGCAAATAGGCAAGCAAACAAATCAAGAGTCAAACTGTCCGCTTGAGAAAAAGCGACAAGCCACAAGCAAAAAAATGGAGGAAAAAACAAACGACAGACAAAGCCCAAAAGACGCTGATGAAGATAAGCACGAAGACGAAACGAGGGTAAAAGATGAGGAGCAGACTGAGCAGGAGCAGGAGGAGGATGAGGATGAGGATGCAAAGAGACGTCGCTGTTGACAGCAGCGAGAGCAAACATTGTTGCAGTGCCCACTTGAGATTGAAATGTAGCCGGGCTGCAGCGCTGCAGGAGGGGCAGAGACAGAAGCAGAAGCAACCTGCAAATGCATTCGCCTGTGTCTTGTGTCTTGTGTGTGTTCCGTGTGTGTTCAGTTGGCATCTGGTGACACAACTGGAGGCGCAACTCTTTGAAGATGCGCATACGGTGATTTAATAGGCACTCTGACAGTCAAACTCAAACCCAGCCACTCAGTTTCCAGTTAACAGCTATTGCTCTCTGTGCTCAAATGAGCAGATCACCGATCACCGATCACCGATCATATATAAACTGTGAGTTGGCTATATAAATCCAATATTCTATAGAAACACACAATCAAGATACACAAATCGAAGTTGATTTTTGAAAGTAGCAAGTATCCAAGTATGAATAGTGAATAATGAGAGGAATATATATATCTATATATATATATATATATATATGTATGTATAATTTCTGAGACTGTGATTCTCAAGGGGGGGGGAGGGAGGGGGGAGAATGTGACGAGCATTTTATACTATGTAAACAAAAGATGAATTCGAGGAGGGCAAGTGTAAGTGCTGACATTAGCTATTATGGGGTAGCGATTGCCTTGCCACACAGCAAACACACACACACACATACACACACACACACATACACACACACAGCAAACGCACACACACTCATACTCGGAGCTAGCTCAGATTGATCTATTTGATGAAATTTTAACGAAGTTCAAACAACTGGCAGATTTCAAACAAAAAAATCAACAAACAAAGAATGAAACTGCATACAGCTGTAGAGTTAGAAAGAGAGAGAGAGAGAGAGAGAGAGAAGAGAGAGTAACTATTCCAAATACAAAAAGTTAGAGAGAGAGTGACCGACTTGAAATTACCCTGCACTTAGTTGAACCCAGTGAATCCGCTCTTCGTGAATGATTTACTTCTGATTCTTAAGTCAAAATATCAGCTTTGTAGATCTCATAACAGACGAAAACAGATAATGCTGATCGAAAATATATATAGTACATGGCTTCTACTGACTCTCACTACGTCGTGACTCCCTTTCCAATTACAGGTATAGGGTATTCAAATAGTAGTCGAGTATTATTGTTGTTATTATTGCGTTCTCTGTCTCTGCACATTGTTAGAGTGTGCGTGTGTGTGTGTGTGTGAGAGAGAGAGAAAGAGAGAAGCGAGTAGGGAAGTGAAGGGGCAGGCTTACATGGGTATTAGCCTTGATGACAATTGAAAGATCGCTCTGAAAGTGGTTCGAGCTCAACTCAACTCAGCTCAGCTCAGCTCTGCTCAGCTCAGCTCAGCTTAGTGGCTCTTTGTTTGAGGCACTTGAGAATGCTGCGGAAGTGTGCCCCTATTTGCTCTGTCAAATTAAAAACACACGCACTCACACACACACACACACACATACACACACACAGAAACTGATGAACTTGCAACCACAGGTGTTGCAACATTATATGCCTAGGCACTTGAATTGATTTACGTTGCACATTTTCGTAATCATTTTATACATTTATTTGTATATTTGGTTTTGGCATTGACTTTGCCTTGGGAATAGCTTCCATCCCATACCGTAACCCCCTCCTCCAGCAATCATTGGCAATGTGTAACGCCTCCTTTTGCAGTTGGCGGCGATAAAAATCTCGCTTCGCTTGGCCAAAATGCGTTTGATGCGCCGTTGCCCGGCGAAAAAAATGGCAACAACAACAAAAATTTGTTGCAATTCGTTTTGATTTGTGATTTTCTGCCCTTTCTCTCTCTCTCTCCCTCTCTCTCTCTCTTTTTCTCTCTCTATCTGTCATCCCCCCTTCACCTTTTGTACCCCCAACCCCTCCTGGCCCATTCAATGACAATACGCTGCGCCAGGGGGGCGAACAAAAATCTTATCTCGCTGCCGGAAATCAAAGCGCACATCAAAGATTGCCGACGCCGACATTGTTGTTGCTGTTGTTGCTGCTGTTGCTGCAAGCGGAGGTTGCGGTGTTCCATTGTGAATGCTGCCTCCCCCTCATCGGCAAGCCACCACAGCACCACCTATTTTTTATTTTTTATTTTTTTTTTGCCATGGGCCACCTTTCAGTTTTGTTTGATGTCGTTGCTGTGTTCTCGTTGTTGTTGTTGTTGTTGGTGTTGCTGTTGTTGCTGTTGTTGGTGTTGCTCGTCGTGTGTGCGATCAAATTTCCCATTCCCATTCCCATTTCCCCGCCCTCCGCCCCCTACGAGTTATGATGGAGGAGTCAAGGGCGCTTTGACTGGCATACGCAGCATGCTGCTCACCTTGCCACTTGCCACTGTTGCAGCTAAATATGCACAGCTGCAGGTGGGTCAGATCATTGATCAATCCAGCAAACTATGCTCAATAGTTAACGGTGCTTAGAAATATTGATAAAAATATATGATTTGTAGTTGCAATTACACAACGATCAAATATGATTATGAAATCGAAATTGTTGTAACCTCAAATTAATTCAAAGTCACAATAATTTGGAAATCATAATGTCAAATCGATTTGAGTAATTTTAGTCTTCATTTAACATATACAATTCACTTTGAAAGCAATAATAATCTATGTTCGCCATAAAAACCAAGCAATATTTATTTGTAAAATGTAGTCGTCGTCCATTGCATAATAAGAAGCAAAAAAAAAACATGTTATTTCCAAAACTAAAATTTTTGGATTTAAATAAAATTTGAATAATAAAACAAAATTGAAATACAATTTGAGGGAATACTTGGAAATTGTATGTCGCCGAGTTTTTCATTCCCTTTTAGACCTGATTCAGCATGTCGACATCTAAATTTCAGTAATACTTATTCATTCCGTATTAGTGGTTCACTCCGGCAACAACAAGACTGAGAAGTAATAATTCGCAATGAAACAGAGGATAGACAGGGGGACTTGCCCATATAGACTCGCTTATTATTAATGATGCTGATTAAGTCGGAGACGTAATCAACTTTAGGACAATTGAAAATCAGACCCGCAATCGGATTCGAAATGTTCCAGTGCAAATATTCAGCGCACCTGAAACGAAACACATTCAACACAATTGCGAGCACTCTCTGCTTCTTCCGCTATCGCTCTCTCTCGCTCTTTCTCTCTATTGCCCACTCGCTATTCGTTGCTCTTGTGTGCGCGCTCGGTTCAGTTCCAGCTGTTCCCAGCATGTCTGTTGTGTTTGCACTCTCCCTTTCGCTCTCGCGCTTTGTCGCTCTCTGGTGTTCGCTCGCTGTGTCTGGGGCCAAACAGTTACAGTTCACATGGATGGTCGCTCAGTCCACGTTGATAGTTTGGCGAGTGTGGACGTGTTTCCATTCGCATTGGGAATCGACAATTTGAACCTACGTCAATCGGCGGCTTTGTTCAAATACAATATTAAAAGTTATATTAAATATTTGTGTGTTTAATTGGTGTCTGATGATATTATTTTTTTTTCACGTGATACGCGTGCGCAAGCTATAATTATAATAATAAGAATCGCACAAATCGCGGGTGAACTTAGTGGGCCACAGAATGAGGCGAATGTGACCGTGACCCTGAACCCTTTGTGCTCCAGCTGACCCTAAAAGGACTTAGTCAGCTCAAAGTCAGTGATTGCAGCAACTGCATTGACAACATTGACTCGCAACTAGCAATTCCAAAATGCTGACAGCATCCACAGCAAATTCAATTGCCCTGTTCGCCCTGCTCGCCGGCTGCCTGATGATGATGCAGTGCAGCTGCAGTAGCATCACCAGCAGCATCAGCAGCAGCAGAGCGCTAGCAGCTCTGTCGGGGAATGCGGTTAACGGTGGCAACTCGAATGGATTACAATGCCAGCGGATCGCAGTCTCTGCCTGCCAGGGACTTGGCTACAATATGACTGCGCTGCCCAATCTCGCCGGCCACACCAATCAGCTGGAGGCTGAATTGCAGGTAAGCCAATAACACAGCCCCCTCGCGATTCTGCTGTCGTTCTTGTCTTTTTGGGTGTGTGGCCATAAAAAACAGTTCTTGACGCTTACGTGCGAAAAACCAAAAAAACAACAAAAATTGTTGAAAACTCAGAAACCATTGCGAAAGCCAAGTGGACAGGGTAGGGGGCAAGATGGATCTGTAGCTGTAGATATGGACATGACCGGAGTCGGAGCTTGAAGCTGACGTTGTTGTCAGTGTCAGTTGTTGTGACGTTGACGGCAACTGGCGGCAGCTCATCAAAGCGCCTCCACTTTTTTTTTGTTTGTCTTAGCTGTTGTTTGCGTCCGCTTCTCTTCTTCTTTTTCTGCTGCTTCTTGGCTTGTTTTTGTGGCTTTGTCATTTGACGATTTATGTGAGATAAAGCTACAAATAATTACACAAAAAACAAATTATAAAAAAATGCCTATACATGAAAAAACCGTCCTCAAGCCTACAAAAAATGCAATAGCAAACTTTCAAAAATGGGAAAAACTGAAGTGAACTCCATTTGAGAGCAATATTCCTAATGTGGAATGATTTGTAAAAGTATACCATTATTATTATATATATGTGGCTCAAAATATTAATAAAAAAATATTATTTATTATTATCTGCAAATACACACAACGAATAATCGAATCTTTTCTTTTAGTCCGGCGAGTTGAGAGTTGATTATATAACATCATTCGTTAATTATATAGAACACATTATACAAGGAAAAAAAAAAATCTTTATACGACTTATTGTCATATCTCTAGTTGCATTTTGAAGATAGAATTATTCGCTTATCTAAGTCCCCGCAAACAAACTGCTTTGTACTTGAAGTTCCCTCAAGTTATTCAAATCGTTTGGGCTCGTCTTTATCAATGAGATATATAGTTAAAGATTTGTTGGCCTACATACAGAAGAAAAATATATATTTAAATCTGAAGACAGCACACTTGTTTCAAGTTCTTCTTTCTAGAATGAACAAATTTAATCTAAGTATATGCATATATGCTTGAATTAAGCTGCCTTGACTTTCATACGTTCTATATAATTTATTGATATTGGAATACGAGTATATATTTTTTTATGCCTAAAATCCTGTCTGTCTTTTAGGGCTTTCAGTTTTATTTCTCTCTCTCTCGCTCTGATTGTGTATTTCTGTCTTTCTGTTAGAATTCTTGTTGTTCCTTTAGATCCCTGGTCTCCTCTACGCATATCTAGACAAACACGCCCAACATACATAGACACACACACACACGCACACTCACTCATACACACACACATACACACATACACACATACAGACAAAAGACAGGCACAACAAAGTTATCAGTCAAAAGACTTTGGAGAAGCGACAGCCGCAAACATTTAATTGCTTTTCAATGTAAAATGTAAAATGCTGGCCGCTATCAGTGACGTCGACGTCGACGTCGGCGTCGGCGTCGACATAGCTGCTGCCTTTGCATGTTACAGATAAAATGATAAAAGGAAAAAAAGAACAACAAAAAAATAGCAGAAGAAGAAGACAAAGGCGAAGACGACGACGACGAAGAAGAAGAGGAGAGAGTAGGACGAGGAGGCAGAAATTAAAGCAGGCGACTACAAAGCAAAAAGATAAAAGAAAAAGAAGAAGAAGAAAAATGTTTAACTGTAACTAACTTTGACTAAAAGTCGAGTTTTCGGTTTGGCCGTAACTGCATTTGAGGTCAGCGTCATTCTTGGCCATAATTTACCATTTACCATTTAGCATTTACCATTTACCATGAAAAGAGTCGAAGCGAGTGCGTGTCGAATGCTAAAGCTGAGAGCCGACAGCCGAGAGCAGAAAGCCGAAAGTCGAAAGCTGAAGCGGACAATGATAGCGATGATAATGCTAATAGTGCTGGTAATAGTGTTGGCACCAGTGTTCGTAATGGTAATGCTAATGGTAATGGGTAAAGTCTTTAGGCGAGAAAAAGAACTGTGACGAAGATAGGAAACAGTTGGAAAGAATGAGCGAAAGAGGAAGCGAAAGATGTGAGAAATGTGTGCGATGCAGCAGCGAGCAGCGAGCATCGCTAGACGGTAGTCATAGTCAGGGTAGCGTGGAAGAGGGATAGTCGGGTAAGGGGCACAGGGTCATGGTCGGGGCCTTTCTTTTGGCCCAAAGTCCATTAACACCTCTTTGCCGGCTATATATATATATATATATATATATATATATATATATAGGCATTCTGCTTTGGGCACTGGTCAATCGGCTGCTGCGGCGAAGTAAGGGATCAAGGGCCGGGCAATGCCGGTTGTGCTGATTGCAGCTGCTGCCGACTGCCGACTGACATATTGACTAACTGACCAAAAGAAAACCCATAAAATTGTGCACTATGCCTCGCTTTATCTGCTCGACTCTTTTCGGATGATTAGCTAGTTGTCTATGCCGGCTGATACCCTGTATTTAAATGAAATGATTAAAAACGCGTCCAATCAAAAATTATTTATTTTCGAATATAAATTGTGAAATGTATAATGACTTCAAATTGAATTCTATACTCCCAAATACAGAACGAATAATTCGATTTGTAAGCAGTCAATTTGAATGTGTTTTGCACTTAAATCAAGACTTCTGGATATTATATATATTATATATTTGTATTTGTACACAATAGATGTCGATTGGTGCATGAATACACCCAATAATAATAATGGGAGATGCCTTTGGTTTTTATTTTGAGTGTGTGTGTGTGTGTCTGCATTTGTAGGGCATCTGCTCGTCGGTCACTCCAGCAGCTTGAATGCGTGTGAGTGTGTGTTGTTTTTTGGAGGCGTCTGGTTCGCATTCCCGCCTTCTTTGCCTTTTTATTATCGGACGCAGCCTGCGCCTGGCGCTGCCGTAAGTGTTCATTCTTTTGCCTTAAATGAATGACTCTCTCCCTCTCTCGCTATCTCTCTCTTTCTCTCTATCTCTCTTTCTCTCTATCTCTCTATCAGCCTTTCAGATGATTCCTTTGTGTGCGTGTAAAAATTGTTTAGACGAAACTCAAACAAAAGTCGAACATGTTTCAAGTGGGTAATAAAAACGAAATGAAACGAAATTAAATCGGAAGCACGTAAAGCAGATCAAAGAGTTTCGGATACAAAGGAAACAAAAAAAAAACATTAAGATACAGGCAGCAATCGAAAGAAAAGGCCAACTAAAACATACAACAACAACAACAACAACAATTATCATCAGAAGCTTTATGGCCAGCTGGAAATGCATTTAAACTGTGTGTTGAGTTCTCTAAATCTTGCTGGCTCCAGATACAAATTTCAAGTGCAGCCGAAGAGCAAAAAGGCAGCAGCAACAACAGTTCCAGGCACGTGGCCAAGTCTTGTTTTAGCGAAAGAGAGACAGGGAGAGGGAGAGGGAGAGAGAGAGAGAAAAAAGAGACTGCATCAGGCAGGCACTCCAAGTTTCATCAAGATAGCTTCCAAACAGACAGACATACGGATATGGCAATATCAACTCGGTTAGTGCTGCTGATCAAACATATATATATATATATATATATTGATTTCGGGCTAAAAATGTTCAATTTCAGATTTTGTATTTTAGAATTTGGTGTTTTGTATCACAATTCTGTACTATATTTTTTATAAACGAATCAATTTCTATAATATATCCATATATATATATATGTATATAATGTTTTGAAACCTGTGCAGGAATAAAGGAAAAGGAAAACACATTCGAAATTCGTTGAGGTAATCCTAAAATGCAGGTTTCACTTCAGATTATGATTGATATTAATGCACATGTTATGGGTATTCCCTATCAAATAATAAATTACATCTGCGAAAATGATAGTAATTTACTTGCATAACCACCTCCAACTCCACCTCCACCTTCGCCTGCACCTCCACCTCCGCCTTCCCCTACTCCGGCTGATCCTCCACCCGCGAGGCGCACTTCAACAAGTGTCCAACTTTATTCAATTCAATTCCCAACATTTTCATTGATCGCTATCTCTGAGAGGTGCCTGGGCTGCGGGGCTGGAGGGGGGGTTACGGGTTTGCTGCGTTGCCGTACACGTTGAATTAATTTGCTTGTAATTGTCCGTTGACGAGCACTTTGTCGGCACTACTACACAGAGATAGACAGAGATAGCCACAGGCAGGCGGAAAGAGATAGCAACAAACTCAAATAAAAGGGAAAGCACCGAGGCACAGAGGGGAGAGGGAGTGCAGCGGCTGTTCCACATGGACAGATCTGTCTGCTGGCTGGATTTGACATGACTGCTTCACACATGCCTCCCAGCCCAACTGACCCCCAACTCACCTCCCCCCGGCACACTCGCACACTCGCACACACGCACACTCGTTCGGCCTGTCACTTTGCTAGATTTTTATTTGTCCATTATCATTTGACGTGTGTGCGGGAAGGGTGTGGGGTGTGGGGTGTGGGGGCAGAGGCGGGCAGGGCGGTGGGTTTGGTTTGGTTTGTTGGGCTTTGCCGTTAGCCTTACTCGCCTGTCATGTTTGTCATATCGCCTCCGATAAAGAAAAAAAAAAACGAAGACAAAAACAACAACGAATTTTTTTTTTTTTTTCTTTTTTTCATTTACTTTTTTTTTGTAGGTAAATGCGCAGTCGCCGCCACACTCGTGCTCTGTGGGATTTGTGCCTTAAATATGACAGATGACTGCTCAAACAAAAGACAAGAGAGGGACACCTCTAACAGCAACCCTCCCTCCCATACCGCCCTCCCTCCCGCACTGCCCTGCGCCGCCCCACCTTGCTGCCCGTTGCGCTTTTTGAGCGTTTATGTAAAGTAATTGTAAATATTTAGACAGCGCGTTTTTGGGCTCTGTTTGGACAGCGCATTAGCCGCTGACGCAGTCGAAGATCTGAGACTCGAAATTGCTCCACCAAAGCACATACCTCCCACCATATCCCGCCGTATTCATTTATGAATTCCAATGGTTCCCCCCATAAAGCATAAAGCACACATCACATAAGGCCGCAAAGTTTGCACCATAAACGACGACGACGCTGGCGACAATAAAATTGTTTGATTTTCAAAATCAGAGCCCATTAAGCAGATTGCTCGCAGAGCAGCAAGGGAAGAGGGTGCTGTGGTTAGTGGGGGGGGGGGGGGAGTTAAGAAATTTGATAAACCAAGAAAAGACACAAGAATGAGACAGAGTGAGTGAGAACTTTAGATGCCCCACTCTTGAAATGGGTTTTGTAGCAAATATGCCGCTTATCGCTAGGCCCCACAAGCTAGAGATATACCTACAAATATATATTTATGTAAATATAAAGCAATACTGAGGTATCAAGACACCATTCGATCAAAGGAATGAGCGCAAACATAAAATACATCTCTGCATTTCGAGTTGCAGGCAAAAACAATTCATATTCATATTCATATTCATATTCATATTCATCATATTTATTTTTCAATTTTTTTGAACTCAAATCCGCGTATTTTACATCTGCCATTAAAATCTCCTCTCACTCCGCCATCTATTTGATTATCATTATATATTTCCTTTAATTATTGTTTAATATTATTTTTGTGATTCGAATTTGACTACACTTCGGGGTCGGATTTTTTTCCTAATTATTTATTATATAAATATTTGTATTTTATTTTATTTATTTTGTTTTTATGAAAGCTTAATGTGTTTGCGTTGCTTTCAGCTATCAGTTAGTTTCCTAATATAATATATATATTTTTAAACTCATCCAGAGTTAATCCGTGGCGGCGTTTTGATAAGAGCGCCCTTATCAGACAGACGCTAAAAAACGCCAAGCGCCAAGTTGTTGCTGTTGTTCTTAGTTGAAGCTACCAAGTTACGTTTTCAATAACAGAAAGATATATATGTATATAGTATATTCATATATATACATATATATATATAGTTATGTGGGCAACGTTCGTAGAAGCAAAAGAATGAACAGAAAAGAACAGCAGCAACAAAAGGCACAAAGAATGTCGGGGAGGCATTTGAGGCGACTTAGCAATGATAATGTCAAATGTTTGACTGCTGCCGACCAACAACAACAACAACAACAACAACAACAACATCAGCAACATCAGCAACAACATCAGCAACAATTATGACGAGGACCCGGGCTATAATGCATCAGTTACATATAGACAAATGACTTTGAAGTTTGGCGCAAGCACTGCAACTTCACGTATGTGCATGTATGTGTGTGTGTGTGTGTGTGTGTGTGTGTGTGTGTGTGTGATTGCGATGGTTAACTATGGATCGTTTGTCATTCGATGGCCGGCATAACTCTGGCCAACGAATTGATATAATGATGAAGCAGCGGCTGCGTTGACGAAAACATTTTTGACAAAAGGCAATGCTCAGCTCTATATCCACATCCACATCCACATCCAGTTGAGGCACAGAGTCCTCAGAGACACAAGAGTCAGAGTCATTTCCAGTCCAGGCCAAGCAACAACAACAATTAGTTGGCTCGCACAACAACAACAACAACAACAAGACAAGACAAGTAACGCTGACGACCCAAGGCACAAGCACGCAAAAAATGCAGCAACGTTTTTCAAATGCCGCACAGTGAAAAAGCCAGGCAGGAATGTCGAGAGTAACGATGCCATGCCACAGACCAAAAGGCAAAAAATAAGAAAAGAAAAAAGAATAAAAAACAGCGGCAACAAGAAACACGTGCAATCAAAACGAGCATACTCGACTGACAGCTACCCTCTGAACACAGTTCTGCATGTGTGGAAAATAGTTGCTTTGTGCGAATAACATATTAACTATCAGGCTTAATAATAATAATAATACTGGTAATAATTATAATAATAAAAGTAATAATAATAATAATAATAGTTGTAATAATAATACTAATTGTAATAATAACAATAACAATTAATATGAGACAACTTTATTTATTTAAATATTTAATATCGAAATTACTATTTGAGTACAGAAATAAATAAAAGACAAGCTAAAAATGCATATTTTTTATTTCAAGTACGAATATATCGAAAAATTAAAATAAGACTGAATTTGTTCATATTCTTAATATATATATACTTAATATGAGACAGAAGGACGGATAGATGGACAGCAGGCTATATCGACTTGGCTCTTAATATAGCATATTCCTATATGATAAATGTTACGAAGTAGACGACAGAATTAAACTACCCAATGCAAGAGTATGGCAAAAAGAAAAGACCAAAGAAGTAACAAAAACAAAAGGCAAAAAGTAAAAAGCAAAAAGCAGGCAGAGACGCAGCAGGTTTGTGTCTTAAGTCTTTTGTTTTGCAGCCAGGATGCTGAATGCCGCCGTCGCGAAGATGACGTTGAACTGTGCGAATGTTGTTGTTGTTATTGTTGTTGTTGCTGTTGCTGCTGATGTTACTGTTGTTGTTGTTGTTGTTGTTGCCGCCGCTCGTAATTACATGGCAATTAAGTTAATTGAACTGCGCGCCTGCGTTCGCGTGAATTGCTTTGGCTAAAGATAAGCCCTTCCCACAGCCCCTCCTCCCTACTCTCCTTACCCCCTTACCCACTCCTCCATGCGCCAAAGCAAACAAAAACAGCTGCAATGCTCGCATACTCTGTTTTCCTGGTGCAGTTGTTCTTGTTGTTGTTGTTGCTGCTTTTTACGTAGTTCAAGCTGCTCAAGTTGTTGTTGTTGTTGTTATTCTTGGCATAGATGCGTTTAACTGTTGTTTGTGGCACATGGCAGCCAAGCTTAGCCAAATCACTCGATCCGACAAAACGAAATGGACAATAGAAGATAAAACTTAAGATAAACCCACTGCAACCGAACCAGATCGATTGCATTTCAATTCCAATTTATTATCGAAGTAATCCAGATATTTTAATAAGGTTTGCAGTAATATTTGGATTCTTGTTTCTTCTTCTGCCTATTATGCTGATCCTCTTCCAGATCCTGTTCAAGATCCTGATCCTACACCTACTAAGTCGGCGGCTGTGTCAGCTCACGTGTCTCGGGCGCATTAGTATACCTGCAGAATGCGCTCCTTTGCTGGTCAGGATTGAGAACATTGCGCACTTTTTGGGCTATCAGAGCACAGGCCTCATCTGGCTCCAGCTCATTCTTCTTCAAATGGGAAGTCAGCAAGAGAGATGACAGCTGCAGATCGTTCATCCTGATGGGCGATTCAACGGTTGTCTCCAGCGGTTCTGTCCACTGGCAAATCCTCTGCCCCAACAGCTGCAGGAGGCCATCTTTTGCTGCTGTCGCTTCTTCTTCTTTTGCTGCTGCTTTCGATGTGCTCAATATGTTTAATGTGCTCTGCTTATTGGCCGAGATTAAACGCCGACTCATCTGCTGGGCATCAAGAGCAGCCTTCCATGCCATAAACTTCTTGCATGTCTCATAAGCCACTACTTTTGATGGCTGCGGCAAGTGTGGATAGTACTTCATATTGCTGGCAAAGAAGGGCTCATCCACTGCCAAAGGATCTCCGTCCTCTTCCTCATTGGTTAAATTTGAGCTTGCTTCATAGTTTCCACTTGCATTCATTTTACTGTTTTTCTTTTGACGAATTTCTATATTTTCACACAAGTTTCTGTCCCTTTGAGATGTCGACTTGACAGCAGGCAGCAGATTGACTTTCGATTATTTGCAAAGCTTTCCTGAGACAGTTGTGACAGCAGAAGAGCAGAGTTGATTTTTGTGATTTATTTTAATCGAGTTAAAGTAAAACTAAAATTGAAGAAATCAATATGATGACAAGCACTTGGTAAATTGAGGTGGTGATAAGATGTTTTCACATTAGAATATTTTGTCACATAAAAATACATAAAATCTCTGCAAGAAATTGGCTTTAATCTTCTGAACTGAACATAACAAAATTGTACAAAATATAGTAAGTATATATATGCATATGCACTACACATACATATATAGAGTGTTCTTATTCATCCATATGTGAAAACATCTTATCACCATCTCAATTTTGTATTAGTGTTTGTCATTATAGCGATTTCCCAATATATATTGGATGTGCTACTAGTTTAACTTTAACTCGATTAAAATAAATCACAAAAATCAACTCTGCTCTTCTTCGCTTTGCTAAAAATCGAAAGTCATTCTGCTGCCTGCTGTCAAGTCGACATCTCAAAGGGACAGAAACTTGTGTGAAAATATAGAAATTCGTCAAAAGAAAAACAGTAAAATGAATGCAAGTGGAAACTATGAAGCAAGCTCAAATTTAACCAATGAGGAAGAGGACGGAGATCCTTTGGCAGTGGATGAGCCCTTCTTTGCCAGCAATATGAAGTACTATCCACACTTGCCGCAGCCATCAAAAGTAGTGGCTTATGAGACATGCAAGAAGTTTATGGCATGGAGGGCTGCTCTTGATGCCCAGCAGATGAGTCGGCGTTTAATCTCGGCCAATAAGCAGAGCACATTAAACATATTGAGCACATCGAAAGCAGCAGCAAAAGATGGCCTCCTGCAGGTGTTGGGGCAGAGGATTTGCCAGTGGACAGAACCGCTGGAGACAACCGTTGAATCGCTCATCGGGATGAACGATCTGCAGCTGTCATCTCTCTTGCTGGCTTCCCATTTGAAGAAGAATGCACAGAGCCCGCTGACTGAGTGTTGAGAAGGGGGAAGAGGATTGGGATCGGGATTAGGAGCAGTCTGCAGCAATATGCAACCAAGACTGCGTCTCTCTTAAACAATATTCCAATTGTTACCAATTATTACTAACCAACTTGATGGCTAAATACTTATATAATTATATTAAAGGCAACGTGTCCTAAACTATGAGGTATATAAATTCTGGCTTAGGGCCTTAGGGTATCTGTTAGTCGAGCAAGCAATAATAATTTTGCAGGGTATCTGCTAGTTGAGTGCTCTCGACTTGAACATTGTTACTCTTTCCTTTTGCGATTTGCAAATTGAATATATTAAAAGTAGCGCAAAGAGTCTGACGAGAGCCGCGTCCAGCATCGAGTTGAATGTGGCTGGGCTGGGCTGGGTCAGGGCTGATGGCAATGCTGCCAATGCTGCTGGTGCTCCACTAGCCTGGTCCATACAATGGCCAGACAAGGCAGACAGGCTGACAGACGGACAGGCAACTGTAACTGTAGCGTGCGCTAAGCTGAAAGCCAAAAAGCTAAAAGCCAACCTGAGCGCAATTGCTTTCATGTAGTACCAGCCGCTGGAAGCTCCTTTGAGCTGTCTGTCTGTCTGTCTGTCTGTCTGTCTGTCTGTCTGTTGGTCTGGCAGCCGCTTTGGTAGATTTCTGCCAAAGATTAGCCGCCGCTGTCGCTGACTGTTTGTCTAACTGCTGCCAATGTTAAGCAACTGCAGCCGCAGCTCAAATTGCAGTTGCAGTTGCAGTTGCAATTGCAGTCGGTGCTGCCAACAGCGCTGTTCAGGTTTTTAGAAACAATTCTTTTCAATAAACTTAAATGTTGTTATTATTATATTTTTATATTAGTTTATTAATTTAACATTATTTGCTACAGCAAATAATTATTTAAAATCTAAACAAATTAATTTTATTTCTTTGAAGTTTTTTTTTATTTATAAGCATTGCTGCTTTAAGAGATTATTTCTAAAATAATAATATTAGTTTAAGAATCATTAAAGTGTGCAGGTTCCGGCATGGATTATGAATTGATTCGAAATAGTTTTGGGCGCTTGAGTTCGCTATGATTTGGACCAGCTCCTTAAGAAATGTTGTATTGCGATCCAATTTTTTCTTTTATACAACTCGATTTAGGCACGATGATTTTCGCTATGAAGTGCTTCTAGTCACGTGAGCGCAGACTGTAGGCTGCTAACGCTGGATCGGAGCTGCTGTTAGGCTGCTGGCTGGCTCCGTGGCTCTTCCTGTTGCTGCCTCAGTTTGGCTCAGCTTGGCTCAGCTTGGCTCAGCTGCATTCCTTCCCAAGCCGGGCTAAAAGAGGCGATCGCCATCGATCGATCGGGATCGTTGTGCAATTCATTTGAGTTCATTTCATTTTAGTTCAGTTCAGTTCAGTTCAGTTCATTTGCTTTGCTTTGCAGTATATTTCTTTTGCCTTTTGAATGACAATCGTCGCCAGTCAAAATGTCAATTAATTGTGAGAAGACATTCATGTGTCGCTTTCTCAGTCTCAGTCTCAGTCTCAGTCTCAGCCACTGACAGCCGCTGAAAATGCTGGAGGATTGCTGCTCTCCGCTTAATTACATATATGTATATACTATATGTGTTCACCAATGTGGATTGCTTTAGATCTATCAGTTTGGGGATCAGCGGCAATATATATGATGTCATCGCATCAGTTTTTGTTGTTGCCTGCTTTGCCCGGTTGACTTTTGTTGTTTGGCTTTTTACTTTTTACACTCGATTTCGGCGGCTTCGATTTATCATCGCATCGTTGTCACGCGGCGGCGTCTTAATTATGCAAATTAACGCTGGCAACAAAAAATTACAAAAAACAATAACATCATCTCACACAACTGACCTGTTGGCCAAAAAACTAAAAAATCAAAAAAAAAAAATCTCTCTCTCTCTCTCTCTGTCTCTCTCTCTCTCTGTCTGTCTGTTAACTGTCTCAATATTCATATTCGTCTATAGCTGCTCAAATACGGCTCTCGCTAATTGCAAACGCTTTCGAAGCAAATTAAATCAATTGACGCACTTCAAAGCCGCCGACTGCTTGGCTTGGTGTGTGCGGCCGGCAGCTTGTATCGAATGGCTGCCGATCGGCCAACTAAATCAAATAAAGCGCAAATCAAATAATGCACTGACAACAATAACTAAAACAACCACAAAGTCTCCTGTCAGCTGGAAACAACAACAACAACAACAACAACAACAACAACAACAACAAAAACCAGAAAAAGAAAAAGAAAAGATAAAACGCTGCCGTCTTTGCTCTGTTCAAATGAACAACGTCAACGACGCTTTTGTCGGCTGACCAAACTTGACTTTGAGTTGGCCAAGCTTGAAGATTTACTATCTCATCTTATATATACGTGTGTGTGTGTGTGTGTGTGTGTGTGCCTAGCGTTTTGCAACACTTGTCACTTGTGACAGCTGAAAAATATGTTGAGACTACAGCAAAGCTACATCCAACTTACTACAATGTATATATATACACATAAATATCACTTCAGGAAGAAGATACCCAATACACAACTCATATAGACACAGACAGACACACTTTTTAACACACACACACACACACACACAAATACGCACAACTCATTCATAGTTTGAGCTGCCTTCTTCTTCGGCTTTGTTTGTGAATAGTGTGAATAGTGTGAATCGTAGCTGTGAGTTATGTGAGTGGCAACCGCTGAAGGCTGAAGCAACCGACTTGAGTTGTTTGAGATCATGCACCATCATCATCATCGTCATCGTCAACATCATTATTGTAATTATTATGCAAATCAGTCACGCACTCAAATGATGGGAACAAAGTTTGCCAACATAATGAAAAGTATATTAAATCAAAGGTAGAATTGAATATATGTGAATATATCCATATCAATGGGTTGCTCGATGACAGCCTGAATCAGCTGGCAACTTAATTATATTAACGACACACTTAATTTGTAACTAATCGGAGTTGTTGTGGCCAATTATAGATTGTAGTTTGTATATTAACTTCAACTTGTTAAAAACAGTTGCATGGAATTGAATCTTACCTCTAAGTAGCTGCCACAAAGTCAGTTATTACAATGACAACATTTGCATAGGTTTGATACAGATATTACTTGATATATATACATATATAGACTACACTGCAACTGTGATCAAATAATTATACACATCAATGAAGGAAAAGAATGAAATGAAAATGTTTTTTGCTTAGCAAGTATTTTATGCTCATCACAATATGATCATAAATCATCCAAATCCGACTACATATATCGTAGTGATGTGATCAGGTTGTCTTCAGTTGGAATCAAATATTATTGAAAAATGTATTATTAGTTTATTAACTTTTAGATATACTCAACTAGTTGGGGTAATATTTCCACAATACTATATATGTGAGTATCAGGCATTAAATTCCATATAAATAATCGGGTTATGCGCATTTGTTGTCCCTTTGGTCAAGAGACGCTTTTCTCTGTTTCTCATTAGATGCACTAGCCAACAACTAATCTGATAACAAATTGCATCTGGGAATGGAAATGGAAATGGAATGGAGTATGGAGTATGGAGTATGGAGTATGGAGTCGGATGAATAGTTTTATATAGCCAGCGACCAGTCTGGTGGCCAGTTTCAATTCTTCAGCTCTCCAAATTCCAGTTCCAGTTGCCGTGCGGCAAGTTTCAGTCGAACCGTGGCGCTTAAGCCTATAATTTGTATGGGTGTGGAGCCCCGGCCTAACCGGGACTCGTGCGGCAGGTAGAAATTGGTGCCGTGGGCAGTGCAACAGCAGCAACAACAGCAGCAACAACAGCAGCAGCTGCAGCAGCAAAGCGTAGAAAATTATAAATTAATCCATTACTTAAGAGCAGATTATGCAGATATCTGAGCGCATTAAATGTCGCGCGGCGAACGCTGTGAGGATCCATGAGGATGGTGGCATTAAGCGTTAATGAATGAACATGCCCCGGCTATAAAGAGCGCATTGATGTGCCACAGATACACAAACTAGCAGATACATCTGTATGTATCTCAACATGTGAATGTCGATTTGTGTTTGATCATTGTTGTTGCTGTTGTTGCTGTTGTTGCTGTTGTTGCGGTTGCTGCTCCTTTCAAAAATATTCAAAGCTAAAGTGCCGCAGCGGCAACAACATCATCGCTTGATCGTTGGGGCAACTTTAATGTGCCTTTTGCTTTGCTTTCATTTTATTTGATTTCGTTGCGGCGAAATCATTAATCAAAATCGAGAAATCATTAAGTGTGCGTTTACGCTGAGGTGTCAACTGTTGTTGTTGTTGTTGTTGTTGCTGTTGTTGTTGTTGCTGTTGTTGCTGTTCTTTGGCTTGTAATTGAATTGTGAACATGACGCAGAGACTGAAGCATTATCAAATTTGAGACTCCACAAAAACAAGATTACATTTTTTTCTAGCTTTTCGATCGTAAAGTTACTTAAGAAAACCGCCGCAAGTCAAACAATAAACAGTCCAAATACAAAAAAAAAAAGGAGAAAAAAACAGAAAAAAAACAGAAAAAAAACGGAAAAAAACACGCTAAAAACCAAAAAGCGAAACGAAACGCAACTTGCAAGACGCAAAGCGGTTGAGACAAAGACCAAACAGAGAAAAAAATAAACTGTTCACTTTAGCTGAACCAAATGAAGCATAACTTTTTCATTTTACACACGAACCGATGACATAAAAGTTAATTTCATGATCGATTTTTGAAAATCGCACCAAAGCTGAAAACTGAACAAACCGACAAAAGTTTTCAATTATGTTTTCCTTTGGAGATACTCCAAATAATTCATTTTATTACTATATTATACAAATCGAGAACAGCCCAAACGAATACAATACTATTCATATAGACACTCAGAATATTCATATTCATTTAGATGAATGTACATTTGCAAGTCTCCACAAGTCTCCCCAAACTAGTATCAATATTTTCTGCTAAGCATTGTGGCTAAATTATTTATATATTTATTCAATTCAAGTTTCTTTTTTTTTTTTATCTTTTTCTGTGGCAAATCAAATATTTATTTCTATAATAAAATTGCATTCGATGTTTGAGGTTATTTGTAGACTTAGCTGCCACATTCTGCAAGCAAGTGCAATTTGTTGCTTTTGTCGGGTGTGCGACGCGTCGCGAATTGCGGCCTCTTTTTTCGCGGCGGCGGCGGCTGCGTGGCCGAAAAAAAAGGGGGGGAAAAAAAAAACAGCTCGAAGCGTTGCAGATTGCATTCGATGCGCAGACAGACGCAAACACTGTCGAATGGGTCTAAAGCTGGGACAGAAACGGAGACAGACTCCGAGAGCGGCTGACTGCGGTAGTGGTAGAAGTGGGGGCTATGTCCAAGCCAGGCCAAGCCAAGCCAAGCCAAGTCAAGCCAAGCCAAGCTAAAGCTAAGCCAAGCGAAGCCATAGTTATAGCCAAGTTGCCCTTTTGCATTTCGCAGCACAAAGCGGCATTAATAACACATTTTAGACACTTGGCCGGCCATTTGCTTGTGGCCCAAAAGCGTTACACAGCTTTCATAGTCTGGCTCTATCTTGCTGTCACTCTTCCCCTCTCCCTCTCTCTCTCTCTCTCTCTCTCTCTCTCTCTCTCTCTTAGACTGTGTGTTTCTATGGCCATGCATATGCGGTTGGCCTGTCCATTAGTGGGATTGCCTTTCAGTTTTTGGCTTGGCTTATGACAATGATGATGATGATCATGATGATGATGATGTCGATGATGATGGTGATGATGATGATGATGATGATGATGTTGATGATGACGAGCCTTGACACTTGTTGCCATTGTTGAAGCCTGGCTGCAGCATCATTAAATTATTATTGCCTGTGGCCATAATAGACGCACTACCTAAGAAACAGAGCGAGAGCGAGAGCGAGAGCTTGCAGAAGAAAGAGAGATAAAGAGAGAGAGAGAGAGAGACAGAGAGCAAATGTAAGCTAGAGAGAGATAGAGAGCTGTCCAGCTATCGTCTTTACAATAGTTCGCAGGCGGGTGCCTCAAAGGTAATAAAACAAGCATCATTCACATCGATTTTCGACTCGCAAATACCCTGTAATTTTTATTTTATTTTTTTCTCACAACTAATTTGTATAAAAAAACAGAGCAAGAAGTGTAGCTTAATTGTTATAAATTTGTGAATACATTTTTTTTGTTAAATAATTGTTTAAATTTATTTTGAATCAAGTAAACAAATGTGGTTAATATTCACATAATGTTATTAATCAATTAGATCAGATGCAGACAGAGTTCATTGACTGCTCCATCAAAATCATTTTGAGGCAGGGTATTTCAAATTGGAAATTGCGTGCCTAATGCGCCGTTCCAAATGCCCAGCGGCGTTTGTGTGTTGGCTTTCGACTGCCCTAATGTACCTTAATTATATATACCCACAACAACAACAACAACAACAACAGCAGCAGCAGCAGCAGCAACAACAACAACAATAAGACTAAGGTTACTGTTAGCCAAGACTGCCGAGCGGGCCCAAAGAAAACGCTGTGGCAGCTGAATATGAAACCGAAACTGAACTAAACCAAACTAAAACTGGTAACTCTTCTGCTCGTAAAGTCGGGAATCGATGTCAGAGTTGGAGCTGGAGTTGGAGTTGGAGTTGGACTCGGTCTTGGGTCCGCATGTCTGCCCATCAAATGCATGTCAAAGTTCCGCGCTGGGAGTCCCAATGCGAGCAGGCTCTTTCCTGAGAAATCGACTCACTAATTTAAAGCAGTCTTTTTTCTTTTCGTTTCTCTCCTTTTTTTTCTTCTTTCTTTTTTGTCGTATATCCTTCGTTTATTTGGCTTAAGGCCAAAAGCCATAAGCCAATTGGCAACCCTTTTTTGAGCCTCTAGTCGAAAAATTCCGCAAACTCATAAATGTTTATGCTGGCCTTTTGCTACTTTATTTTCATTTTCATTTTTGTTGGTTTTTGTTTTTTATTTTGCTGTCAGAGGGACTCAAGGTTCGTCATCGTCATCGTCATCGTCATCGTCATCATTTGACGAACATGTCTGGGGGAACCTTTGTCCGTTTTTTCTGCAACTTGTGCATCATAATTTTGTTGCGTTGATGTTTCGCTTAGAGTTCTTTCAGGCGAGCGAGCAATTAAAAGCAGCAGCAACAAAACTGCGGCAACTGTTTTCCGTGGCCGGTTTCCATTTGCAGACGATTTGACTGCATTGCGCGTAATTAGCCACTAATTGCACTCAACACTCGACACTCAACACTCAACACTCGACACTCAACACTCAACACTCGACACTAAACAACAATCAATAGTCGAGACTTGGGCAAATGCCATTCCCATATCGGTTTGGACTGCTGCACTAACCATTTCGGACTTGGCCACTTGGCCAACTCATGTGTGAAGTGAGTCGCCAATTTTCACACAAAACCACATTGCCACGTCGTGTAAATAAAAAGTTAAACAACGCTGGCAGAATATATATGCGATTTTTAGCGTGTATCAATTAGCTTTTTTCCCGAGCCAAACTTGCTCACAATGAGCCAACTAGTTATTGTCAACAAACTAACGCAACTTTTCACATATTGCTGTTAAGACTGTCTGACAACTCAAAGGTAAGGTCTAGGCCTAAAATAAGTCTTCAAAAAGATATACAAATGCAACTCAAAGCGATGTTGCAAGTGCTAAAAAGCGACAAAGATTTAAATGTATCTCATGTTATAGACGATCTGTGGCTGATCTCGAAGATACTTCAACAGATCTAGACTGGCAAACCGTTTAAAAAACACTGGTCATCATTTTATTGGATATATTTGTAGATATTTTGTGTGATTGAGATACATTTTATTCAGATGTTTCTGAACAGTCAACATTTGTAGTTCTATTGCAACTTGAAACTTATCTTTGATGTTCAAAATCGGTTTATTCTTGAAAATGTTTTGCGCTTTCCTTTCGCTGGAATTGCTGCGTCATTTTTTAAATGGGCGCCAAAAAATACTAAAATAAATTGAAAGTGAAAATTTGTTTTCAAATTATTTCCAGTTGTGTTCCAAATCAGTATTTGCTGCAATTAGTTTTTCTAGCTAAATAAGTTTGTATGTGGAAACTCGAGTTTTAATGAATTAATGTATACATTCAAAGCTTTGATGATAACATAAATATATATATATATATATATATATATATATATATGTATTTGTATAAATGATGGAAATTGAACTAGTAGAACTGCTAGAATCCGAAAAGAAGAAAGAAAAGCAAATTCAAATGGCTGTAAACAAATGCAATTAGGCACTTTTTGTTTTGCGATTGTTGGCAGTTGTTTTCATAGTGTAAGCATTTGTCAATTGTTGTTGTTGTTGTTTGTGTTGTTGTTGTTGTTGTTGTTTGCTAGTGCCAAGTGTTTGGCGGCGAAAGAACAAAGAGATAAACGCACAAAGCTCGACTACGTTTGACTACATTTTTATTGCATTTTTATTAGATAAAATTATAGACATCAATGAAGAAGAACAACAACAATAGCAACAGCAACAACAGCAACAACAGCAACAACAAAAGCAACAACAACAACAACAGCAACAATTAACAAAGCCGGCGGCGCCGATGCCGTCCAAGTTAGTCAGTCAGCCAGTTAGGTGTGAATGGGAACGCCGACAATTTTATTGTTTAAATTTTGTTGTTAGTTTTGCTTTTGTTTTTGTTTTTGTTTTTGTTTTTGCGCTTTTATCCGCTACTTTTCGTTCTTTGCATTCTACTCTATTCTTTGCTGCTCTGTTTGCCGTTTCACTTTACACAAATATTTGCCGTATTTTTCTGTTGGTTTTTCCTCCTTCTTTTTTTATTTGTGTTCTTTTCACTTACTTATCGAACAGCGCATTTCGATCTAATTATTTGGCGGCTTACTTTCAAGTTTGCCCCACAAGCGACGATACAATAACAGATAAAGATAACAGATAACAGATAACAGATAATAGATAATAGATAGAATACACACTTGCACACGGCTCGCAATAATTGATATAACGTAAAATCTTTGCCCATATCTGCCTATACTCTATACTCTATACTCTATACTCTATACTCTATACTCTATACTCTATACTCTATACTCTATACTCTATACTCTATACTCTATACTCTATACTCTATACTCTATACTCTATACTCTATACTCTATACTCTATACTCCATACTCCATACTCTATACTCTATACTCTATACTCCATACTCCATACTCCATACTCTATACTCTATATACCTATACTTTGTATACACATATATATTTATATACACATTATATATATACAGATTATGTTGCTTCAATCAATGTCTAAACGATTCCATTCTCTCTCTCTCTCTCTCTCTCCCTCTCTCTCTCTCTCTCTCTCTCTGTGCAGATTGCCAAACTGTTGCCACTGATCGAGTCGGGTTGTTCGAGGCGCGCACGTTTTCTGCTCTGCTCGGCGCTGTTTCCGCTCTGCAGCCCGGATGTACCGCGACCGGTGACCGCCTGCAAGTCCCTCTGCGAGACGGTGCAGGGGGAGTGTGCGGTAAATGCGGCGCCGGAGTTGATGCAGCTGTGGCCGCCGTTTCTCAGCTGTGAATCGCTGCCGCAGCCGGAGAATCATGAGCTCTGCATGCAGATACCGCAGGAGGCAACGGCGACGGAGGCAGCAGAGAACACAGCAGCATCAGCGGCAGCAGCAGCAGAGGGAGGCAGCGCACAGCAGACATCAACAGCAGAGGCCGCATCCGGAACCGGAACCGGAGTCGGAGCAGAGCCGCCGCAACAGCAACAAATGTACTGGTCCTGGATGGCCCGAAAGATGTCCTCGCAGCTGGGCAAATCCTCAGAGAGCGCTGCTGCCGCTGCCGCTGGTGGTGGTGGTGGTGCTGCTGCCGGCCTGGGCATCGGTGGACACATCTGTCCGCAGAACTTCAGTGCGAGTCCACTGAATGCCGAGGATTGTTTGGCACAGTGCCAGCGCGATGCGTTCCACACAACGCAGCAGAAGAAGCTGACGGAGAGCTTGATCCTGGGCATGTCAGCCGTCTGCTTTGTGCTCACACTCTTCGCCCTGGTCACCTTCTGGGCGGAGCCGACACGCTTTGGCTATCCGGAGCGGCCCGTGCTCTTCCTGTGTCTCTGCTATAATCTGTTCAGCGTTTGCTATCTGGAGCGCATCGTCTTCCATCAGGCGCGCAGTTTGGCCCTGCTCCAGGAGCCGGGTCGTGGCGTGGCTCGGCTTGGAGCAGCTTGCTCCTTGACGCCGCCCTGCCTGGCCTCCTACATAAGCACATCGTATTTGAGCTTGTGCGCGGCCAGCTGGTGGCTAATCTTTGCCCTCTGCTTCTATCTGTCCTCGCACAAGAAGTGGTCCAGTGAAGCGCTGGAGAAGCGCTCCGGTTTGTTCCATGTGCTGGCGTGGGTGCCACCGCTGGCGCCACCCATTGCCGCCCTTCTGTTGGAGCGAGTGCGTCCCAGTGAGCTGACCGGCATGTGCACAGCACCCGGTTTTGTTGAGCTGCCAGCGTTGGCGTTGCTGCTGCTGGGCCTCTATTTTACGCTGCGTGCCTCACGCTCGTTGCACACGTTGCAGCAACAGTTGCAGCCAACGTTGGCGCATCAGCGTTTCGCCCAGATTCGCAAGCGATTTGTTGTCTTCTCGCTGTTGTTCTTTGTGCCGACGGCGGCTGGTGTACTGGCCGCCTTCTTTGAGCGTTTCGTGGATGCGGTGAGCAGCTGCTCCACGCTGGAGGATTGCCCGCAGCCGGCACAGTTGAGCGCATGGCCGGCACTGGTGCGGATCTTCTTTCAACTGGTGGGCGGCACACTGACGGGCATGTGGGTGTGGTCACGCAAGACCTGTGAGAGCTATCGCAGTCGCTTGGTTGCCGGCACGCCCAGCTCATCGCTAATGATGCCCCATAAATCGGCAACAGTTGGTGCCGCACCCGGCGGAGTGGGGGGTGTCGGAGGAGTTCTCGTCGTCGGATCGGCTGCTGCCCTGCCGCCCAAGAAGCATCTGTACGCGAGTGGCAAGTCAATGCTAGGCGCTGCTCCACATGCCACAGCGCCACTCTACGCCGGCATCAGTTTCCACAATGTTCCCGTCTACAATCCGAACCAGTCGCGGGTTTAAACATCGACTCAGCTCTCCGCCGGATCTCAGCCTTGTTTTGCGTACAGGGTATTCGCTGGCCGGTACAACAACAAAACCTACCATATATAATTATATATATATTGTACTGATCTATGGATATATGTTTTTTTTCTAGACCGTAAGGCCCTAAATGAAATGTGTTAATAGCTTTAAATTTGAATAGTTTCGCTAAGTGTATATCTACATGTAAATACTTTTTTTTTTATATTATATTATTACGATGATAATTAGTTGTACATGAGTTGAAAACAAAATAAATATAAACCTATTTAAATTATATATTTTGCTGATTTTTACTTTTACGCTCGCGGTTATCATGCCATCTCTTTCTCACACATGCGATCGCATATTCATGCATAAAGAAAACGCTCGCGGCTGCTGATAGAAATGAGATCAATCTTGATCATCCGATCTTGATGAAATTAGGGCAGTTGATCAATTATATGCATATGCACATTATGTGTTAATAAGAAGATTCTGTCTTTAAAATTGTAGCATTAATCGCTATCGGAAATCAAAATTTATCGATAATCCTGAAACTTGATCTGCGCCTGATCGAGAGCCTATATTCCAAAGTCTCTAGCTCTTATAGTCTCTGAGATCCTCGTGTTCATACAGACGGACGGGCAGACGGACGGGCAGACGGACGTGGCTATTTCGACTCGGCTGTTGATCCTGATCAAGAATATATACACTTTATGGGGTCGGAGATGCTTCCTTCTGCCTGTTACATACATTTACACAAAACCATCATACCCTTTTGACCCATTTTTAATGGGTTAAGGGTATAAAAAGAATTTCCGGCGAAAGTTGTGGGCGTTGTCTTCTTGATGCTGATCAAGAATATATATTTTTCATAATGGCAAAACAATTAAATACTACCTATCAAGGTTATTAAAACCTGAAATCATGTATATATATACATATATGTACATCAGCTGCAAAATGAGAAAGTACTTTTACCTTAGACAAGTGGAAGATTATAAATGCATCACGACTCGATCTCAACTGATTATTAATTAGTGAGTTTGGTTGACATAAATGTTGTTCCGACATATGACAGCTATATTATATAATAGTCGGATCCGCGCCGCTTCGGTATATCTACTGCATGCTGCAAGAGAACTGAGAGACAGACAGGTAAATGGCTTTAAAGACTAGACTAGTGATATTGATCAAGAATATATATATACTTTAAGGAGTCGGCAACATATTCTTCAAATATAATTTCCTCTGAAATGAATAAGGAGAGCACCTTTGGAAAAATGCAGCACAAAAAATGTTTGGACACAAAAATTGTATTCGCTTTTGCAAAAATAGTTTCGAAAACATTTTAATATGCAGCAAAGAAAAAAAAAAAAGATGATATAAAAGATGAAAAGTGCCGCATAAAAAAGTATCTGTAGAGTTTTGTTTTTTAATTGCAGCGAGTACAAAATATGCCAACAAAGGAAGTGAAGAAGAAGAAGAAGAAGAAGAGTTAATGGTTGCTACTGTTTTTTTGCGTCAAGTTTATTTTTTATTTTTTGTTTTGGCGAGAAGGATTCGGGGAACGCAGATGGGCAATTAGAAATAAGGTTAATGATGGGCTCTCAAGTTGATTACAAACAATTTTGTTGCCGCCGTGTGTGTGTGTGTGTGTATGTGTGCATCATGCAACATACAACAGACAACAGACAACCACCCTGCAAGTGTCACACACAAAACACAACAAGAACTGAAGCAACAACAACTGCAGCAGCAAAAGCAGCAAGAGCGAGCGCAATTAATTTGATTGAAGCTGCCACACGGCGTGCCTTGCAAAGTTTCTATCTTACAAATTGCCACGCTGCCGGTGCAACAACACGAACAACAACAACAACAACAACAACAAGAGCAGCCACTGTGCAGCAAGCGTGCAATTAACTCTTGTGCGCCAAGATCAAAGCGATTAAAGCCGCGCTGCCCCAACTAAAAAACTGAGTCCAGGGTCTGTGCCACTGCCACGGCTGCCACTTGCTGCCCCCTTGACGCAGCCAGTGCCAGAGCGAGAGCCACAGCAGCGAAACCGAAACCGAAACCCAGTCAAGCCAAGCCAGCTGAGGCTTTATCTTCATCATCATTGTGCTCCTGCTGTTGTTGTTGTTGTTGCTGTTGTTTTTAGTTGCTTGCCTGGCTAAACAACAAAAGAACGTGCCCCAAAAGACAAACGGAACCGCACAGACAGCGGCATACACTAAGAAAAAATAAATAAAAAATAAAATGTGGGCACCGAGAGTGGCATGCTCATCTCAATCCCAATCCACTCACCAAATTTGATGTGTAAAATTATGGAATATATGTGATTTTATCGATTTTCCCTTATCGATGTTATCGATTTCGTAGTCCCAGTCTGTTATCTCCATATACGAATAGTTTCTATTATTTATGAAATTTGTATCGACACAGAAGTTATTTAAAAATAAATTCTGCTATTCAGCAAATTTTTCACTTTTCTTCTTTCTTTTTTTTTTTTTTTGAGTGTAGCTCAGCTCTGCTGTAACAACAGAATTGGTTGACTAGCTGACTGGCTGGCTATAAGCGGCTGAAATGATTGTTGGCCATTTACAAGTGTTAAATGTACATAAAACTTGGCCAGCATCCTGGGCATCTCTCAGTGGTTTTTGGGACGAAAGTGCTGCAATTTTCATTATAAATGCGCCTATTTGGCCAGTGGGGGCGATCAAACTCAGCGGAGACAAATGATTGCACGATCCACGCTCCACTTCGGCTAATAATTCATTATACATACATACATATATGTATACACATGTACATTCATGGCTTGAGCCAAGTTGTAGTTCCTTACATAGATATACCCCTAAGTTATAAGAGGGATAAAAAACAATTATCTTCATATTTTTCTATATCATCCGCAAAACTAATCAAATTCGTAAATTGAATTATTTTGTGATATTATTGATAACCTCTCTCGATATCAACAACAATTAAATACAAATTTATACATTTTCAAATATGAGTTAATGCTTCAGCTGCTGTTTAGTAGTAGTAAATATCTTCGAGTCGAGTGCACTCCATGGCCAGACATCAATTTGTTTGATATGTGGATATGTGGAACATTAGATTCAATAAACGGATAATTTGTAGGAGTATTTAATTCCGAATTAATACATGCTCCGCCAATAGTTCTTATCATTTAACTTTTTAGCTTATATTGAGACGATCAAATTAAATAATATTATTTTATTTTTCATTTAAAACTGTGTCTTTAATTTTTACGCAGTTATTCTATCTGTCAAATAGATATGAATTGGCCATTGACTGATCAGAGGAGATTTTTGTTGTCGCTCAAGACCAAATCTGCTTTAAATGCCAGCCAATACTCTCGATAATATGTAAGACTAAGTACGTGGTTCAAAAAGAGTCAAATATGCGCACTAGTATTATTATGTTGACAACTACTGTAGATTTGTATATACTAAACTGAGGGTGTTCAAAAATGAACACCCTATATATGTAACACATGTGACGCTCTAAGATGACCCATGCAGGCCAGCCTTGTTCATCGTTGTGCCTGCCTCTGATGTTGGATTTGCAACTGCTGTTCTTGCTGGCGACGAGTTGCCGGCGGCAGGCGACGCGACGGTCGCCGTGATGCCTTCGCAACAGTCGCCGTTATCCAGCCGCTGTTAGGCGCCGATGCGAATGCCTTCGCGACAGTCGCCGTTACCCAGCCGCTATTAAGCGCCAAGCAGTCGCCTTACAAGCAGCTGCATAATATTATATATGTATTTAGTTTTAAGCATTTTGTATAAATAAAGAGCCTGCTCGTCAAGAGCGGGCAGTTCGATTATACACGTCAACTCGGTTTAATCATTCATTAAACAGAGGGCATATGAATTTTCAACTGCTGCCTAAAAGTATGCCACGTTTTTATAACTGTGAGCAACAGCCCGAGAGTATGCAGTATATTTCCTCCTTGTCGCTTTAATGTGACAATAACAATTTTTAATTGTTAGTTATTGTTATTATTATTGTACTCTGTTCTTTAAATGATATATTTTTTGAGTGGCAAGATCGATTGACATACATGTTATCGATAACAATTGGATAGGTAAGCTTGCACAGTTCGCAAATCAGCTGCTTGCAAGTTGGCCAAGAAGCGAAGACCGGTTTTTTTGTTCATGTTATGATTGTTGGGGAATGAAAGAATGCCAGAAGAGAAAGCATTCTGAGCTCGACGCGAACTTTGCTTTATTCTCGGTTCCCGTCTCTGACTTTGTTGACGTGTGCAACAGTTAAAATGTAAAAAATTTTTACCCAAAACTATTTATTTGTTTGGAATTAAAAACAATGGCCGCAAGTGTTGTTAAAACACCCAAATGTGTGAGAAACTCCAAAGAGTTGGCCAAAACCCAGCCAGCCCTGACAAGTGCCAATGCTGCCAAATGGTAAGAAAGCACTGAAATCAAAAGACTGAATCAACAAACTTGATTTATTTCACAAATACACATTTGGAACTGCAGGCGCTGGTTCCTGCTGCTGTTAGCCGTTTTTCTCATCACCTTTGGCACTCGCTACTACAAGGTAACGGAACCGGATCACATTTGGTAAGGACGACTACGGCATGAATCGTTTCCAATAAGAATCGCCCACTTCTATTTCTTGTAGCTGGGATGAGACGCACTTCGGCAAAATGGGCAGCTGGTATATAAATCGCACCTTCTTCTTCGACGTACATCCACCGTTGGGAAAGGTGGGTACACTGACAAAAATTCCATATTCAAGACATGCGCTTAATACGTTCTGTTTTAACGGGTTGCTCAACTTAAGACTTTTCATTGAGAAATAAACTGATTTAAGCTAAGAATCCATTCTTGCTATTCGATAGTTGTCGACTTAGACACTCTTTGCAGTTCAACAATATTTTCTTGATGTGTTTTTTACGTGAATTTATATAATAATAAATAATATAATAATACTAAATCGAAGTGCTTGTCAACAACTTACTTTTTAACTCATTATTTAACTCATTCTTTCTCTCTCTCTCCCTCTCTCTATCTCTCTCTCTATCTCGCTCAGATGCTAATTGGGTTATCGGGCTATTTGACGGGCTACAACGGCACCTTTCCGTTCGAGAAACCGGGTGACAAATACAACGAGACACGTTACCAGGGTATGCGCTATGTGAGTATATTATATATATATATATAATATATATATCGAAGAGAACATTGTGTCCAGCTCTTAATCGAAATCTTCCTTTTGAACAGTTCTGCACAACGCTGGGCGCACTGATAATGCCCATGGGCTTCGATACTGTCTACGATCTGACACGCTCCCACGAGGCAGCGCTGCTCTCAGCCGCCTATCTAATCTTTGGCAAGTGGACAGCTCTAATAAGTAAAATATAATCTAGCTAAATGGTGCATTTTGCACATCTTTTGCAGATGTGGGCATGCTGACACTTAATCAGTATATACTACTCGATCCGATACTCTTGTTCTTCATGATGGGTTCGGTGTGGGGCATGGTCAAGATATCGAAGTACACCAGAGCTGGTGCCTCGTACACGGCACGCTGGTGGCTCTGGCTGCTGCTCACCGGCACCATGCTCTCCTGCACGATAAGCGTGAAGTTTGTGGGTCTGTTTGTGGTGCTGCTGGTGGGTCTGCATACGGCCAGCGAGCTCTGGCTCATATTGGGTGATCTGAGCAAGCCCATTGCGGAGACCCTCAAGCAGATTGCGTGTCGCGCCCTCGCGCTCATTCTCTGGCCCATCGTGCTCTACACATTATTTTTCTACATCCACCTGAGCGTGCTGAATCGCAGTGGAAATGGCGATGGCTTCTACAGCTCCGCGTTTCAGTCACGCCTCATCGGAAACTCGCTGTACAATGCGAGCATGCCCAGAGATGTGGCATACGGCGCACTGGTAACCATTAAGAACCACAAGACCGGTGGCGGCTACCTCCACTCCCATGCCCATCTGTATCCCAAGGGCAGTGGCGCCCGACAGCAGCAGGTGAGTCCAAATAAGCCCAACTTATGTTATCACTGAATGCGGGCTTAAGTTCCACACGTGGTCAATCAGATTTTTATAAGAAAGTAATTGAAAAGAATGCGACTGACAAAAGGAACCATATCCGATTTATATATATATATATATATATATATATATATATATACAAAAAAGAATTTCTACTCAAATCGGACAAGATATTAAAGTGCACCAAGTTGATGTGCAATTCTTAGAGTATAGTTTTAAATTAGGATCGCTTGCTTTGCAGATCACCACGTATACGCACAAGGATGACAATAACATCTGGCAGATCAAGCCCTACAACAAGCAACAGCTGCCCAAGGATGAGCTGCGGCTGCTGCGACACGGAGATCTGCTGCGACTCGAGCACTTGGTGACCAAGAGGAACCTGCACTCGCACAGCGAACCGGCGCCAATGACCAAGAAGCATCTGCAGGTCACCGGATACGGCGAGGTGAGTAACACTCACTCCTATCAACCACTCAGGCAAGTGATCAACTTATGCGATCTTCTCTGGCTGCATAGTTGGGCGTGGGCGATGCCAACGATGTGTGGCGCGTCCTCATTGTGGGCGGTCGAGCGAATGACACAATTCACACGGTCACCTCACGTCTGATGTTCGTGCACTATCTGCAGAACTGTGCGCTCACCTCCAGTGGCAAACAGCTGCCCAAGTGGGGCTTCGAGCAGCAGGAGGTCTCCTGCAATCTCAACATACGCGACAAGAATGCCCAGTGGAATGTGGAGGATAACCAGCACAAGCAGCGTAAGCTAAACCAATAAAACCACAACTTGACATGCCCCAAATCCTCTGTCTCTTCTTCTTGTATCTCCCAGTGCCAAGTGTTAGCTTCAGCATCTATGCGCCGGGCTTCTTTGCCCGCTTCCTGGAATCCCATGCGGTCATGTTGCAGGGCAATGCCGGCCTGAAGCCCAAGGAGGGCGAGATCACAAGCCGGCCATGGCAATGGCCAATTAACTATCGGGTAAGTCAAATTGGAAGTAACTAGTTGATACCCTGTAAGTAGCCCCAACATATAAGAATCTCATCAAAGCCAGATCTTGATATTTATATATATATATTGTGAATCAGAACTATTTGAAGAAATACTTACGATCTTTGCACTTTACTTCCCTTCTCTTTTTCTATTTCCAGGGTCAATTCTTCTCTGGCAGCAGCTATCGCATTTATTTGCTTGGAAACCCCGTCATCTGGTGGAGCAACCTCGTCTTTCTGTTGCTCTTCATCGCCGTCTACCTGTGCAATGCCATCCTGCAGCATCGTCGAGCAGGCCTGGCTGCCCAAGGACCTGTAGGAGATGCCACAGCAGTGCAATTGCCCACCGAAACAGCAACGACAACAACTGAGCTGTGTAGTTGTTGTCCGGCAAAGAAACCAACTGAAAATACGCTCGAATCTGAGCCGAACCCTGACATGTCCTTGCAGGCAGCTGCTTGGCTCTTCATCGGCTGGTTGCTGCACTATCTGCCCTTCTGGGCAATGGGTCGCGTGCTCTACTTTCATCACTACTTTCCGGCGCTGATATTCAACTCATTGCTGACGGGTAAGTTTCCAACTGAGTTCTCTCTCTCCCTCTCTCTCTCTCTCCCTCTCTCTCTCTCTCTCTCTCTGTCTCTTCATAAGGGTAGCTGCTCTTTAGCCGATCCTTTAAAAAATATCTCCGTTCATTCTCGATTTTCGTCTTAGTTCCTAGAACCCCAAATAATAGTCGGAAAACGAGAATTAAAATATAAAAAAGTTGTTTATTCCAAAAGAATGATATATAAATGAAATATTTAGAAAGTTTATTTATGGAGTTTATCAAAATAAGAAAGATTTCATGTTAAGGTCTTTCTGTATAACTCCTATTGAAGGGTTTCCTAATGTGCGATTGCGTTTCTATTGTTCTCCGTCAATTTGTATGGCTTGGATGAGAATTGAATTTGAATTTTGGATGAGAGTCATTTTAATTAAAGTTTTATTTTCCAAGGAGGAATATATATTTATACTCTATGAAGTCGGAGAAGTCTCCTTCGATGCGTATATATCTATATGTTAGTGCCATATGTGCAATGTCCAAGTTTAAACTAATATCGTATCTCGCATATATCGTATGGGTCTCGTAATCATTTCCAACGATTTTTTGTTTTCAAGGCATTATGTTCAACTATATTATACGATCCCTGCCAAAGTGGCTGCGACATGTACTGCTCGGCTCATTGCTGTCGACGATTGTGCATAGCTTTGTGGCCTTCTCGCCGCTGGCCTATGGGATGAATGGCCCGCTGGCCAATGAGCCCAATTCGACGATGCACAGCCTCAAGTGGCTGTCGACGTGGGAGTTTTAAGTGGGCCAATTAAAAAGTCGACTACTTGCATAGAAATAAGCATTTTATATACATACATATATATACATTTATATATTTAACATACATATATAAATATCAAAAATAATATAAACAAATGCGCTTAAATTAAATACACAAAAAAAAAAAAAAAATATTTGTAAAAAAAATCAACATATATATCTTAGCCGGACGACAGGTTAGCAAAATATAGATAACCAGGCATGCAAGTTATAAATATAAATTAGGCAGCATCAGCATTAGCATCGACATCAACATCAGCATCAGCATCAATCATCAAAGATGCCGAGCTCGTCGAACCGTCGCAATGCATAGTGCAGGGTGTCCGTGGTGCGTGGATTCGATGAGAACATCAGCTCCACCTTCTTCTTGGCGAAGTCCTGATCGGTAAGTGCCTCAATGCTTATATCATAGGAGTCCTCCTTTCGCATAGTCACCATCGGCAGGAACGCGTACGACGAGAAGAAGCCATACAATTCACGTGCCCGTATCTCGTGCTGAACATCCGCATAGCTCGGCACAAGCTCCGAGTGCATCCGCTCCAGGCTGTCACGTAGCGATTCGTAGTACGTATGGATGAGGAACTCTCGCCGATGGATCAGCACGTCCAGCTGAACGCTGCTGTTCAGAAAGAAATTGATGTCGCACCCGGGACTGCCAAAGAAACTGTTCTGAAAGTCCACCTGCGGCCAAAAACAGGAATTGCAATTAGGAATGAGGGAATGGCAATGGCATTGGAGCATTGCAAGTGGTCCACTCACGAAGATCGCGTCGATGGGCTTGGTGGGCAGCTCGTCATGGTATTTGTACATGAAATTATTGACCCACAGATCGCCATGATTGAGCACCGTTATTTCACCGGGTGTCGGCCGGCCGGTGAGAACCAGATTCTCCTTGATATTGTCGCAATGACGATGCAGCTTATCCGCCAGCTGCTCATAGCCACGCCACTTCTCCACCACACTGGCCAGCGTGCGCAGTTGCAGTGTCATAAAGTTGATGAACCTCTTATTGGTCCTTATATAGTTCTCGTCCAGCATGCCGCTGGTGAAGTGCTCCCGCACACTGGGCTCCTGTTGGGAACATCAATCAAAATTTATGCAAATCATAATCATTAACCATCTTTCAACACAAATCACTTCGATTTGCAAAGCAACAAAGACATTTCCAAATTTAGATTAAATCAATAAAAACAAAACGAAATCAAAGCTAAACTAAGCTTAAAAAATATTAATTACTTTGCACTTCACATTTAATCACATTAAAATTATTAATTAATTGATCAATTAATTAGTTGGATCAATTAACAGAAATATATGAATTGAGAAGCTCTGAGATGCCTTTCCTGGCACTTGGAACTTGTCACTTACCTTCTCGGCGAGCAGCATAGAGCTGGCATGGAATTTGCCCAACTTCCGCAGGATGATGACGCAGTGCTCCTCGTTGAGACCGCTCTGGCGATTGGCCAGCTTGTAGCCGTATTGGGTGAGGTCATCGAAGACAATTGTCTGGATGGGCTCACGCGTTGTGTAGAAGCACTTGGCGCCAAACTTGGAGCCATCGCCTATGAGCACCTCCAGCTTGCCAAGGACATCAAAATAGAAGATCTTCTCACGCAAATAGACGGCCAGCTCCTCGAGAAATTGTGTGGCCGGTGTGATAGAAATGCTCTTCACAATCAATGCCAGCTCCTCATCCAGCTGTCTTTTGCTGCTCCGATATAAAGCCCGGGCCCGATAAATTTTGCTGCAATAATTCTCACCGCCACCGCCGCTGGAGTCGGCAAATATGATCTTCTTGATGTCGACGCGCATATCACGCAATCCATCCTCGAGGGCCGCCTTGAAGAAGTTCTCGTTGAGATACTTGGGCGGACCACTGATGCTCTCCAGCTTCATGCTCGCTTCTTATGTTATTTATTTCTCTTCCTTTTCTTTTGGATTCTCACAAAGGTCCTGCAAGGTCCTTTTGAGTTTGAACTGAATCCTCTTTCGGTATATCTGCAAGGTAGGGATCCGTTCTGGGTCCGTCTAACTGTATTGGGCTATGTCGCATAGTAAACTGTGGCCCCGCCAGGTGACTCCTCTAAATATAAGTCTGATTATCGACTTCTGCCGACAAGCGTTATCAAACGATCGTGTCCACGACGACATCGAGCCAACGAATTGATACCGAGAGCCACAGCCCTAGGCAACACATACACATATTTACACGTGTATACATATATATATATATATATACATATATATACTCTTAAGTATGTGTGAGCATATATTGAGTACTCGTACCTACGTCTTAATTTGAACTGTTGGGTTTGTAATCATAATGCTTGTTAATTAATCTATCTCATAAAAATAAAATAATCGTCGAGTGGTCGCCTCCTTCCCGTGCATCGCCAGCATCTTCCCCACCCAGGCATACTACGACTGATGTCTAGTCCCTAATAGCCGTATGTCTTAATACCATGAGTCCACATATACAGTCCCATATATTCAATGTGATAATCGCCAAAATTGGATGGAAACTTAAGCTCATTTTAATGTTGGCTCTGAAGCGCACATGATTTTGATGCGATATACATATATATAGACTGAAAATCGCAGCAAACCGGAACTTGATAGATTTAATTATAAATACAAATGTAAATATAGATATAGATATAGATATAGATATATATATAGATATAGATATAGACATAGATATAGATATAGATATAGATATAGATATAGATATAGATATAGATATAGATATAGATATAGATATAGATATAGATATAGATATAGATATAGATATAGATATAGATATAGATATAGATATAGACATAGATATAGATATAGATATAGATATAGATATAGATATAGATATAGATATAGATATAGATATAGATATAGATATAGATATAGATATAGATATAGATATAGATATAGATATAGATATAGATATAGATATAGATATAGATATAGATATATATATAGATATAGATATAGACATAGATATAGATATAGATATAGATATAGATATAGATATAGATATAGATATAGATATAGATATAGATATAGATATAGATATAGATATAGATATAGATATAGATATAGATATAGATATAGATATAGATATAGATATAGATATAGATATAGATATAGATATAGATATAGATATAGATATAGATATAGATATAGATATAGATATAGATATAGATATAGATATAGACATAGATATAGATATAGATATAGATATAGATATAGATATAGATATAGATATAGATATAGATATAGATATAGATATAGATATAGATACAGATATAGATATAGATATAGATATATTGGAATATAGATATAGATATAGATATAGATATAGATATAGATATAGATACAGATATAGATATAGATATAGATATAGATATAGATATAGATACATATAGATAGAAGGAAGGTAAGTTTCTTTGATAGATTGACGTAGGTTGTAGGTTTCTTTGATGGATGTATTTGTAGTTTCTATAACCATCTAGCATTAGCTAATGCCTCGTGATACTTACCTTGAACCACACGTGGCCGATAATCCGCCATTTCAGTCGCATTTTCTTCAGTTACAGCAAAGTCGCAATCTCACTACTCCCTATCCCTAGATAACAGCTCGGATTAGCTTGCAGTTAAGTCAAAAGGTGCTTCAAAAGAGGCAGTTAGCAATTGATAATACACTCAATATACATATGTATATATAAATAATTCTGTAATGAAATCACTTTGGATCGTACCAGTATTCCAGTATATATATGTATATTTCTATATGTGTTCTAGTATGTTTCTTAATATCAATAATAATATATAATTTCAAAAATGGGATACTTAATCTGTCAGTGAATCGGTTAGTTAAATGATTCAGTTTTTCTGCACAAATCCATTAATGTCTGACTTTAATGTATATGTATGTGTTTTGATTGCATTTGATTTCAAGGTCAACCTTACGATTGGCTGATTTGTCGAGTGCAGTCAATCATCCATTTAGTACATAACTCAAGATCAAATATATATGTTCTCAGAAACAACATTATTTAAAATCCTCAAACAGATAACCTGTGCATGCAACTGCCTCTCTCTCTCTCTCGTGTGTGTGTGTGTGTGTGTGTGTGTTGTTTTTTCGGCGGACGCACAACAACGAGTAACGGTGCATTTGGGGTGTGGGGGAGGTGTAAAGATGAAGATGCATTTTAATGATTGCTCGCTAAAGCCAATTATTTTGTGTATTGTTTTGATTGTAGTTGTTGTTGTTGTTGTTGTTGTTTCTTGTCTCTTGTTAATTACTCAATGAAATTTCCCATTTCTCCACGCACAACGCCAACAACAAATTACGTCATCTATGCCAAAGTACAAAGGCGCAATGCGACAATTGTCGAATTGCCCAATTGGCGAATTTGAAAGCAGTTCGAAGCAGTTTATGCTGCATATTCCCTTATTTTACTCAGTTATACAACAAAGTGAGGCACACAGAACATGCAACCAACCACATCGGAATATTTGTGGCAATTGCTGTCTCAGGAAGGATTATTATCGGTGAACTTTTTGCTTGGCGCCAGCTAATTTTATATATTTCCAGATTATTTTAGTCTGGTTGCCGTCTGTCTAGTTTCTTTGGGACTCTGCTGAAGCTGGCACGCGCAGCGCTCAACTAGAATTACTTCACATATGTGCATAGATAGAGAAGCTCTCATGACGTAGGTATGTGTATATAAGTATGTGTGTGTGTGTGTATTTTTATACTCTGATACCGAAGGTATCATTGTATTTTAGTTTTGTTTGTCGATGAAATGGATAATCGCAAATCGATAAGTCCTCACATCTCCCACAATTTTAAAGATAGAGTTCCCAAACTTAGAAGATAACCTCCTTCAAAGGTCGACATGTAACTTTCTTAGAGCACGCCCACAACCGCCGCCCCAGGAACCGCAGCCTTAGAAATCTGAAATGCGCTCATCTTCTACAAATTGTAAGGTAGAGCCACCAAATTTAGAGAATATGTTGCTGGTAACTCTCCTAAGAGATCGATACAAAATCAGATGGCCACGCGCACTTCCAAAACCGACAATGCCCCCAAAAACGATAAGAGCCTAATCTTCCGCTATTTAAGGGCTATAGTTAGCAAACTTGGAAGGAGATTGATAGGAACCTCCTCTAAAAGTACTCAATAGCTTAGATCTTACACAAGCTTCAGAGCTAAGGCTACGCAGGTTGCACGAGGTTACTAGGACGAGGTTACTAGCAGATTACTAAAGCCTATATCTAAAATATAAATCGCAATTTGAAAGGCAAACTTGGAGGATAGATTACTAGGAATTCTTGGCCACTTACACCCTATTCTGTGACAGTTGTCATCAGATAGTATTACTTATGGTATCAGAGTATTTCGTGGTCGGTTACGTCCGACCGCAAAGTTCTAAAATGTTTGATTTTATTTAATTTTATTTTATTTAAATTTTTTTTTTTTTTTTTTTAGAAATTCGGGCGCATAGACCCATCACTTGGCAATGAGAAAGTTCAAGTTTACAGATTGCGCAGTTGGAGGTGGGAACGCTGAGATTGGTCGCTGTTTCCGAGACGTTTTACAGATACTGTTACTGATACTGATGCCGCGGCTCGCGACCCAACATTTTAGATGAGGTTATCAGCGCAGCCCACGCATCGCATCGTTCCAAATTGACGCATAGGTCCAGCATTCTGAGAGGCAAGTATCTATATACCCAGCAAAATCGATTACCAAAGGCAATTTAATCCACACATTTTGGAAAATATCATTCATATCGATCATGTATATACCTTGACATAATGAGGATTGTATGTAATAATTTAATCAAGATCAGTTGAGAAACATGGTAGAAAATCGGATTTTCATGCCTACCAAATTAAACAGAAGCAATTACGCACTCATACACAGGGTATTCCCTAGTCGACCACTTTCGTCTACAGCATTCTTACTTGTATTTTTCCCCTTTTTTTCTTTTTGATTTGCATTTTAAATGGGTGTTTCTGCTACTACTACTACTACTACTGAAAAATGTTGACTAGCTCCCAATCTATCGAGTTACAGACTTTTCCGCTTTAATTAGAATTGTTTTCTTACACACCGATTACAGCCACGCCCACAAAATGCTATCGATTCCGCATTTAGGACTTATGTGGCACAATTTGTGTAAATTTTGATATTAACTTGAGATTTAAATTCTTCAGATAGTCTGCGTCTATCTCGAGACCACATCTTTGAACTGTTCATTCTGTCGATCGTTGCTATGGCAACTATATAATACAGTGATTCTGTTCGATCCGGTTCAGACATATGTACTACAGGCAGACGATAAATAAATAGTTCAGGCCATGCAAGCTGTTATAATCGACGACTTGTTGATCCAAGATAGATAAGCAGTCATATACGAGTATATATATATATATAAATTGAGTCTGGTTGGGTTGGGTTGGGTCGATAGTGATATAAATGTATATACCTACAGGTAGCACTGTAAGTCGAAGTACAAGTTGATATAGTTGATGTTAAAGTACTTGCACTATTCGTATACCTCAATAGATAATCGATAAGCACATTTATTTGCCTCATTTACACTGGAAAAAAAACAAGAATGCCAATGACTCTGTCAGTTGTGTTCTAGCACATTCGAAACGATTTCGAACTGTGTCAAAACTCAAGTCAAGTATCATCGCCCCGTATTTACTTAGTCTATACCTAAGTCGCATATACATAACATCTGAGTGGCCTATTGAGCAGCGGCGTGCCGCCAGATTGTGGATTGAACAATACGCATATATAACAGTGCACACAACCATACATAAATACATTAATACATACCAACATACTTGTGCATATGGTATAAGTACAATGCACTAAGTTATGGTATCAATATCAATTTAATTGCTGCGCAAAACAAAATGTATTAAACTTGAACTAAATTGTGCGCATTATTTGAAAGTAGACACAAACTTGAATTAAAAAAAAAAAACGAATAAAAAGCAACACATAACAAGAACATAAATAATAGAGAACCTAATCAATCTATCACACTATCTCTCAAGGTGGCGAAAACTGAATGCCCTAGACACACAATACATGTGAGACAAGAGATTCGATATTAATCGATATACAGCGATACATAAGTATTAATAGTTACTGTGATATTTCAACACAAGCTGAACTTTAACTTAAACAAATTGATGTATTAAGTGGTTGATCACATTACGAAAATGAAATAAATACATTAATTAACTGCATTGGGAGAATTGAGGGTATTTTAAAGAATTTTTCCAACTATATGTATGGATAAATTTAAAGGAGGGAGGCTCATGCAGGCTGCACAATAACAAAAAACCAACAGAGAGGCGCGAATTAAATGCACTAAGCGAAATAGTTTATTTTTTGTAGAATACCGAGTATATTATTGGTCGTTCTAGCCGTCTACTACAAGACCAATTCCAAGACGGTTTATTTGCGCTTAAACGAATAATATGCTCCAGCCCTATGGTGATAATTCACATTTTGAATGTGTATATTTATATAAATAATGCTTATACTTCTATATATGCTATATAGTATGCTATTCTGTACTATTCCATAATATGCTATATTTTAATAAATCCATTTGATTATGTATTGTATTTCGCTGCGTTGCTGGAAACATTAAAAAACTACATTAAAAAGGCGTGCAAAAGTTGGATAGGCGTTATCTGACAAAGTTAGAGACAACAGCGACAACAAGCCCAATAGAATCCAGCAATGAACCGGGCCAAGCAAATAAAATAGGAATAAATAAACTTAAGCTTCTTGTCGATATTGGTTTGATCTTGCGGAAAATATGCTCGACTTCGATTTTTCTCATATTTTCATTGCCATCGGAATCTCAAGTCAAAAATGTCCTGCTCAAAACGGAAAGCAAAAGGAAAACAAGCTTATTGTTCCTAATTCTAGAACAAACGTACTCAATTTATGTAAAGTTTGATTACGATTTTTGCCGATTTTGGGTAATTTTGTTGTCTTTCTTGTAAGAGCCTCCATGCTCAAACCAATCGATTTCACCTTTCTCCCGAATTATTTTTCACGAACTGAACTGTTAGAAAGCTTTCAGATAAGAAGGAGTGTGTATTGAGTGTCTCCTAGTCGAGCTGCTAACTTCCTTACTGTTTGTTGCATTTGGGTACATATCAATAGGCAGTTATCATACCACCACCAAGATGGAAAAGCTAAAGGGCCGCTTTGCAGTACTGACGAAACAGGTTGGCAGGCCTAAAAAGACCACAGCTTAATTTGACCACGTTTCCCACAAGGTGGCGTATTATAATAAAAGTGAGGCAGGTCATCTTTCTTGGCAGTTACATTTTTGTATGGCGACAATTTAAATATCTATGAAAGTGCATGAGCTTTCCATCATATTTTTGTACGTTGTGGAGTAGAATATGGCGTAAGTGTGTTTGTGTAGATTACTTCTAAAATGTGCTGATTTTGTGTTATGTGTTCAGGTGGCCAACAATAGGTTTCGCCGCCAAATTCTTTTTCTCTCCCTTGAATCTTGTCTTTAAACAACCCAACAACGGTGTCTGAACGAAACTAGATTTTTTTATTTTTTTTATCCTGTTGAAATTGGCAAGATTCCGAATTCAAATTCAAAATTGAATGGCCGTTTAAAAGTGCATACCTAGCGCCACCTAGTGGAAAGTTTTACCTATTTACCTATTTGTATTGTGCAATGTCTGTTAATTAAATGATAAGAAAAGATTTGTAAAGATGATTTGTGAATAAATTCTCTGGAGGGAAGAAAAGCCGGGAGCGTGGAGTAAATTAATCATCAATTCCAATTTAAGGGCGATGCGCCAACAAAATCCGTACAGCCCACTGCAGGAAGAAGCGGGTACGTCGTGGCCATAAACACCACGCCGGCCAACTGATTCTTATGTCTAGTGTGTGCATGTCGGTGTTGTTTTATATGTTGAGTTTGTTCTGGAGCCTGTACCGTATATGGGCAGGATTGGAGTTACTCCACCCTAAGAATACTAGACGTGTCGCCAAAATAGCTGACAAAGTAAAAGGAAGCCAAATGTATGTATGTGTGTGTGTGTTTGGCTTGCTTAAAGTAACAGCTATAACATTTATGCACATTATTAAATGTGCTATAATGCCACACAGAACAGGTATAAGCATCTGAATGTGTCTGTGTGTGTGTGTGTATGTGTGTATTTATGCATATGTTCTCTGAATGACAAAAAGCTCTGCACAAGCACTTAAGCTTTTTGTTGCTAGTTATTTATGCCAAGCATATATCAAACTTTTTACAATCGCTGGGGCTTATTTTATTTATTTTTTTATATGGCTGTTGTCTATAAAGGAAATGTTAATAAAAATAATAAAAATTCAAAGCTGCTCGTTAAAGAAAATCCGCGTATCGATTTCCGGTTTGAAACAAGACTTCAATTTTGTTCGTTAGTTTCCAGAACCTGGTCTTCCACAGTTCGTGATCCCAGATTTCGCTTTATAAGTGGCTTCAATGTACAAGAAATGTGTTTTATTTATTATTCCTCAAACGAAGTAAGTTACTTTTAATAAAGAAATAAGATCTTTTAATACCCCAAAAAATTGGTTTTAGAAATAATCAAAACTTGTGGTTTATTTATTCAGAGCTTTTCAATACAAAATGAACGGGTCCGCTTCATGCGAGTTAAACTACGCGATTCAAGCGACCAAATGCGACTGCTTCGAACTGCATGCATGTAGTTGAAACAGACCACCGAAGAAGGTCGTGATCATAAGGAACTAACAATTACCGTTGCTCGCAGGCAACAACAGATTAAGTCTACGAAACGGCAATACAAGAAAGCTGCGGTGTACATGGGCAGATTCAATTATTTCCAACAGATATCTTATATTTGTATATCAATTATTTGTGTTCGAGGTGTAAGAACGAAGTGTTTTGAATCAGAGGTGTAAAATCGAATTAATTTGTTTCTTAAAATCCCAGCCTTATAAAGATACCAATCACTTATTTTCTACCTGTTGTACAGACAATGCAGGGGATCATTTTTAACCCATGCAAGGTTTGTTTACAATTATCTATTTTTACTTATGTGTTACATATATTTCTGGTATCTTAAGCCAGTTTCCACTCTTGAACATTCTACCAAGGGCCGACCGAATTTTTTATTATTAAAATTATTATATTTTTTGTTTATTGTTTTGTTTATTTGTCTTCTAATCTAGCCTAGAATTTTTGGCTATATTCCAGTCTATATATTCAATTCAGTTTACACAATAATTTTTGGAGAACACAAATTGTTGGCTCACATATTAACCGTCCTGCTGATATTCAGCGTATGTAGCCAAGCCTTGGTGCTTGATGTTTGGATTCCAATTTGGAATATGATTGGAGAGCTACACACCTATTGGTTATCAAAAGAATATGTAGCGAACCTCTTCAACAACAGTTTTGGAACCTTCATATCCTTGTACATTTTGAAGTTGGCCACATCGATTTTAATATCTTTCAATATTTTTCGTCGCCACTGGAACCTTCCTAAAATGCAATTGGGACTTGTTCACACATAAATAAAGCTCTTCAAATTTACAGTGAATAATTACGCGGAATTCTTCAGATATATGGCTATCGGTTAAAATACATAACAATCTGTATACTCAGAAGCCCAACATTCAAAATTGACGTTGAGTGCAAATGTATTTAACAGGCAGAAGAAAGCATCTCCTACCCCATAAAGTATATATATTCTTGATCAGGATCAACAGCCGAGTCGATAAAGACAGTCGATATATTTCGATTTCCGATAGCTATTATGCTACAAGACAGAATCTTCTTATTAATACATAATATGAATATGCTTATAATTGATCAACTGCCCTAATTTCATCAAGATCGGATGAGTAACACACAAGTAATGGTCGAAAATATATTCTCATATATGCATAAATATGCGATCTCATGTGTGAGAAAGAGATGGCATGATAACCGCCGCGAGCGTCAATATGGTTTTGTATGTATTCTGGGGAGCCCCGTTACCTACGATTGCGTGTATGTATGTATGTATGTATGTGCACGTGTTTGTAGTTCGAGCACCTGCTCACATTTAGGTGCAAGACTTTTTAAAGGGAAATTTGCCAATAAAACTAGATTATATTTAACAGCTGGGTTAAGGGTATATCGTAGTCGAGCTCACTCGACTACAGCATTCTTACTTGTTTCAATACAGTTTTCATATGAAACAAAGTAACGAGACTCTTTGTGGGTTAAGAGCAGGAGATGTGCCAGTCTCCGCAAGTGTAGTTGATGCTAGTAATTTAAAATTGAGTGGAGAATGGTCAGCATCAATACAGAAGGAAATTCAAGCAGTTGGAGCAAATAATACCTGGGAACATGTAGATTTGCCACAGGGCAAGATTGGTAGCTAAGGGATGTGAGCCGCCCGTCAGGAGAGTATAAGTTATTCCTGCATCAAATGGTCGTGTCGACTGCCTACTTGAACAGCAAGCTCTCCGCAGAGTTATAAATATCCTAACAAAGCTTTGAAGCCGAATGAATCTCTGTATGGGCCAAAGCAAAGCGGCAGAGAATGGAATGCCTAATTGGATGCAGTATTGAGAAAACAGGGACTTATTATTTATATGTAACTCTGTGGCAAAACTGGCGCAAAGGAACGCTAATCCTCACAACGAACACGCAGTTGCAGCTAAGCGTGCGCTGAGGTATCTCAAAGGCACAGCTAATCTGAAAATTGATTATCAACCGTTAGATGGCTTCATCGATGCGGATTGAGCAAATGATGCTGCAGGCGGCAAATCGTAGAGCTATTTCGTGGGAGTCTAAGAGGCAACATCTGGTATATTCGAGCAGTACTGAAGCCGAGTGCATTGCATTATCAACTGCGGCTCATTAAAGTATCAACTGCCTGGTATTAAAGTATTCAAATAAATGTGGACAACCAAAGTCGAGAAAAAATGCGCAAAATTAATAAAGAGCATGGAGTGGCTGCTACGAATGCGCTTCAAACAAGAACAGTGGGTGATAAAAAAAACACAACGCTTGCAAGCAAGGATAAAATATATATATATATATATATATATATATATACGCTGCTCAGTGTTATGTTGTGTGCCGTTGAAGATGGTATTCTGTTGAGAAGTTTGTTAGGCATTCGAGGAGACAGATCTTAAAGTAAACATATAAATATTGTTGATCAGTATCACTGGCCGAGTCTGTCCGCCTGTCTGTCTGTTTGTAGGCGAACTTGTCAGCTCAGTTCTAAAGGAATTTCATTATTGATAGTTTAGTCAAAATCTTATCAGCTTCGGGCTTCTATGTAAATCAATGTAAAAATCTGTATGTTTTATGTAATATGATGTAAAGTATTCTCAAAAAAGTAGTTACCAAGATTTTTCACACTAATTCATATATATTTTTGAAAGCATAGACTATCGGTAAGTCGAATATTTACGCTGATTTTCAGTTAATTTAACTTTGTCCGCCTATTTCCGCTTGCTTGCAGCTCAATTTGCGCTGCTTTATTAAATTATTAAACAATTTGTAATAAAAAGATACTCAAAAGATACTCAACAGACTGTCAGAGTGGCCAGGTTTAATAAGCGCATGGAGGAGTAGAGTGAAGAGGAGTCGGCTATCATGTTTCATTCTGTGTGGGTCTCTGATTTTCAGGTCTTTGCAACGAATTTAATACAAAACGAGAGCTGCATTTCGAGTTGGGGTTGTGGATGTGCACCCAGTGCATTAATGCAAGTCATTTGTTAAAATTGTATCCACAAATTGGCCAGACAAAATGACACACAGGCCACTGAAGGACCTGGACATGCGTGTTCCCATAGATACCATAGACACAAGTTTTTCATAATTGGTATCGGATGCATTCGAGGGCAAAGGTACCCCCTAATTGGCCAAGAGGCAAAAACTCATATGCATTTCAACGAAATTACAAATTTATTGCAGTTCGAAATAAGAATACCCTGGCTCAGCAAATGTGCATAATTAATATGAAACAACTCCATTTCTATAACTTCTTCATTCCAGACTTTTATTTTACTTAAGCATACAATCTTGAAAAAAATGTGAAAATCATAAAAAAAAAGATTCTAATGTTTTCGCATGTGGTTCGCACTTGAATCAAAAGTACAGTCTTAATTTCCGATTTTTTTTACTTACTTAAGTGACGTCGAACTCTAGAGCTCTCGCTCTCAGCTTTTAGCTGTTATGTATCACTAAAGAACGAAATAACCAGGAAGGCAAGACAAACAACGTTCGACAATTTTTTTTAAGCCAGACTTATCCAGCGAAAAATGATGACGACAGTGATCTACAGGATACTATTTCTTCATCGACTTTAGATTAAAGCTATTTAAAAAAAATTATTTATGAAATTGTTTCATTTTGGTTGACAGATTATTCTTGGTTTTTGGAGTCTGCATTTATTTAATGTGCAAATTTGATTTAAATGAAATAAAAAGTTAAAATGCATTGTGAATGATAAACCATGTTACATATTTAACAAATTTGGAACCGATCCCATTGAATTTGTCTGAATTTGTGCCAGGATAATTGAGTCCTTATACGGCTTTTCGGTTTGCGGCAGTTTCGTGGAACGAAACTGCTCGCTTTACGGCCATGACTCGTTCCAGGAAACTTTGCCGCAAAGCTAGGTATGGTTGTATCTGCCACGTGTCGAACATGCACATACAAAAACGTACACACACACGCACACACACGCACACACAGCCACACACAAGAGATTCAAAAGGCAAATTAGTTCTGTTGCAATATGTGAAAATGTTAAACCACACGCATGCCAGGAATTAAAATCTGCATGGATAAATAAATGGAAATTTGAATGAAACGTCAAATAAATATGGAAGTCACAAAAATACGTGCATATTCATCTATTGTAGAACAAAAGGGACGAATCAAATTAGTAGTCAAGCTAACAAACCAATCAGTTCGTAGCATATATCAACAATCTCAATAGTCGAAGCTTTGTATTAGGATCCTTAATGTAATGATTCGCTTGTCGAGTCTAAAATATATATCTGTTTCCTCCTAAAAAGGGGCAATAATTTGTTGAGTTTCACATTTAGCGCCGTCTGTGAGCGAGAGGTTTGGGCTTTCAAAAAGGTAATAAGCAAAGAAACCAAAAACTGTTGAAAAACGGGGGCAAAGCGAATTTTTGGAAAAACGGGAGTGCTTAAGTTCTTTGGACCTCAGACAGATTCTTTTCATTTCAAAGCCCTTGAACGAACAAGTTGTGCGCAGTGCAAACGAATTTAAATGAAAAAAATGAGGAAACTATAAAATATTAGTTACAAGTGATAAGGAGAAAAGCCTACAACTGCAGTAAGTTAAAATATTTAAGTGTGTTGCCAAAACAGTGGCCAACCGTAACACGTGTTAACCATCATTGCCTATTCGAGAATTTATTAAGGGATTCTGCTTTTTGCAACGGCCCGCAGGATCATGGTAGGGTGGGCGGGTGCACCAACATGGTAGCACCACAAAAAGGATGTCCCCATAATTCGGGTTATTTGATCCCTCTTTACTTTCTATTTTTCTTCTTTCTCATGTCCATGGTTTGTCTTCTACCTTCCTTTATGTCAAAATTTAGTACGCGAATGGTTAAATATATATAAATAATAACTAGGAAGCAATTTTAATACGTCGGTTGTCCAATAATAACCCACTCCAATTGCCGGCGAGCTTCAGCCAAAGCAAGCGCGTACTCCGACCATTTTAATAGCCCATCAGCTTCACGTTGTTCATTAAAACACTTAAGCCACCAAATTATAAATGCATACTTTTTGGGAACGTCAGATGTCACTGATAGCTATAGAACATTTTCTAAGCCTCATATAAAAACATATACATATATACAAAATCAAAACCATGCCAAACTATATGACAGCTTGAAGAAAATTAGAGTTATTTAATTGAGCTTGTCTGCTACAGAAAGGACTTCTCCGATTCAAGTTAGCATTAGGATAAATGTGGGATTTTTTTTTTTTTTTGGTATCCCCAGTTTAGATATTTGACCATTATACATTTTAGTATACTCCAATAAATCTTTTATACATATATAATATCTAATATATAATTAAAAAGACTGGACTTGAAGTCAAAGTATGCTGGCTGAAAATCTGAGAAGGTGTAATTGAAGCAGGGTTCACTTTGAACTGACATTCAATTTGTTTTGTCGTTTGTTTAACATTCCAAAAATTTATTACTTCATCTGGAAAAATATAGAAACAATTTTAGCTGCAGCTACCCCGAAAGACGTTTGAAATCAGCGAAGCGAAAATGTCCGGATCTCGAGCGAGGATAAATATCATCGTGCCCAGTGTTTGTCCGTTCCCAGAACTAAATGCCTTCGGCAGTGGAAACAGACGGCCGGAGCAGCGGTCGGAGTTGATGCTGGAGTCGCCATTGACCGGTGATATGAAAGAGCCGCCGGCGGTTGCCGCTGCCGTTTCCAAGGCCGTGGCAGCCATCGCGGAGATGGCCGATGGCGGGGAGCGGGGCAACGGGCAGTCCCTCTTTGTGATTAACGGACAGGGCCAGCTGCTGGAACATATCCGCTACCTAGGCAGCGACTACCGCGGCGCCCTTCGAGCTGCCATCAATGCCACGCCCCCTTAGTTGAAGTAAAGCATTTTTCCATGCGCCTCCCTTTCAAATTTACAGTCAAAGCAACAGCCAAACATCTAAAGGATTACCACAACAGGGTAAGTGATATAAGCACACAGCATAAGGCCATTAGCCGATGGCTAAAAACTAATTAAGAATAATGTCCTACAGACGTCGCTGCAATCCTGCAAATCCTTCATACAGCTAACACTCTGTGTGTATGAAGAGAGATGCAGAGAGATGGCGAGGGATAAAGATAATGCATTGGCTGCGCTCATTCATCTTCCGACAATTGTTTCCATGGACCCTACACTATATCTTAAATAATACTAACTTATATCACATAAATCAAAGCACTATCGCTTTAATAGTAGAGTAAATTTTCCAAACCAGTTTCCCAACTGTGAGCATAAAGTTTTCAACCTCATCATCAACCCTTGAAGAGTTTAAACTCTTTTATTTGCAGTTAGTGCATGGCGCATATTTGTTGTCCCTACAGTAAAGAGTATTTAGATGTTTACTGAGAATAACATATGGAATATATAAAATTAAGTTACGGGCATAGGGTGATAATCTATGAATTATTGAGTGTATAATGTATACCTCCATTTATAATTTAAATATATCAGCTAACTCGAACTCAAAAGCTTACTGGACGGATGCCATGAATCAATCCCTGAAGATGAGGAAAATATAAAAAAAGTCACTTGAAATGTGGCCAGCGAAAAACTTATTTAAATGAAAATCATTTTAGTTAATACTGCCCAAACTATTATTATTATATTATATTATTATTAGATTATTAGATATTAACACCTACCGCAAAAATTGGGGAAAATCAGAACAAACAGAATCAAGGCCAAATGACCGATGAGCAGTATTAAAGAATAGGACAGACTGACGAGGAGGCATAGAGAATACATACATACATATATTTGCATATATCCTGTATTCTGAGGATGTTTTTATTTGTGATGAAATGTGAAAGATATCGAAGGGGACATCCATCTACATATAAAGTGTGTGCAAGCGAATTTTTGCATTTGAACTTTAACAAACAGGCAACTAAAAGTCTAACAAATATGAAAATATAACTTGTATCTGGTCAATGTTGTTGTTGTTGTTGTTGTTGTTATTATTGTTGTCACTTTCACATTTTAATTAAAAGTTTGACAGCTCTAAAGCAAACATCCCTCTGTGCACTAATAAGGCTCGAGCATTATGAATTTGCCTACTAGATACCCTGCAATTTGTGATTAAAGTCCAAATACATCGGGACAGTCCCCAAGATTTAAGGACAAATTCCACTCTCTGAATCTGATGACAGAAATAAACTTTAAAGAGTTTGGAAACAATTTCGATCGATTAAGTTAGCAAGAATAATTTTTGGCTGTTGAAAAAATGTCAAATTTTATAGAGATCTGATTAACATTTGATATTTTTCTGTAAGGCATCGAGGCAATAAGCTAGCTTTAAAGGCAACTCAAAATGGATTCCACATCAGAAATTTATAAACATTATTTTCCTGAATTTAGCAAAAAAAAAAAAAAATGTCCATCGAAGAGTTTCGAAATATGAGCATATTTTTTGGCTGTTGGAAACATTTTTAAAAATAGGAGAAATGTAAAGAGTTTTGATAGTGCCTACCTCTAATAGGCACAAAGGCTCTCTTTCCAACACTTTGTGGCTAATGGGTATATTGTCAATTGTAGGTTGTGCCTTGCACATGCATTATTTCTTGTAATTAAATTAGCAATATGTGCAGAATGCAAAATATGAGTAGTGAACCATGGCAGACAGTTCAATTAGTTCCTAAAATTGAATTTACGCTGGCTGCCTGCAATTTATTGGCAAAGTGAAATTAATGAATCCAAATTTGAATGCTCTTTTTTGCATAATCAAATTTCAAGTACAATAGGCCAGCTTCTGCTCTAAGTTATTTATTTGACAAATATGTGTTGTTTATTATTAACATTTTGTTTTGATCTTTGTTTACGTGAGAGGAGTTAAATAGATGCACGAGCAGCTAGACACATCATTTGGACAGTTGGACAGTTGGTCAGTCAAGCAGCAGTCAGTTATATTTAACAGAATCTCTCAATAAGTCAATCAACCAATGGAACCAACTAGACCAATCATTCAATCAATCAATCAATTCTCTCAAACAATAAGTCTCTCGGTAATAAATCAATCAATCAGTCAGACACTCAAGCAATTTGATTATCAGAAAGTCAGTCGCTCAACCAACAAGTGTCTCAGTAAGTCAGTCAATTAGTCAGTTAGCAAATTTGTAAGTTACTCACTCAGTTATTTAATCAGTAAGTTTGTCAGTCAATTTATCTAATCAGTCATTTACTCTACTGCAACGATTCAGTCAATCAATACTGCATCAATCAATCAATCTGTCTCATCATCAATTAAAAACGTATTCCAGTCAGCGATTTACTTATTATTATGAACTGGGGTATCTGCACAGCGACAATACCCCTTCTATTGTGCCCCTTCCATCTTACTCCTTACTCCATCAACCCCTGCTCCTGCACGAATGCTAGATTCTTTGTTGGGTAGATAACTTCTATGTCCTGAGATTTCTTAACAATCATCCCGAGGATGCTGCATCTTTTCCCGGCCATGTGCATTGAAGACTCGCTTTCACAGAACCTGCATACTTCGCTATTAGAAATACCCAATTTAGTTAGGTGACTTATTAGTCAACAATGTCCTGTCAATAGACCGGTGAGTATCCTAAGACTGTTTTTCCCCATAGATATTACTTGATTAAATCGATTTTGATTATAGCCGCCCAAAAGATTTCAGGCTTGTTGGAGTCCTGGTGTCTCTGCCCAGCTCAGACTAGTGTGAGTTACTTGAATAGCTGCTTAATCCTACAAATTAAAGATGGAAGAAGGAGCAGTTGAGTAAATTGCTGGCCACATGTTGCTTGATTCAGCTAAGTAGCAGCAGCCACACAACTGGCTGTAGGCGTGGTGGTGCTGGGTTGCAGGTCACAAAGTTACTTTTGCCTACATGGCCAACGAGTTGAGTCAACAACTAACCGAGCAGAATTGGCTTAAATGGTAAACAGAGACAAAGCCGCAACGGTGCAACAATGAAGTGCAGCATGTCTCGCACCACGCGCCAATTACCACGCACCACACACCACACACCACCATGCCTCATGTCTCCATTTGCGCTTGGCTGGCCTGCCTTCTGCGTTAAGTTGCCCCCTCCGCGATAATGGTGCATGCACGACCTGCCTCCTAGCTTCCTACCTCTACCCATCCCAGTGGCTGCCAGACAGTTGCCACGCCGCATAGCCATGAAACGCCATAGCCACTCCCCCACCCGCCAAGACTTAACGTAATTAATGACTTTTGTCATGGCCAACACTGCCAAATAACCAAATAAACCCAGTTCCACCTCTCAACCCCCTGGCCTTGGCTCGTATATCCGGGCTGGCCTGGCGGCCATTATGTTCAATTTTATATATGTATATGCGCGTCAGCCATGGCAACAAGTCAACAGATCCCTAATCGGGCCACGTTTCACGTTCCATGGGCAACAGACAACAGGCAACAGACAACAGGCAACAGGCAACAGGCAACAGGCCAGTTAGTTGAGTGACTTTACTCCAACAAAAAATCGTCGTGCATTTTAGAAATTCGCCACATTTTTTGGCGCCAAGGGTTGCTCATTTCTTGTTTCTAAAATTGAGGGTTGTGGTTAACTCACCTTTGATGTTGCCATATTATCAGTAAATATTATTATTTTCAGACTTCATTAAATCCACTCAATTAAAGAAAAACTTGTGATTTGATCTAGATTTCTTTCTTCGAAAATATCTAAAAATGTTTAAAGAAGCAACATATTTTTTGGGATAGTCGATTTAGTATTTCGATTTATATTTATAATCTATTTCTAAAAACAAGACAAACATCCTACTTTTATTTTCTTAACTTCAGTAGAAATGAAGCACAAAAGTACAAGCAATATCTGACCAAGGATGATCAGGTATAGATCACAACAAGTTTTCTTATATCTAGATCATGTGTTGTAAGGCCATCATTTATTATTGCATGATTAAGGTATGTTTGTTAACTTAATTACTTAGAGTAAGATTTATAGTCTTTGATTAAGCTGTGCCTATCTTAACTAAATTTAAATTTAATATTCAATAAGCTTCAATCAATAATGTTAGTTCGTCAATATGGAACATTTAAATTAGTACAACAATTATGATGCTTTAGTCGAGAGAACTTGACTATGTATCCAAGATTTACCTGTTATAAATTACCTTCGATATTTAAGACAGGATTTCTTGCTATCGATTAATGTATATCGAACGGTAGATTTTTGAATGAATTAAAATAGCTGTGGTCTGCGCATGGTTGTCGAGGACTTACGTCATAAGTCTCTAGATGTTACAGTCTCTAAAATCGGGTTTTTCATACAGACAGGAAGTCGATTATGCCTATATCCACTCAACTGTTACCCCATGCCAATATACCCGTTTTAAATTGTACAAATGCTTGAAGTAAGTAGTTACAGCGTATCTTCTATTCGTAAGCCATCGACTTCTTGTGTATTACACACACACAGAGGAAATTATTTGCCATAGACCCAATGAAGCACCTGAGCCAGAAAAGGACAATAGGCAATGGCGACAATTGTGTGGCACTCAGAGGAAGTGGAGTTAAATACGTGTCGCTATGGAGCAGCCTGCCCATCTGGTGTCCTTTAATGGGCTTCAATGGATCAACTTATGCAAAGGGCGAGATGAATGCAATCGACTTCGTCAAAGGACACAGCTCACATGCATGTCGAATGAAACTCAATATGACGCCATCATTTGTCAAAGCCAATGCTTCCATGCTCGCAATTTGATTTGAAAACATTTTTTAAATATGCAGACTGAATATGAGGAGAAACGCCTGTTACTCTGCTCTTCTCTTATTATCAGCTATATGTGAAGGAGTATTACTATTTTAGCTTTAAACCTGGAATGAACAGCAGTAATGAACAACGTGAAACTGATGTGCGTTTAAATCGTGCGGAGTACGCGCTTGCTTGGGCTGAAGCTCGCCGGCAATTGGTGTTTGATATGGTTTGACAACCGACGAAATAAATTTGCTTCCTAGCATTAGTTATTATATTTTATAATTCGCGTACTATATTTTAACAATTAAGGTAGGGGACAAGCCATGGTAGGGCCAAGAATTATTATAATTACTGTTGAATATCTATCCTAAGATAATTATATGGATTTGATATTTGATATAATTAATTATTTCATCTTACTATCATGCAAATTAAAAACAAACAAAAAATACACAACGCGAAACTATTTGTTTGCTGAGCAGTGTAGCTGATATTTTAAGAGCCCAGTGAATAATTGCTCAGGTGTAAAGAGAGACTTAAATCATTTTTCTTTTACTCACATTATTAACTCTGCTCATAATAAAAGAGAGCAACTTACATACATCATCCCACGCTGGAAGTACTTCCTGGTGTTGGTGTGTGTCGCTGTAATCATGAAAGAGAGCAATTATTCCTGACCACGGCGAAAGCTCGCTCACAGCATATACGATGCACTGCGAAAAATCTTTGTGTGTTTAAATTCAGCATGCACTTCTAAATAAAAATTACTTATTAGTATTAGGTATATATAATTACTTTCTAAATACACGGAACCGAATCAATTTCCCTTTTCTTTTATCTTGCATTTAACTAACTTTAATTTGAGTGTAATTTACTTTAATCAATTTGCTCGAACTCGCCGATCGCACACGCGCATGTGTTTTTCTTATCTATGCATAACGGCAAGATTAAGCAGCACATAACGGCAGTTTATGCATGCAGTTTATGTATGCATGAATTGCACGTAAGTTAATATTTTACACTATTCAACAAAGAACACAAAAAAAAATAAAGGAAATTGTTTGGGTCCACTAAAACTTTATATTAACGCCGATAATGTTGGTCCAAACGAAAAAAAAATATGTCCGCTGCAGTAATGAATCCCGAAAGTTGGGTAGAAATTAAAGATGATAATGTTGGTCCGGAGAAAAATATCCGCTACAGTTGGCCATGCTTATCCGTTCCTTCTTATAAGTCCATTCTCCTCATTAGGTATAAGCACACTGATGCACTCAATGCTCGTTCAACCATCCAACGTCGATCGATCAACTTTGTGGTTAAGTATGAGTGGAAGGAAAAATGCGATCGCAGTGATAGCTTTTAAGAGAGGCTCTCTTACGCAATGCGGACTTAGCAATTAGCCTGTGATAGGCAGCTCCGCCGGGAAAAAGGGTGAGGTAACGGCGATCTTGCTGTACCGAGGCTTAAACAAATTGCTAAATACAGCTAATATTTGACCATAATGATCCGACCAAACTTGATATTAAGTCCAGGATAATTCCAAATTAATTAAGTTAATTAAGTTAAAATTAACCATATACGAATTAATCCAGTACAAATTATTACAGTATAAATTAAATAAATAAATAAATGAAATTAATCAATTCCAAATTAATCAATTTTAAATTAATCGATTCCAAACTAATCCATTCCAAATTAATCGATTCCAAATTAATTGCGCATTCCTTGATAAACTCTTGAATAGGCACTGCTGGATAACACGTGTAACTGTTTTATATTTTCCCTTTTTTTCACCTTAATTTGGTTTCACTGCACACAACTGGTTTGTTCAAGGGCTTTGAACAGAAAGAAATCTGTCCGGGGTCCAAAGAACTTAAGACCTCATGATTTTCAGAAATTCATTTTGTCCCCGTTTTTCAACAATTTTTTTGGTTTCTTTGCTAATCACTTATTTTTCTTTTAAAAGCTCAAACCTCTCGCTACTAGATGGCGCTAAAGGCGAAACACAACAAATCATTGCCCCTTTTTAGGCGGAAACAAATATATTAGGGACTCGACAAGCGACTTATTACACAGCAGCTATAAATGAAATCCTTGAATTTCAAGAATATCTCAGCATTAATTGTGATTGTTATTAATAATTATAATTCCTGGAACTCATTCGAAATGAGCCATGAAGAAGTGCAATTGTATATAGCAGGCAGAGGAAGACATCTCCGACCGTATACATATACATATATATATATTCTTCATCAGGTTCATCAGGTTTGATACCGAAGCTATCATAGTATATTGGTTTTCTGCATTGTGCGTCAGTCTGTCTCTTCTTGATGCCTTTAGAAATAGAGACTTGAAACTTGGAACAGACAAGGTGTACAAATTTGAGTGCTACGTCCACTAGAGAGCTAGGAAATCGATAAAATTGTTAATCGCAAATGTCCCATAATATTAAGGCTACAGTGAACAAATTTGGTTGGAAGGTTGTAGGTAATATCCTCCAAAGATCGGCATTTGCCACGCCCACACCCGCCGACCCCAGGTACCCCAACACCAAACATTTTAAGTGGCTGTATCTACAGCAGTTATTAAATAAGAGCCGTCAAATGTAGGCATATAATTGGTAGGCAGCGATACTAGAACCGATAAAAAATTGTATAGCAACGCCCACATCTGTGCCTATATCGATAAATCTGCGAATGTCGCACAATTTTTATGATAGGGCTACTAAAAATGGAAGGTAACTTGCTGGTAACCACCTTCAAGGAATTTCGGCCCTAGAAAATCTAAATGCGCATATCTTCCACAATTTGTAAGCTACGTCCACCATATTCAGAAAGTATGTTAGTGGTAACTCTCCTTAGAGATCTATTAAGAAGTAGAAACCGATCCACCTGCTAGAGTAAATCGATAAATCCATATATCTCGCACAATATGAAAGCTAGAGTTTCCAAATCGAAAAGGTATTTTACTAGTAACACCCTTCAAAATTCCGGAAATACCATTTTTGTCCATTTTGTATTTCCCCTTTTAAGACTAAAAACTAAATCAAAAATTGTATTTTTATTACAAAAATCACTAGTGATTGAATTTATTTTGAAAACATGTGATACGCAACCAAACTTTATAGAATTTGGTTTTGCATTGCGCACAGTTTGAGGTAGTTAAAACAACCGTGTCTGATGGGCAGTCACTTTTCACTAACTATTAGCATTTATGGTTAAGTATAATTCATTAAGTATAAATCATTTTACTTGCTAAGAATCCCAATTCTTGCCATATTTTCATTTTGCTTCATTTGTTTAAGTATTTTTTTTGGAAAATATTCTTTAATCTTTTTATTATTCAGAAAATGTGTTCTAAAAACCAGAGTTTTTCTTTTCTAAATTTTATGGCAAAATATTCTAAAATTTTTAAATTTTTTTTTATAGTTTTCAGATACAGACGAAGGCTAAACTCTAATATAAAATCAGATTGGGATTGTCAACTTATATATGTGTATATATATTATATTATATATTGGTAGCTTTTTGAATAAAATTGTTGGCTTTTTGAATAATAATGAGGCACCCACATGGATGTTTTGGCCATGACTTTGGTTACATAATTCGTGTACAGTTGCTCCTGAAAATACATGAGGTTTTCAAGGGATAAAAACTGTCGGTTGCGCGTTGCGCTTAAGTTATGCCCGCCCCCCAAAAGGGAGACCATACTAATTACGCGTGCTGTGCAGTTGAGCGAAATGTGGCCTTGCCACAATGGGGCAGCGCTGAATGTGAGCGGCCAATGGGAGCAGCAGAAGAGCTGCGACACGAAAACATTTGGAGGCGCCGCGGCGTCTCGAGCATGCGCTGAATGAATGAACGTATGAATGAAAAGGCAGCATGCAGCAGCAGTTGGTAGTTGACAGAAGATAGCAACAGCAACATCAGCAATAACAGCAGCAGTAGCAGCGGCAGCAGCAGCAGCAGCAAGAGCAACTGTGGCAGCAACAGTGGCAGCATCTGGCCTTAGAGGAAATGACAGTGACAATGACAGTGGCAGTGGCAATGGCGGTGGCAGCGACGGCAGCGCTCAAGGTTAACTTGTTGAAAATGCATATTGCGCATACGCCGAGTCGAACGCCAACGCACACACGCACACACACACACACGTAAAAGCACAGATCAAATCGGTATGGCCATGCCCACCAATCAAACATTACATTTGACGGTCATTGGATTTGACGAGGTGTTTTTGTTTCTTGCTTCACATTGCGTATACGTAATGCTGCTGCTCGCTGATTGGATGAAATGAGCTGCAGTTGAATTATACGTTGCACTTTGTTTGATTCATTGCATCGGATATAGCTCATGTCCCAATGCCAACTCCACGAAACTATCAAGCCTCGCCTCTAAATAATCCTTTCCTTATTTACGAATACGACCTTGATATTGGCATTGGCACGCGCTTCCAATTGGTGCTCCATCAATGTGCATAGATAAATGCTACGCTATCGCAGACTGTACCAAAAACTACTTCCTTTATTTGCATACTTATTACGCAGTACATTGAGTCTGGGATTGGTTAGTTTATGCAGAATAGTACCAGACTCGGCCTGTACTAGTTACACTCCCGTTCTACTCATCTCAGAAACTGAATTATGTATGATAATGATATATATCTCGGCTCTTTTGACCAATACATACATATCCTGGTGCGTCGGATATGTCAAAGGCGTAGTAATTATAATTGCATGTTTACCCCTCATGGTTAACTGTACAATGCCTAAATATTCTTTTTCACTTTTCACACAGGAAACATTATGAGATTCGATAACAAGTTAGAGTAAGCTAACACTATCAGTTATAGATATTTTCCAAAGAATATCTAAACCAATCTCATCGAATCGGGACAAAATAAACTTAAAGCAAGTTGTCAATCCGGTACCGGATGTGGTACGTCCGCAACTTTACAGCTCGAATTTCAGAAACCGCAACACAAAATTTGTTAAGAATTATTTACAGGAAATGATATTATTATTCCATAACGGAACCGAATATCGAAAACAATTTTGCATAAACTTTACCGGAACTTTTGCGCCTTATGCACCTGAACTGAATCTTTTCAATTGGAAGTTCAACTTTTTTGTTGGAGCTATAAGGAAATCGTGGCGGCATCCTTTTTAAGAGCCGAAATCACAAGCTGCAAACGCCCAATTTTGTAATAAAAGAAAGATGAATAAATAAAATTGAAGAAAACTATGAATATTTTATTGATTTTAAAATGTTTTTTTTTTCTTGTTTATCTGAAATAGTTCACTTGAATTATGTAATTTTGGTGTTCATGATAAGCTGACCAAAATATGGGGTCCGACTGTTCTGTGTTCTGGTTAAGCTTGTGGGCCAAGGCAAAGGACTCGAGTGGCTACGTGGCTACATATATTCAGCAAAAGTTGATGCCCCAGCCAGCAAGCCATTGCTGTCAGCAGCAGCATCAGCAGCAACATCAGCAGGCAGCGGAAGCAGCCAGTCGACACACTTTCTCAGTTTGTTCAGCGACAGAGCGACAGAGAAAAAATCCCGCAAAATCCCCAAGTGTATTAAATCACCTGCGTTGCCTGTTGCCTGTTGCCTTTTGCTATATTGCTATCGCAGTTCGCAGTTCGCAGTTCGCCGTTGGTGTCTGTGTCGACGTCGCTGCCAGCGTCGCTGCTAGCGTCGGTGTTGAATTTTCTGGCTATAAAAGGCAGGCGCAACCGAACAGCACCGATTAGTCAACTGTGGAACGTGGCGACTTGTGTTATACACTTTTTACAAGCAACACCAGCAACAGCAGCAACAGCAGCGACGGCAGAAGCAACATTATCCGCAGCAGCAGCAACAGCAGCCCCACTCTTGCCACAGTTGTTGCCACTTGTTGACAAGGCAGACCCAAAACGACGACGACGACCAGCAAGTGTAAGAGTGAGAGAGGGCGAGTTAGCGCCAGCCCGAGCAAAGGCGAGAGCGAGACGCCAACACAAAGACGAGGCTGTCTCGTTAATCGGGCTGCGTGCGGCGCAACAGATGCTGTTCAACACCCAAGCAAAAAGGTTGCCTGCCACACGACGTCGCAAGGAGCAACAGCAGCTGGAAAGGCCATAACCAGCGACTATCCAAAATTACATTCAAATATCAATAAACCAAAATCCGCAACAAGTTTTCGACAACATTTTTTTTTCGGTGTGCATAAAATATGAAATGAACTTAAAAAAATTATAAAACAAAAATTTGAAATTCCGAAATTTTTCTTATACAATTTTTTTTGTTGTGGTGATCCTAAAAAACTAATTTAAAAAACAGGCAAAAAAAAAACGAACAGAAGCAAAACCAAAAAAAAAAAACATCGTGTTAATCAAATTGTTATTGTTGTTGTTTGTTGTTTGTTGTTTATGGCTACAATAATACCTTTATAAATACCACCATTCGTTACCTAACCTACAATAATCCAATACCATACTTAGGGAATCTCAAGAATTTTATGAATACATCTTAAATATATATATATATCTGTCGTAAAGAAAGACAATTTACTGAGAGGAGGCGCAAATGGAGCGAAGGAACAGTTAAGTACAAATGCATAAAAAGTGATAACGATTGATAGAGAAGGAACAGAAAAGTACAAACCTTTTTAGACGTCTACATGTACCCAGTTAACTGAATTAACCAGATTATAAATATATATTCTATACATATTTACATATACCGCTTATAGAGCAATAAATAACCCATTTAAAAAATATATATATTCATATAATACGAAACAAAAAACAATTTGAATGCATTCACTTATTGCCGATAATAACCAGAGAACCTGAAAACCTGAAAACAAATACTTTACACAAAGATAAATACTTTTGAAGCCCAACAAAATCGCCGTAGAACTTATACCTTGATATAAGGGTACTTCGTATCATACAAATCTAAGCTATTTCACAAAGATAAAAGAAATAGTAAGAACAACATCAGATCAAGGAAAAAGCATAGCATTGCAAGGAAAATTTCCTTCGCTATTTCAAAAAGAAATCAGAAATAGTTGGAAAATCGGAAAGAAACTTCAAGCAGAACTTTAAACAATCTTCAGATCGTATAACATTTATAAAACCCTCGACCATTTCAAAGAGAAAAAAGAAATAGGAGGGAAAAGATATAATGATATGTGACAGAAACTCTGTCGCCAGCCCAGCCAGATCCCAAAAGAACTCGAAAGAACTCAAGATCGTAAGAAATCAAACCAAACAACAGTGAATACAAATTAAATTAAAATTTAAAAAGAAAACGCAAGACATTGAAAAATAAATAAATAAATATTTAAAAATAATTATAACAACTCACGGAAATCGAAGAAAACTTCACAGCAAGAAGAAAAACAAAAATCATGTGAGTAAAAACATTTTGAATATACCTTATATACCCAAGTAAAGTTAAATGAGATGAAAAGTGCCACCCCTAAAGTAATATTTTTAATTTCCAATATTTTATAATTTTATCATTTAACAATTGACTTTAAATAATTTAGGTTCACTTGCAGAGCGTTATGTAGTTGTACATGAAATAAGTATATATAAACCATATATGTACATATGTAGAATTAAAAATAAACTTAATTGATTGAATATACACATATATATATATATATCCACATATCCTTCATATCTTTCTCCTCTGACCTATATCAACTGACTTTTGCGTGAATTAATCCATGTAAAAGTTGACACTATTTTCGCTATATGAATATCAACAAAGCACTTAAATTATTTATTGCCTCGCCGTAATATTATATATCTAACCGCAAATTTCAAATATATTGCCCAATTAACATCAATATTTCAGTCCACTCCTTGGCTGAATATGCAACTAATATATTCATCCAGCCCATAACCCCAATTAGTGTGTGCACATACATATGTGTGCTGAGTTGACCACATACATATTTGCCAATGCCAAAATGCGATAAATCACAATTGAATTGTGCAACACAAGTTAATTTCCATGTTCACATTAGAGCCCCAATTGCCGATTGTTTCACTTGATAATTTGCACACCTTAAACTGTACAAATATTATATCTTAAGTGTTCTTAAAAGCATTTCGTATCTAATTAATAATAATATGTAACAAGATATATACTTTTAATCTTTGACTCGATCTTAGCTATTTGAGAAACTCTATTTATCGAATTTGCCCTCTACAAACCAAAATCTCGAAGCCCTAGCTTATTCCCTTTAAATGCAATAAATTTTCAAGTATTCTAAATGGTGTCTAAGCTGTCCAATTCCATGTAAAACTATTACTCACAGTCAAACTATCTTAATTTTGGATCTCAACTGAGTTTCATCTCGAGTTCAAAATACTTTCTTTAAGATTGTGATCGAATCTGGTTCAGGTAAGTACACCACAGACATATTTTAGTTTTAAGATACTAGATAATATGGGATTATTTCAGCAAATTAGTTTCTTAGTACATTGATTTATCATCATATTTATTAAGCTTACCTCGATGAGGACTCCTCAACTTATCTATTCGGCAGCTTGACCTTAACATTGATTAATCGCTGAATGCCTAAATGCAATTTTATTTATTTGCTTATTTATTAATATTTATTATTATTATTCCCTCTAATACTTATATAATCACATAGTTTGGAGTTCAGGATTGTTCGCCCTTTCCAACTTATTTCTTAATACTATTTATTATATATATTGTATATTGTATATATCTGTATATTTTTTAAAGTGCGAACCCAACTGAATTCTGATCACTTAACATGCATTTATGATTTGTGTAACTAATTGATTAATATGATTATAAGTGGAGCAACTTAATCAGTTAAACAATTTCCACATTCGAAGTTAAGCATCTGAATATTCTCCGATTAGTGAATGAAGCCCGAAAGGAATGCATGACTGTATCGAGATGATGTAACGACTGCAGTTGCTCAGCGTGAGCTTTGTTTTGTGTGTTATGTGACACAACACTAAAGTGGACCGACAGACAGGCAGACAGACAAACAGACAAGACGACAGACAGAGAAGCTGAGCACGACACTCATTTGTAAAATCAGTGAGATTAGTCAGCTCGGAGCGATTGCTGCGTATCCTCTTACGCTCATTAGTAGCACATTTACCCCGTACGTGATTTAGCTGCCAATGTCCAGAGATGAACACACAAATATCACAGTGTATATGCATATACACAGCAAAATATCGGAATGGCCAAAGTCTGCAAAAGTTTGCAGGTTGAGCCAAGCAAAAATAACTTCAGAGTTTTGGATAATTATCGTGCTTCAAATACTTTGTAAAATTAAACTACTAATATATTTGATTAAGAAATTATTGGCTTTGGCTGTACAATTTTTTCAAGTGTAGTTATACATCCAGAAACTCGGCGAAAAACACTCTGAGTTGGAGTCGCTGGGCGAACGTGCAGCCAAAAAGCATGTGCTCAGCAATAACCTTCTGGATTTTATGGCTCAACTAGACCACAACACAACACACACATACACACACACACACCAGTGTGTGTGAGTAACACGTTGGGGAATTTTGCCACCTCCACTCTGACAAATATTTGCATTTTTTGGGCGTGCTGCAGTTGTTGATATTTTAGTTTGAGTCCGTGTTCGTTGGTGTTTTTTCGTGTGGATCGATTGCATGTGGCACTTATGGCACTTATCCTTAGCTCTATTTGTGTTCAGCGCAGCAACAAGAATACAGCACTCATCACAATTCCGAACAATTCCCAAAGCCCATGATTTCTGCATACCCAAACTAAGGAGTCGAACGTTGAGCTAAATAAAATTCATGCAGAATATATGCAATGATTATTTCTGTTCTTGCTAAATTGCTGACAATATTCAACAATTTCTTCATCCGTGGCATCTGTCAACCACATGCGAATCCATGCAATCAAAGAGTTTTTTAAATTGCATTTCAGTGGGTTTGCGTTCTCAATTAAGTACAAATTTGTGGGAAGTTGCCAATGACATAGCTTTGACATATCAAATGCATCGCTCGGCACTTGTCATCGCTTTGCGCAGCACAAGACTCAATGGTAATCACAAAAATGTCGCTCACATTAACATGAGAATCCTTTCAATTCTTGAGCGCATAAAATCCTTGAATCGTTCAATATATATACATGATTGCAATATATCCGCCCCTAGACACACACACACACACACACACACACACAGCCACACATTGTGGCAAACTGATCAATGGCTGTCACATTTCCGGCACAGACCAGAAGCTTCCGATTTTCATCGTCGCTGCAAGGACAACAGCAAAGCTCTAAGTTCATTTACGCTATACACTCAACCTTCCACACAATCAGAGCAACCTAAACACACACACACACACACACACACACACACACACACCTACACTAACAAGTCACACTCATGTCTCAATGAAAAATGTTCACTCAATTACGCTTCAAGACTTAATTCACAAAATTGGAGCAAATGTTGTTAACGGAAATGGGCCACTGGGTTCCGAGTTCACTCCAGTGTCCAAGCAGCAGCAACTGTAACGCCACCTTTGACCACATACACACACACACAAACACACACACACCACACATATAGTATCGTTTATTGTTTCGTTCGCATCACCGTGTATATTTATATATATGTACATATATATATATATATGTATATACATATATAGCGATGACACCGCCACTCGGCTCCTGTTGCTCACTTTTAGTTTCAGCTTCCTGCAAGCATTTTATTGAGTGTATGCACTCAGAAAAAAGTTAGTCATACTTGTGGTGTCAATTCTATTAACAGTGGTTTTCTTTTCCTAATTTTGAAAAAGTTGTCTAATTTTCAGATAGTTTTTGCATATGTTTAATAAAGAATTTTTAGAGTTTTTTTAGATTATGGCAGCCTTAACTTAAGAAAGTATGTAACTCAAAAAAAAATAATTATGTAAATTGAGTTACCTCGAAAAAGGTTTAATATTTAAGTTGGAAAATTCCTTTCGTCCATATGAATGTCAAATCAGTCTTGTGTGTCGGAAGTTATATGTCTGAGGTATTCCGAATTCTCTGATAAATATGTTAGTATATATTTGCTTAACCTGTAAGCTAGCAAAGAGCAGCTCAATTTGAAGCAAATCAACTATTTCACTTAGTCCTGCCAAAGATGCTAGCTTTGTTGCTGGCTCTCAGGCCAAAGCTAAGCTGGCAATTGCAATCAACTTAGATTTGTTTGTTAGGCCCTAAGCTGGGCATCAGCTGATAAGCTGATTAGGCTGCGGACAATGACAGAACACAATGGCAACAGCAATGGTCGAAGCCAAGACCACAAAAGATGCTTAAACTGCATCAAAAATTGTCTGATCAAACAAAGAGAGAGATAGAGAAAGACAAGAGAGAGAGAGAGAGAGAGAGAGGAGGAGAGAGACAGGCCTCGATTGAGGACTGCTAATGAAAGTAAAAGGAAATGCACTGAAGTTGAAGTTAGTTGTTAATTTAAGCCAAACATATTATCTTAGCCCATTAGCCCCTTTTCAGTTGGCCACTTTCACAGAAGCCACTAATCGCATTTTGGCTTTGGCTACAACTGAGCGCTAAGTGCGCCAAAAATAAAACATGGTTTAAGATAGCTGCCAATAAACTTTTGGATATAAATAAATAAGCATTGCACACACACAAACACACACAGAGAGAGAGAGAGAGAGAGAGAGGGAGAGAGGGAGAGAGACAGTCAGGTGTGTCACCCTAACTGGGCTGGTTCAAAAAATGCACTCAAGCGTTAAAATGCTATCGATTTGACGCTAAAAATAAACGAAACCTTAAGCAGGAACAAAGCACACACACACACACACACACACACACCCACACACACACACACACACCCCTCTACATTAAAATTCATGTATGCGTGTGTGTATTTATTGAATTAAATTGTATCATAAATCTGCATATATATTTAAAAAACATTTTGGAAATCAAAGGTGGGCAATATTCACTTTCAGCTCTCCTGGCGATTATATTTATATATATCTGGCGATTTGTTGTGTATTTTATATTTCTATATACAAGCATAGATTTCATCATTCGCTCTATGAATCCCTCATGCATTCTTTCAACGTTAGTCAACAAAAAAAAAAAACACCCTTAGCTACCACCCCAAATTTTTGGGCTTACCATAAATGATGACAAACGAATTTCTCAGCTTTAATGAAATTTAAAAAAAAAGAAGAAAAAGTCCAATGCTTTGAAGTCAACTTTTCGCTGGTGCAGCTGATGGAAAAATGGGCGTGGCCAAGCAAAAAGTTTTAACAAAAATTTGACAACAATAAAAAAAGCAAGTGAGAAAGTTGCAGTCGGGCGTAACCGACTGCAAAATTCTTTGTTGCCTTCCTTCGAAGCTTGGGAACTGTGGCTCTTAAATTGTGGAAGATATGGTATTTTGGGGGCGGGAGTGGGAGTAGGCGTGAACGTGGATGCAAAAAAAAAAATGATGTAGAAGGTTCCTAATATTGATTTCGTAATCTTCAGGACAGACGCCTTGACGGACATTGCATAAAAACCAATATACAAAGTTAGCTTCAATATCAAAGTATAGAAAGAGTTTCAGCTGTGCCTTAACAAATCGGAATAAACAAAACATGGTAAAGGAATGGCTGGCATGCATACTGGCATACTGGCATACTCAGGACACACATTCACACACACGCATTCACACACACACATTCACACATACAGGTTCATACAAACATATAAGTGTGTGCACTTGCGGCTGCTTCAACATTTTCATTCGAGCCGCATGCATTCAAGTGGGTGTTGACACAGAATTTCCAAGCAGTGAATGCATGTCAGCAGATTCTATGGGTGTTGCAGCAGCCACACACACTGCCATTCAAACACACACACACAAACACCCACACACACCCATGTGACCACAATTTTTCATAATGTGTGGAGGCCATTTCTAACAGCTCATAACTAATCTGTGACTTTCACATACACTCACCTGATGTCCACCTACCATCTACCTTTTGTCTCATTCATTCTCTCTATCTCTCTGGCTCTCTCTCTATCGCCCTCTCTCCCTCCCGCTGTTGTCCTTAATGAGCAATCTCACAATTTAGTAATATTGCACATTTCTCACATTTTCCCACCGCTTTCGCCCAGTTAAACATTTGAGCTCATTAGCAGCTCCATTGGCAAATTCGATAATAATCGAATAAATCAAGCTGCATTCGTGAAACGATATCGAAAATACAAATTTTAAGCCAGAAAATCCCACAATCATATTGGCGTTGGGTTACCGCGTATTTAATCCTAACCGGATATGAAAGCTGCTATTGAAATCACACGCAAACCCAACATACAAGTAGAACATTACCCTGTAAAGCAGCTAGAACTGAGCTTGTTGCTTTCACATGTCTCCACTTTGATTAGCTGCTTAAAAAGGAAAAACTTTCTTCGCAAATAATAAATTCGAAAAGTACTCGAATATATCTTTTAATCCTAAAACTCAATTTGCAATTTTTTAGTGTTGGCCACATACTACACTACGTAGTCTAGTGTATCCATTTATAGTCCTCGGCGCTGTTGCTATCAATATGGTTGCTGCTACTGGCAGCTTAAATAATTACAAAACCCAACTTACCACAAGGAAATAAACATCAGCAACAGCAGCTGAAACCAAAACCGAAACCAAAAAAACAGTTACTGGAAGCATCAAAAACAGCAGCAAGTGTCAAACTGCAAAATGTAATTCGCAACTAAAGTGCAAAACATGTGTACAAAAAAGTACACATAACGGAGTTGAATATTCTGCTATGGTATATGACACTTATATATATAACATACTTATATATATCATGTATATATGTTCTTCATACTAAAACTATACTGTATTCCCAATTGTATATGATAGCTAGTTAGCTCCTGTGGAAGCTGATTCTGAGTACCTGCAAAAAAATACTAAGTTCCTTCGAGAAAGCATAAAAGCTGTGAGACAAGTTCGCACTATACAAGACACATATATATACATATATATATATATATATATACATAAACATATGCATTATCCACTCAAAGATGTCTTCATCAATCCATTACAAAATTCAAAACACAAAAAATATGCAGATTGTGCAACTTTGTTACGATGTTGAATAAAATAAATAAATAATATCCCTTTTCGCATTCTGCAGTTGGTTTAGATACACACACGATATACTATTTGGAATGTGTGTGTTTATATAAATACATATACATATGTACATATGTATGTATGCTTATGTATATGAGCTGGCCAAAAATATATGCTCAAGCTCAGATTTCTTTTTTTGGTCAGTCTTCCATAATTGAAATATAGACAACTGTATTAAAGAGAAGATTGGCAAAAATAAATGGGAAGCGTGAATGGTACAAAAACAGAGAAACAGTGAAAGGGAATGAGAAAAAGAGAGACGGAGAAATGAGGAGCGGGGAGGAGAAGGAGTGGTAGACAATGGCAGGGCGAATGAATGATGAATATGAAGCAGTCTCTTGGCCTAGTTTGATTTCAATCAGTTGGTCACAATGCGAAATATGTTTTCACCAAAGCCGCGCAACAATAATAAAAGGCCAAGAGCAAAAATTAATCGCAAAACACAATCAAAATTGAGTCTGAAAATTGGTATTGAATACATTGCAAATTAAATGAAGCCCATCTATTGAACATAAGGTTCGAGCAATTATGAGAGTCTCCTGTTGCCCATTGTGGTCTGTGAGAAAACATAAGAAGCGCTGCTGACAAGATTATTGCAAATGGGTTACCTTTGGCCACCTCTTTGGTCATGTTCACAACATCCTTGGCCTTAGATCGTGCTTGTGTTGCGAACTGAGCATTCGAGTAGCATAAAATGCACTCAAACTTTACTCGATGGAATTGCTTGTCATAAAGTGGAGTGCTTTTGACACATTTGGAAATGTTATTTTCAAATTGGATATTCAATTATATCTAGCTTTTTCAAGATGACGCCTAAGTAGTCAACTAGAGCAACTGTGAAGGGTTCTCTTTTCGTTTTTCTATCAAATTTTCAACATTTTCATATTTTCTGGCCTTGAATACACTGCAAATTGTGTAATGCCAAGAATTTGCAAATATGCTTTGAAGATTTCTTTAAATTATTACATGTTCACATTCATATAAATTTCAACTTTTACAATGGCCTGGATATTATGTAAAGAACCCAATTTAGTTGCACAGTTTGAAAACCAATACATAATATGCATAGCTGGATACAAAACAATCAATCGATGGTTGGAGGGGGCAGGCTGAGCGAATTGCTGTCCAGTTAGCTGCCTGTGGCTGAGAGTGGACAGCAATAAAAGTGGAGGCGACAGCTGCCGTTCAGGGCGGAAATGAAGGTTATGTATATATAATGCCACAAATTCATGACAGGCGATGTGGTATTCGAGGGTCTGTTATGTTGACCCAAAAGCGAGTTTGGGGCAGGAATAACAGCAGTAGAAGCAGCATCAGCATCAGCATCAGCAGCAGCGGCAAACAAGAAGTGCATTTTTGTGTCAATCTATACAAAATTCCCGTACGGAAATCGTTCAAAAAAACAATTTGATCAAAGCACAGCCCTGGTTCTGACAGCCCCTGTAAACATTTTGTCCATCGCCCTTGGAATTCAGGAAAAATACTTTGATTTCGTGTCGTATTTTTGTTTTTCGTGAAATATTTATTGTCAGAACGCGTGTTACACAAGATTCTTTGGCTCTTAACTTTAAACACTTCAAAATGAGCGGAGAAACATCTGTTGCGAAAAGTGTCGTCGTTGTTTTCATATGCAATTTGCTTTAATAACGTAATAAATATGTTTTTTAGTTGAGTGACGCAGAACTACCACGTATTTGCATACAAGTCCAATGGTGAATACATATTTATTCACAGACCTGGGGGAAATTTTGCAATTTTCTCGCATTTTCATTCAACACTGTCAAATTTTTGTCTGCCGCTTTTGCTTTTCTTTGCATTTTCTGTTTGTTATTTGATCGTTATGCAAATATCCTGAACTGGCAAGATGGGAAAAGAAAACAATCAAAAGTTCAGTTAGTTGACTTGAAGATACCCTGTAGCCAGCAGTAAATTTTGTACTTTTTATGAAGAACATGAAATTTAAGCGATTATTAAATTCCAAATTTCTTTAACTTCTAACAAATGAATGATTAAGAAATATTTCCTTGCTCAAGCCCAAGTTGAGCTTATTTAACGACATTTTTTCGGTTAAAGACAATATTTTAATTAAACTATTATATTATGTAGACTGTTTTCCAGACGACGGACGGACAGACTGTTGCCATGGTGCTAAACACTCAGAAAAAAACGATTTGAATTTAGAAAATTGCCTTAAAGTTAAAAACCATGCAAACTAGAAAGTTTTTCTTGTTATTTAACATTATTTCCAAATAAAATCGAGTGGTTTTCGCTTCGAGTTAAATGATATGAGTTTACAAGCTAACTAAAATGTTTGTTGTATAAATGAAATGTTAAAATACTAATTGTTTATTTATAATATAAGCAACAGGAAAGTAAATGTTAGATGTGCTGCTTACACATATGAAAAAACGCACTGAAAATTAAATATATCTTTTATTCATTTATTAAGTGATATGGAGTATTTCTAAGCTTCAAGTCGATTTTTTTTCTGAGTGCAGTTGCTGCACATATCCTCGAAAATGAGGTGGCACCATTGAGTGGCAAGCCATTGTGTTATGAACTTGCCACTGGCAGTTGACAAGCCATTTAAGAAGGCTTGAGCTGAACACCATATGTTTGGTGTCCAATTTCGCTGATTCCTTTAATGAGAGGCAGTTGAGCCAGCCCAAGTTATTTGTTGCATGCAATCTAAAGAATATTAAGTTTCAATTTCCTTGCGTTTTCATGTTTAAGTTTATAACTAACATTAGGCTACTCCATTAAAGCTTTTCCCTCTGTGATCAGCTGTATTGTTTTGCTGTCTCAAATAATTTATACATATATATATATACATATGTAGATTGACTGCCTTTTTGCAGTTGAGTGATGCTAATGCGATTTATTTGTTTTGACTTATTTATTTATTTATTTAAAAAACATCTGCTGCTCGTTACTGAAAGAAAGTCCTTTTTCCTTTGGCATTTCAGCTGGCTTCAGGCCATGCCAGCAAGCAGCTCAGTCTAATTAAACAGACCAAAATATAGATGCAAAGAGAAAGACAGAGAGAGAGAGAGAGAGAGAGAGAGAGGAGGGGGAGACTGTCTGCAGGCGGTGTTGAAATGCCTGCTTTCTAGGTTGGAGCTTTAAGAGTCCCATCAAAAGGCTAAAGAGTTTCTTCTGAGTGTTTCTTGGTTCGATTCGATTGTTTTTGCTGTTTCGTCGATTTTAAATCATATAAACATAAGGAAAATCACTCACCCCCGCTCTCGGCCCCCCTGCCCCTGCAACCCATCACTATGGCACACCAATATTGCTGAGCTGCCTGCAGGCAGTGGAAACAGATCCAAAGCCCCAAAACAGAATCAGAATCCGAACCAGAAAAAAACAAAACGAAACCAGGACCCACAACACAGATTCCATACCCATTAAAAATTGGCTACAAATTGGGTATAATAAGCTTGTGCAAGTTGCGTGTAAAATTATATATTGTAAAAGAAATCAATTTACGAATTTGATCTTCTATGTAAATGAATGTAAAATGGCAAATATGGAATTTTAAGCGCACATCCAGATGCAGAAGCTGCGCACAGGGTATCTGCTAGTCTATCATTTTTGCAGTGCAGTACTCTCTACTATTTGGTTGCTGTTGTCTTGTTTCACTTTATTTTGCTGTGAAAGGCCGTGCAGCGAGGTCGACGTCAAAAGGGAGAGACAGAGAGAGAGAGAGAGAGAAAGAGAAAGCGTGAGAGTGAGAGAGAAAGAGAAAGAGTGAGAGAGGGAGAATCACCTGTGGCTTGTTAGAGTATGAAAGGCAAATTTCAATGCCAACAGGTAAAACGACACATATGTATCTCCATAAGTATACCTATATGCATATGTATATGTTCGTCTATATGTCCTTAGGTACGTGTGTATATATGTATATATGTATGTGTGTGTATGCCACCCAACTGTATGCTGGACCCAACGAAGCGGATAAGCCAGCTACAGCAAGGAGGATGGGAGCTCCTACTGCTGCTGCTGGTGGGAAGGGGAGGGGTGGCGCGGTGTGCCAATGTAGCCAGGCACTCAGGCAACATGGCTTGGCTACTGAGCCAATTGTGGAAAGCCACCCCCTACCCCCACTCACCTCTCAATCACTCTCCGTATACCTTTCTCTCTCTTTATCGCAGGCACTTCTCTTTTGTTGTTGTCTCTCAGTTCACTATGTTAGCTGTGTGTGTGTATGTGTGCGTATCTCGCTATTGGCAGATTAAGCCTCCTGCGTGTCTCTGTGTGTGTGTGAGTGTGTGTGTGTGTGTGTGCGTGTGCAGCAGCAAAAGCACAAAAAGGCCATGAAAATAAAATGAATAAAATGGCAACAAATCAAAAAATATTAGCAGCATATTCCTTTTGATTTTTTATTGCGCAATGTTTTTTGCCATTGGCAAACACACACACACACAGACACACACTGGCACTCACCGACCGATTTAATCGTCAAGGTAACACTGCGTTGGGTGTGACCCTGTCCTTGCAAGCGTAATTGAACTACAAAAATAGAAGCGAAAAATAAAAAAATATATACAGAAAATAATAATAAATAAAAAATGAGTAAATTTATTTTTAATCCTTTGAGCGAAAAGTCAAATTAAAAAGAAGCTAAAAAGCAAAACCAAAAACAAATTGGATGAAACTTTATTTTACTTTTGAGGAAAAGTTATGTAATAAAAAAAGTATAACTTAAACCAATCTCCGAATTTGTTTGTAAGTTGCCTTTGGAAAAGAAACTGATTCGAAACTCAATCTGAAAATAAAATAAATATTTATTAAATATTATAGAGTCAACTGATGATAAAAATGTAGAAATATGAAAAAAAAAAATAAATGAGTGAGAATTAAAATTAAAAGAAGCTAATGAGCAGAAGCGAAGAGAAACTTTTTTGATACAATCTCAGAATCTGCTTAAGAATCAGATATTGTAACTTGTTTTTATAAAATAATTAAATTCAATTAGCGATTCTCAGTCTGCTGCTATCTGTTGATATGTATCATGCAACTGAAAAGTCGCTTCGCTTTCATTTGAAACATTTTTAATGTTGCACACTTTGATTTTATGTGACACTCGTTGCTTATGAACAACAACAACAGCAGCTACAAAACTGCGTGTGGAACAATGAACAATTGAGTGTTGCGTGCAAATTGTTGGCTGTGTTGAATTACAGCTCTTGAATGGGCTCTTGTTTGCTTTGTGTGTGTGTGTGTGTGTGTTTGTTTGTGCTGCAAAGTTCTTTTCCATCTTGCCTTGTTGTGCTGTTGCTTTTGTTTGTTACTTAACATGTTGCGCAAAGGCTGTTTGCATAAATAATTTCTATGCATAAGAAGCCTCATGTGCGACACAGAAAGGAGTGGATGGGCGGTTAGAGGAGTCGAGGGGAGGAACGTGGCACACACACTCCACGCAGCAAAATCATTGATCTTTTAATGTAAAAACAATGTCAGCCACTTATGCCCCATTCATACCCCTTGTGCGCGTGTGCTGCCAACATTTCACTTTAAATCCATGGAAATTGAGCCCAGGCTCAATAATGACAAGCCATCCCAATCCCAATTCCAAACCCAATAAGCCAACTCGGAAAGTTTTAGTCGAATGAGCTAAACGGGAGAATAAAAAGCACGCATATCGGCTCATGCATATAGAGAAGATAATGCTGAAATAGGAGTACATAAAAGTATATAATATATAAATATCATATTCCATATTCATTGAAGATTTCTCCGAATATATATTCTCGATCAGCATCACTAGCCAAGTCGCCTACCCGAGCTGGCCTATTTATATTATAAAGCTGTCATAGGAACAATCGGTCGGCTTTTTATATATTTATTGGTTCACTCCGGTCTTCAATAGAATATTTCTGATATTTTTTTGTTTTTCATATTGTGAAATGTGGCACAGCTTTTGAGTAGCTGCAGTTGTTTGTTCCCTTCGCTAATAATGACATTTTTTGTCTGCCTCATTCTTTGTTGCACTCCATCCATAAAAAACACCAGCAAGCAAAAAACATTTGTATTTGCATATTCATTGTTCGCCTGATTCGAAAGAATAATAGCCAATGAAATAATAATTGGCAGTAGAAAAGAAAGGAAAATAAAGCAAGTAAACAAATAAAAATAGATAATTGTGAACAACCCTTGCTTGGGTTCAAAATGGTCCCCTGCATTTTCTGCACAACAGGTTGAAAATAAGTGATTGGTATCTTTATAAGGCTGGGATTTTAAGAAACAAAACAGTTCTACTTTACACCTCGGATTCAAAACAGTTCGTCCTTACACCTCGGACTTAAGAGTTCGAATTTACGACTCAATTCGGCTTCTCGCAAACAGTCGATTTTGATTGTTCCGTCGCCAAAACTAATAACAAATTTTTGCGACATCCGAAAAACAATATAGTACAAGTTCAAAAATTGTAAAATGGATTTCGTCAGACTAAGGAGAAGGATGGCTTTTGAATATACAAATTGTGCTAAAAAGTATGTTATGTATCTTAACCGACAGCCATATTAGGTTAGGAACTGAGCTTCATCCTGCACGTCTATGTAGTCTTTGCACCATGAGAGTGCATACCATAAAAAGGAGCGAAGGGAGATCTGTCTTGTAAGATATTACATATCCGATTATGTAGACGGTTAAGTTCATCCAAATAGATGTATACAAAAGTATGAGATTTAATTTGTAGGGTGCTGATTGAGGCATTTTTAAATCTCTTAATATGTGAGCCAACAATTTGTGTTTTCCAAAAATTATTGTGTAAACTGAATTGAATATATAGACTGGAATGTAGCCAAAAATGCTAGTGCCAACTAGATTAGAAGACAAATAAACAAAACAATAAACAAAAAATAAAGAAATAAAGCAGCAGCAGCGCCTGCTTGAGTGCAGGATAATGATAATTAAAAATAGATATTTGTAAACAATCCTTGCAAAATAGTTTGACTTAACACCTCGGCTTCAAAATAGTTCGAATTTACAACTCGACTCAGTCTCTCCCAAACATTAATGGATAACGCAAACGTCTGCCCTATTTTAATAAATTATATAACACATTGGCGTTCATTAAAAACTAAAAGTAATTTTTCAATATAAATTAAAAAAAAAAAACAATTTTGTTCATTGAATTATCCCGGAAAATTAAAAATTGTTAAGCTTTAATGTTGTGTACATAACTTTTACTGTGCTTAAGCATTGAGTCTCAAATGGATTAAAATTGGATGAGAGGTGGCTTTAAGCATCCTTCCCCTTTTGGGTCTAGCTGAAAAGACTTTTGCTTGTTTAATGTTGTTTCGTCAGTTTCTCAGACCTGCGTCAAATATCAAAGTTTGGCAACTTGTATCCAAAGCAACACGCTGAACATTTAATGAAATTGA